>LS990915.1:33091988-33471935 GCA_900464855.2 Musa schizocarpa
AAAAATCTCGTACAATAAGGATGCCCTTTAATATTGGCTTCTTAGATTCTTATCCAGAAATGAGAGCCAAGTACCCTTAACATTCTTTCAATAATAGTTATATAGCACTCAAGGTTGAAATAATAGGAGGAAACTTTTCTTGAATCCTAATGAACTTGAAAGGTGGTTGATCTAGGAGTGAGAAAGTAATAGTCTTTTAGAAACAATCAAAACTTGCATGGTATGTTGAAAGTTGGTCCATACCCAAGATAGCATCGAAATCTTAAAATTCTAGTAGAATAAGATCTACTAGCAAATTGTGACTTGCAATAGTGTTAATGTAGTTTCTATATATTTGATCAACTACGAAAGAGTTTTCAACTAGTGTTACTAACATTAATGGATTACTTATTGTCTCACGATTCCTATGTAATATTATAACAAAATAAGGTGATATAAAAGAATGTGTAGACCCAGAATTTATAAGCACAGATGTAGGCATACCATATGGTATGATGATACCTTTAATAATAGTTCCCGAGGCTTTAGCATCTTGGTGGGTCCATGCATAGACTCTCGCTTAACCTCCCTCTCTGGGTCCTAGTTATTGTTGTCCAGCTATTTGGGGTGGAGCTTGGCGTTAATGTTGCTTCCGAGGTCAATCCTTCGACATGTGCTCCGGTTGTTAACAATAAAAGGATACACGTTGTCCCATGGGGCATGAGGTGGAAACATGATCTATCTTCCCACAGAAGTAGCATCTTATGACGATTTGATTACTGAGAGCTCTTGCTTATTGATGCCCAAATTGTTAGCCCTTGCTTTTCTTTGAGGGTCTAGAGTATGATCCCCTATATGTTGATGGTGCAATACTAAAAGGTCACTTTCAATCCTTTGCTTATTATAGTTCATTATCCAATTTCTCCACCACTAGAGCTTAATTTAACACTTCATCATATGTTGGTAAAATCAGTATTGCAACAAACTTTCTAATTGATGATTGATATCCTCTCTCAAAATGACGAGCTCTTTGATTTTTATTGAAAGTAATATGTGGAGAGAACTGGGCCAACTCAGTAAAATAATGATTATATTCTATTATAGTTCTACTTCCCTGGTGGATGCTAAGAAACTCTTGTTGCTTCTCAAAGCGAATTGAATCAGGAAAGAATTATTTATAAAATACATCTTTAAACTACTCCCAACTCATCACATTACCATTAGCCTCTTCCTTTTTGAGATCCACCAATTGTTTGCCTTCCATCTCAAAATAAAAGAAGCAAAAGGCACCTTTTGATTTTCCCTATATTCGATAGCTTCAAATGTCTTCTCCACTTGACGAATCCAATGTTTAGCAAAGATTGGATTTGGTTTGCTCTTAAAAATTGGTGGTCCCAATCTATTAAAGTGATCAAAGATATTATTTCTACCTTGTGGAACTCCATATCGCTACTCCTGATGGTCAAAGTATCCTCTAATAGCATTGAGAACTCTATGTATATCATCTAGAGCATTGAGAGGTGCTGGGCCAAAAGGTGCATTCTTCGAAGTCGGAGAAGCTAGCATATAATCAGTGAAAGGTGTACATGAGGACTGGGTTTGCTTTATGATGCGTGGAACTTCCAGGTTATTGTTTGCTCGAACATCTCTTCGAGTGCAGAGACCAGTTACATTGCGACCATGAGCATCCCGAGTGACAAGGCTGCTATTCTCTATAATTGGCACCATTACTCCTATAATAGGTTAAAAATAATAGTTGGTCAAAGTTAATCAAGGGACTTAAAAACCTACAAGCCTTAGACCTGGCTCTAATACCAAGAAAAGGTGTCATATCCTGAATTTTTTTTTTGATAATATCTTTCCACACATTTAGAGCCAAGTAGATAAACATCACTTTATTCATCTATTATAAATATTTATTATAATTTATTTAATTATCAAATCATAAGTAGAAAAGTAAACATAGTGATGTTAACTTAAAGAATCATCCAAGTGGATCTACTAGTGGTAAAGGAAGGTCCGCTCTCCACTAGAATTCGATTTAGTACTAGAGGGAAGCTGTTTTAAAAATAAAAAAAATTCAGCAATGCTCAGTAGGAATCACAAAAGTCAATTGAAAATGAATACATGATGAAAAATCAATCATCCCATTAGTATATCTCAAAGACCCAAAGGAGCACTCTCGCAACAATGGATTGAGAGGCTTTATCCTATAGGATGAGTTTGTGTTCTCCCAACAACGGATGGAGGCAAACTCATATCGCACTCCCAATAGCGGATGAAGTGGTGTTTCTCACTCGCCAAAGTAGGACACGTTCCTCCCAATAGCAGATAGAGGAACTGTCCAGCCATCAAGTCTAATAGCCTGCTAATCCCCGAAGGGAATCGCCCTACCTGCCCTTGGCAAGAAAATAAATAATCTCACACTAGTCATGTCTATATCAGGATAAAATAATATATTTACAATATCTCTATCAAATATCATCAATATCAAATAATATAAATTAGCCCTCAATTGACTTGAATCATAGTTCAATAGATCTAATTGAACTCGATTTATTAGAATTTAGTTGAACCGATCTCTAATCCTCATTTAACTGGTCTGGAACCACCATAGACTAGTATAATTAGATTAGATTAGGTTTAATTTAGGTTAAACTGACTTGAATAATTCAATCAATTTGAAATTACCCTAAATCAATATAAGACTAATCAAACCTAGTTTAGTTCAATTAATGTTTGGGCTTAAATCGAACAATAATATTGGGCTAGGCTAGGCCGGCCCATATACTAGGCATGTGCATTACATATGACTAGGCATGCATCACACCAAGCAGGCCCAGCCCTGGCCCATGGATTGATCATGTGCGTCGTATGTGATTGTCCATGATGGTTGGGCTGGATTAGCCTACGGGCTAGGGCCTGACCCATTGGTTGGGCCTGGCCTATAGGTTGGGCCTAGCTAGTGGGCATTGGCCTAATTTATGGGTTGAGCCTGGCCTCTGAGTAATTTCAATCCAATTCATATCCAATTTCATATTACAACATATATTTATTGACAATTATATAAACAAAAACATAATAATACATTAAAGGATAGATTGAGAGATAAGCTTTAATATAAAGAAATAACATTCTAAATTCAAAACTAAATCATACTTTCAACACATGTATAATTTCAACATATTCTAGTCAAATAAATTTTAAATATTTCAAAATATAACATTTTAAATTTCAGATAAAAGAATATAAAATTTTAGATATCTTAATTTAATCTAACAAAAAATTTAATCAAGATAAGGTTAAATATAAGCTATAATGCTAGGAAATATCATATATTTAATATATAAAATATATAAATTTTTAACATGTTTAAATATAAAACTAAAAACCTTAAGCAGGGGTTAAAGAACATTATGAAAACTTTAAAAAATTGATAAATATTTTTAAACTACAAAACTTTCATCATTTAAAGAATCAAAATAAAAATTAAAATGAAAGGGTAGACGTTAACTACGTGCCCAAAGATTTTTATAGACTTTCCCAAAACTTAAAGGTAAACCATTATAAGATTTTTGTAGACTTCCCCAAAACTCACTAGAAGGGCTTGGATGTATTCTAATACAAAACAAGAGGGTAGTTGCTTATGCATTTAGGTAATTAAAGCTTCATAAGAAGAACTATCCTACTCATGACTTAAAGCTAGCTGCTATCATTTTTGCACTAGAAATTTGGAGGCATTATCTCTATGGATTGACTTTTAAAATCTTTACAGATCATAAGAGTCTCAAATATATTTTTACGCAGAAAGATTTAAATATAAGACAAAGAAGATGGTTAGACTTTCTAAAGGATTATGATTTTAATATCAACTACCATCCTAGGAAGGCTAATGTAGTTGCTGATGCCTTAAGCAAAAATACCTATAGTCTTGTAGGCCTATTTGAATATTCAAAGGAATTCTACGATGATGAAGTTAGTAGAATTAAAACTTAAAACTTTTATTGGAGACAAATAAAGGTTTTCTTGCGTGTTTAATGATATAATCATATTTGGTAGAAAAGGTTAAAGAAGGTCAGAATGAAGATACATATCTTGAGATGATGGTTAAGGAGATAGCTCAAGGATCTAGACCCGAATTCCTCCAAGCCGAAGATGGTTTTATTACATTCCACAATTGACTTTATGTTTCCGAAAGTCATCCAGTAAAGATGCAATTATTGAAGGAGGCACATAGATCAAAATTTAATATCCATCCCGGGAGAACTAAGATGTATCGAGATTTACGCCAAAACTACTGGTGGCGTGGTATGAAGAGAGATATAGCAGAGTTTGTTTCAAAATATCTAATATGCCAATAGGTGAAGGTAGAACATTGAGTACCTACGAAAAAGTTACAAAGGATTTCGATTCCTTAATGGAAGTGGGAGCTAGTCACTATGGATTTTGTGATAGGATTACCCAAGACTGTGAAAGGATATAACAAAATTTAGGTAGTAGTAGACAGACTTAATAAATCTGCTCACTTCCTCCCTGTTAACAAGAAGTATTCATTAAATAAGCTTGCAAGCTTATATATTAAGAAAATTATTCGATATCAAAGTTAGCATTATCTTATATAGAGATCCAAGATTCACCTCTAAGTTTTAGGGAAGTCTACAAAAATCTTTGGGCATGCAATTAAAATTATCTAATACTGAGCTAGAAATTACACTTATTTAATTTGGCATATAGTTTCTCTTACCTTAGGACTTCCAGAATAGTCTTAAGATAGTGTTCTGCTATGCTTTTGGAGTAGATTAAGATATCATCAATGAATACAATTATAAATTTATCAAGATAAGAGTGGAACACCCTATTCATGAGATCCATGAAGGCAACCGATGTATTTGTGAGTCCAAAAGGCATTATCAAGAATTCATAATAACCATATCTTATTCTAAAAACAGTTTTCTATATGTCTCCTACCCTTATCTTCAGTTGATGATACCCAAATCTCAAATTAATCTTCGAGTATACTTGAGTACATTGAAGTTGATTAAATAGGACATCTATTCAGGGAAGGGGATATTTATTCTTTATGGTCACTTGGTTGAGTTGTCTATAATCGATACATAATCGCATAGATCCATGTTTCTTCTTCACAAATAGGACAAGAGCATCCTAAGGTGATACATTGGGTCGAATAAAACTCTTGTCCAAAAGCTCTTAAATATGTTTCTTTAACTCCTCAAACTCAATTGATGCTATTCTATACTGGGGTTTAGAAATAGGTGCAATGCCAAATAGAAGATCAATTGTAAATTCAATCTGCTTGTTTGGTAACAGTGCAAGTAGATCTTCAAGAAAAACATCTGAAAAATCCCTAGGGATGCCCTTTAATATAAAATTCTTAGATTCTTCCCCAGAAATGATGGCCAAGTACCCATGACATCCTTTTAGTAGTAGTTGGGTAGCACTCAAGGCTGAAATAATAGGAGGGAGTTTTTCTTGAAACCCAATGAACTTGAAAGGTGGTACATCTAGGGGTAAAAAAGTAATAGTCTTTTGGAAACAATCAACACTTGCATGGTGTGCTGAAAGCCAGTCCATACCCAAGATAACATCGAAATCTTGAAATTCTAGTAGAAAAAGATATACTAGCAAATCGTGACTTTCAATAATAATAACATAGTTTTTATATATCTGATCAACTTGTTGAATCTCGGATTTCGATGATGTCATCAATTGGTAAATTATTTGATCTAATCCATATGTTGAGATAAGTGTGTAGGATTAACTACGATAGTAGTAAGGCGTAAAGTAGATGATGGGCCGGAGTTGAAGACTCGGACGATATACCGGGAGCTCGCCGAGAGTTCATTGTGAGATCACTGGAAGCACGTTGGAAGACTCGCCGAAAGCTCATGGGAGATCACTGGAAACACGCTGGAAGACTAGCCGAGAGTTGGTTGGGAGTTTGCTGGAAGCTCGCCGGAAGACTCGTCGAGAAATTCGTCGGAGGATCACCGAGTGAAAAATCGACGTACCGGACCATGCTTGCCTTAATTATAGTTAGAACGATAATTAGAGTTGATTTGAGAGGTAATCCCATCAACTTTGTTAGGGACCAATTGGGCTCGGAGTTGGGTTGGTTTGGGCCAGATTCAAGGCTCAACTAGGATGCTGAAATCCTGGTCGGTAGTGGCACAGCTTGGAAAGCAGTACCCTAGGAATTCTGGGCGGTGGTACCACTGGTAGTTAATGCTGCCAGTGGTGGTACCGCCCTTGTCAAGCAGTGGTACCGCTAGAGTTCGATCTCCGAGCTCTGTCAGGTGGTAGTACCACCCAAACTAAGCGGTAGTACCATTCAGTGTCAGACTGTAGGTGGTAGTACTACCTAGTAATGACAATGGTACCGTCAGTACCCCGGAAAACCGGGATGAGACACTTTTTAACTCCATTTTTAAAGCCATTGGGGGCTATAAGTACCCCACCATTTTCTGCATGAAAGGGTACATAAAATGTGATTATAATCTTGAATCATTAAAGTGTAAAAGTGCTAGAGTTTTTCTCCTCCCCCTCTTAGCCTTGTAACCATCCAAGAAAAAGGAGAGAAAGTTGTAAGGGTTGTCTCCTAAACTCGACAAAAGGACAAAAGAGCTGTAAAAGGTGGTTAACCTTTGCCTATTGAAGGAAGGCCTTTAGTGGATGCTGGTGACCTCGATGGAGGAGGAATCTAAAAGTGGATGTAGGTCACATTGACCGAACCACTCTAAATTCTAGTTTGCTTTTCCTTTTGTGCAATTTACTTTAACTGCAAATCATTTCCTAAGCAAACTGCTTCTTCTCCTCCTCTTGGTTTTACTACATTTACGCTCTTATACATTCAAGTTGTTATCTTTCCAAATTGGTTTTAATCGAACATATAAAATTTTCATCCGAAATCAAAGAATTTTTCGCTGCACTAATTCACCCCCCCCTCTTTATGTTGCTCTTGATCCTAACAATTGATATCAGAGCGAGGTTCACTCTCATTTGGTTTAAAACCTAAGAGAGATGGCATTCGTTAGCAACTAAGAGGGTGATTCAATTACATGTCCGCCAATGTTCAATGGGACAGATTACGCATATTAGAAGACTAGAATGAAGATCTTCCTAATTTCAATGGATTTTGAGCTTTGGAATGTTGTCAAAAATAGTTTTCAAAAGTCTTCTCTTCCAATGAATGATTGGAATGAGTTGGAGAAGAAGACTTTCACTTTGAATGCCAAGGCTATGAATGTCTTATTTTGTGCATTAGATAAAAATAGAGTTTAATCAAGTGTCGATTTGTGAAATGGCTTTTGATATTTGATACACACTCGAAGTGACTCATGAAGGCACTAGTAGAGTGTAGGAGTCAAAAATTAATATTTTAGTGCACAATTATGAGTTGTTTAAGATGAAACTGAGTGAGACTATTGGAGACATGTACACTTGATGTCAATGGTCTAAAAGGACTTGGTAAAAGTTTTTTGGATTTTAAACTTTTTAATAAATTTTTAAGATCCCTTCGAAAGAGTTGGGACCCTAAAGTAACGACCATTCAAGAGGCCAAAGATCTAAATAATTTTTCTCTCGAAGAACTAATTGGGTCACTAGTGACCTATGAGATGACTTGTAAAGCTCATAAAGAGCTTGAGGACACCCTTCCAAAGAATAGGAAGGATATGACACTAAGAACCCAAGAAGACCACTTGAAAGAAAACTCAAGTGACGAGGACCTTGATGAAGATTTGACACTCTTAATAAGAAAATTCAAAAAATTCATAAAAAGGAATAAATTTAAAAATGATACTAAAAATAAATTTGAACCTAAGAAAGATCAAGTAATATACTACGAATGTAAGAAGCCGGAACATTACAAGAGCGAATGTCCCCTAGCCAAGAAGAGGCAACCAAAGAAGAAGGCTCTCAAAACAATATGAGATGACTCAAGTGCATCCAAAGAAGAGGAGCCAACCAACACCGAGCAAGTTGCTTACTATGTGCTAATGGCTATCGGAGATGAGGTAAGTAATTTAATTGACGTAAATTTATCTTTTGATGAATTATTAAGTGATTTTCATGATTTGTTTGATGAATATAAATTAATTAGTAAAAAATATAAATTATTAAAAAAAGAGCATGCTTCTCTTGTTAGTGATTTGGATAGATTAAAGGTTGAGCATAATAGTAGTTTAACTCCTTATACGAAATGTGATGAACTAGAAATTCTTAAAAAGAAAAACTTGCTACTCAAAGAAACCTTAGAAAAATTTGAGGTTGGTACAAGTCTTTGAACATGATCCTTGCCAATAAGGGTCAAGTTCTTAAGAGAAGTGGAATTGGATTTGTGAGTAACTTTCACCAAAATCCAACCACCTTTATTAAAGGCTCGACCTTACATGTTTCACCTCACACTAAATGTAACTTTTGTTGCAAACTCAGACATATTGCCTATAAATGTCCACTTAAAAGGTGTAGTCAACAGATTTGGGTTCCTAAAAGAACCTTAAATGACTTAATGCAACATGATAAGATATGTAGATCGATTTTTGAGGCACCCAAGGTCAAATAGGTACCTAAAAATCATCCTTTTTTGTAGAAAAATGTATCATCACAAGTTATGAGCAAGGGATGATATTTTGATAGTGGATACTCAAGGTATATGACCAGAGATCCATCTCAATTCTCTAAGCTCACTAGCCTAGATAAAAAATATGTCACATTCGGAGACAACAATAAGGGTAAAATCATTGGTAAAGGAACCATAGGTAACAACCTTTTTATTCAAGATGTGTTGTTGGTTGATGGCTTAAAGCATAACCTTTTGAGCATTAGTTAATTATGTGATAAAAGATATATTATTAAATTTGAATCTAATGCTTACATTATTGAAAACCCATACAAAAACACATCTATAATTGCACTAAAATAAAATAATATATACACTATTGACATCAATGATCTTTGCAATGAAATGTGTTTTTCGGTTTTGAATGATGATGCTTGGCTTTGGCATAGAAGATTAGGTCATGCTAGCATGAAACTAATCTCTCAAATCTTATCTAAAGAACTTGTGAGAGGAATTCCTCGCATTAAGTTCGTTAAAGACAATGTATGTGATGCATGTCAACTAGGAAAACAAATAAAAGTTAGTTTCAAACTAAAGAATCAAAGAAGCACCTCTAGACCATTGCAATTGATCTATATGGACTTATTTGGACTAATTGCTACATTAAGCCTAGGAGGTAGCAAATATACCTTTATTATTGTTGACGATTATAGTAGATATACTTGGACTTACTTTTTAGCACACAAAAATGATTGCTTTAGGTATTTCTCTAAGTTTTGTAAACTTGTTCAAAATGAAAAATATTTTATGATTTTATCAATTCGAAGTGATCACGATGGTGAATTTCAAAATCATGATTTTCAAGAATTTTATGAGCCTAATGGATATGACCACAACTTCTCTACTCCAAGAAAAACTCAACAAAATGGAGTAGTTTTTAATAGTTTTATCTCCGAAGAAGTTTATGTTGAACAACCTCCCAGATTTAAAAATGATAATTTTTCTAATCATATGTTTAAATTAACTAAAGCTCTCTATGGATTGAAACAAGCCCTAAGGGCTTGATATGAGAGACTTAGCTCATTTCTAATTTATAATAATTTCTCTGAAGGCAAGGTCGATACTACAATGTTTATTAAAATTTTTGAAAATAATTTTCTTATTATTCAAATTTATGTTGATGATATTATTTTTGGTTCTACAAATGAATCCAAATGTGAATCATTTGCCAAAAGCATGAGTTTAGAATTTAAAATGAGCTTAATGAGGGAACTAACATTCTTTTTAGGCTTATAAATTAAACAACTTAGCAATGATATTTTTCTTAATCAAATAAAATATGCTTTAGACTTGCTAAAAAGATTTAACATGGATAGTTCAAAAGCTATCAACACTCCTATGAGTACCTCCACTAAGTTATACATTGACGAAAGTGGAGAAAGCTTTGATCAAAAAGCTTATAGGGGTATGATAGGTAGTTTACTTTACCTCACCGCAACTAGACCGAACATCATGTTTAACGTAGAACTTTGTGCTAGATTTCAATCTAACCCTAAGCAATCTCATTTAAAAGCTATTAAAAGGATATTTAGATACCTAAAAGGAACTCCTAAACTAGGATTATGGTATCCTAAATCTAAGAATTTTGAATTGCTTAGTTATGCCGATGCAGATTTTGTTGGATGTAGTTTAGATAAAAAGAACACATCCGAAACGTATCAATTTTTAGGACATGCACTCATTTCTTGGTCTTCCAAGAAACAAAACTCGGTTGCATTATCTACAACCGAAGCTGAGTACATAGCTGCAAGTGCATGCCGTGCTCAAGTTATATCGATGAAAAACGCTTTAAAGGATTATAGAATTGACTTGAAAAACATACCTATAAAGTGTGATAACACTAGTGCAATATACTTAGCAAAAAATCCTATTTAACACTCTAGAACTAAACACATTGACATTATGCATCACTTCTTACAATATCTTGTTAATAATCATGATGTAATATTAGAGTTTATTGATACGAAACATCAATTAGCTGATATCTTTACAAAATCTTTAAATGAAGAACAATTTTATTTCATTAGAAGGGAATTAGGGATGTTAAACTATCCGAATGCATGTATTTATTAAATTTTTGTTTTCGAACTTTCTTGATCACTCACCTGAATCATGATCTTATCGTGTGCATAATGAACCATATACATTTTTCCATATGAGTTTTTACAATGTTTGCATACAAATGATGAATTATGAACTTATGGTATGCATTTTACAATACAAGTTCAATATAATGTTCAAGTATGGTATGCATTTTATATGATGAATCATGAACATACAATCTTCAATATGAATTTTCTTTTCTTACGATGTGAATTTTACATGATACAGTTGTGTGGTTCATAATAATAAAAATCTTGCATGATAAGGTTGTGTGGTTACATACGAGCAGTGCTCACTGCATGATAAGGTTGATATAACCCCCCTTCCCCCACACAACTATGTGAGTAGGCGGTGGCATCGCCCAACTGGTGGTAGCACCACCAATTATCATAGGTGGCAGGCGATAGCACCGCCAGTTGTCATGGGTGACAAGCGGTAGCACCGCCTAGCTAGCGGTGCCACCGCCTATAACCTGCCCCTTATAACCCTAAAGTTAGGGTCGATGGTAGAACCAACCCCAACTCATTTTGCACACCTCTAGCTCCAAACCCATTGCTCTCCCTCTAGAAACTAAAAAATCCTCACTTCCCACTAGATCAAGGATCAATCTCTGACATTCTTTTAAAGATCACTAGAAAGGAGAACTACTAAGGTAATCTCTACATCAAATTGATTCTCCTTTGTATTACTTGTTCTTGCTCCTTATTTGCCTTCATTATTGTAGTCTTAATGGGTTCTAGAAGATCCTCTAGGGACAAAGGGAATAGAAGATTAGATAAAAATTATGACTCCCTACTTTTCGATTCTAATCAACATGCTCTAAAATTTTCTTCTATTGAGTTTAGACATGTTCATAAGGGTAAATATGTTGATTTAGATGAATTAAGTGATTTAGAACCTATTCAATGGTTTGCTAATCTAGACATTCTCCTAATCCTTTAAATAAGTGAACCTATTTACCCTAGACTTGTTAGGCTATTTTACAATAATTTACATATATATGAAGAAGAAGAGTATCTACCTATCTATTAGGACATCATATACCCATTACGGATAGAACAATTTGCAACATCATAGGAATTCCGGTAAAAGAAAGAGGGTGTTATTTTAGAGGACAATGATTTGAAGAAACAGTTGGGACTACTTACGTTGATGCCTTAGGAATAATTTTTGGTAATCCTAACTTAACGATTCTTCCAAAAAGCTACGAACATTTACTACCTTTAAGCACTAAAATACTTCATCACATTCTGATAAGTATCATTCTCCCAAAACAATATCATCATGATGAAGTAAGCTAAATAGAATTAGGTACCATGTATTGGATTATGAAGGGACATAACAATTGTTTTGGTTACCTAATCCAACAAAACATAATAGAACTATCAAAAAAGGACATGATTTTTCCATATGGTGGCTTAATCACAAGACTACTCCATGCTTATGATATTGTCATTCCACCCGAAGAAGAAGTTATAAAACTAGATAGATTTAGTATTATAAATAGAAATCTACTTCGACAGATGATATATACATTCAAAAATGGTATATGGACTAGATTGCCTAGAAGGATTGATCCCCTCCAACCTGAACTAGAACTTGAAACACCAATTTTTAGGGGTAATCAATCTCCTCCAACTGGTCTCTTTGAGGAATCACCTCCAGTACAGCAAGCACCTCCCTCATCTATTGACGACATAGGTGTTAGGATCGGGGTCGGCACTAAGAGGGGTGAATTAGTGCAGCGGTAAAAATTACGTCGGTTTGAAACTTTCGTACAATAAAAATAATTTACATTGAAAACCAATCTCGAAAATATCTTAACTTAAAGAACGTTCGTAAATGAATTGAAGGCAGTAAGCACTTAAATAGGTTTACAATAAGGTAATAGCAAGAATAAAATGCAAACCAGAGAACACGGTAGTTTTAGAGTGGTTCAGTTAACGTGACCTACATCCACTTTCGGGTTCCTCCTCCGACGAGGTCACCGACGTCCACTAGAGGCCTTCCTTCAATAGGTGAAGGCTAATCACCTTTTACACCCCTCTTCTCCTTTTCACGGGTTTAGGAGATAACTCTTACAAGCACTTACTCTCCTCTCTAAATAGAATTCTAACACTTAGACTAGAGGAGGATTCTCACAAGAGATTTCTACATCGATTCTTTACTTTTAAACTCTTTGTGCTTGTGTGATTTAATCAGGGATGAAAGGGGTATTTATAGGCTTCAAGTTGATTCAAACTTGGAGCCTAAAACTTTCTCATCCCGGGTTCTCTAGGCACGGGCGGTACCACCACCTACGTTGGGTGGTAACACCACCTAGTGTCAGTCTGACATTGACACTGCCCTTGGCAGTACCACCGCCTGACTCCCTGCTAGGGGTGGTACAATCGCATAGATTAGCGGTACCACTGCCTGACACAGTCTCGAAGACTATGCCACGACAGTGACACTTCTTGGGGCACTATTTGGGCCTCTTATTAGGCCCAATATAGTCCTTACATAGGCCTAGCTAGCCCATAATTGGATTGGCCCAAATCCAAACACAATTACGTGCTAACTACGAAATCTAAGACATAATCTGAGCTAAACAAGTCCGTAATTCTATTCTTCCGGTGATCTTCCAACGAACTTCCGATGATCTCTTGGCAGACTCCCAGAAAGCTCCTAGACTTCACAATGATCTTCTTAGCGAGTTCCAGCAAGCTTCTCTGGCAAGCTCCGAGACTTCTCAACTAGTTCTGCTAGAACTTCCGACGAATGTCCAAACTTCTGACGAACTCTCGAACTCCCAACGAAGTCACGTCCTTGACTCCGGGACTTTATTTTGCTACATGCCTTACTATCATCATTAATCCTGCACATATAAAATACACTTCGATCTACACAATTAATACTAAGCATTAATCAACTTGTCCGGCATGTCATTGGTCCCTCGACGCTTCATTCGATTCTTTGGCGCATCGTCCTCTCTTGCGGCCTATTGCCCAATCGGTCAATTGACTTCGCAACTCCGATATCCTTGGTATAATATCCTCTCTTCTTGGCCCGATGCCCGAATCCACGGTCCGAAGCCTTCAATCGATATGTCGACCGATCCACCAGTCCGACGTCCAATCTTCTAATATGTTTTCATCCGGCACAACATGATTCTTCCTATTTTAATTGTCTCATCTTGATTGAAGCATCCTATGTCACTCAAAACATAGATTAAAATATAAACACTTATCGATTGATTTCATTATCAAAATCCGAGATTCAACAATCTCCTCCTTTTTGATGATGACAAACAATCGACGACGGAGTTAACTTTAACTCCTGGAGTTTAAACAAACTCCTCCTATCAATATGCCATATTGATAGAAACTCTTGGATTAAAAAATCTAAGCAATGTGTCATGATCAAATCATGCATAACATCAACATACTTCTCCCCCTTTGTCATCAATAAAAAAGAGAAGTCCAACTATTGGCGATGTTCGGAATATAAGTTCAACTCATTGCATGAAAAACATAATATCAGGTTTTATCATCATGAAATTTGAAGCTAAAAAATTTAGCAAATGTTACATCATGCTTAGAACATTCAAGTTATCAAGTTTCAGATATGCAAGTTTTACAACATACAAGCTAGCAAATTTAAAGATGTGCAAATTGGCATATTTCTTTATAATGTTCAAGATAGCAAGTTCTATATCATGCAAGCTAACAAAATTTATCATCATTTTAGAAAGTGTAAGCTAGCAATTTTCTATCACTTTACAACATGCATAATTACCAAATCATCATTAATTTTAAAGATGTGCATGATTGGAAATTTTGCAAGTTTGTATTTTTGCTTTTTAAGATAGGCAAGCTTGTGATTTTTAAGATAGCAAGCTCTTTCTTCTCTTTTGAGAAGTGTCATTTTTGCTTTCTTTGCAAAGTGCAAGCTAGCAAATTTTACACATATGAAAGTTGGGCAAAGTTTTACATCTTTTGAGATAAGAAAGCTTTTTGCTTCTCTTTATGATGTCCAAACTAGCAACTGTTGCTTTTCTTTGCGATGCACAAGTTAGCAAATTTTGCTTCATTCTTGAATTGTGCAAGCTAGCATCTTTCTCTTTGAGATGCACATTAGCAACTCTTTCTCCCCCTTTGTCATCGTCAAAAAGAAGGGAAGAATATAATTTTGTATCTCTTTTTCCTTTTAGAACGATTTTCAAATCATGACAAAGGAAAATAGCATAGATGAAAATTCAAGTCATTAATGTCAAAATAATTATTTTATTATGAATATTTCATCATTGCTTGCATCATTATCACAAGTTAAAGTATTGCATGCATAATACCAAATCATCATTTATAATTACATCAATATGCCAATCATTATTTCAATCTTGAGAACAATAAATTTACACTATAGACAATCTCATGTTTTATCATTCAAGCTAGCATATATTTTTGTTCTCTTTTGCAATGTTTAAGCTAACAATTTCCTTTTTCTTTTATAACAGTGATTCAATCATATCATGTGATAAATAAATCATAATTACAAAGAAGTATAGAATAAAAAAAATCAATTTATGCATAAAATGTTCCAAGCATCAAGGTACATTTTCTCAAATTATGGGTATCGAAAAATCAAGAGAAAACAACTTACGATTCATTTTGAAAAATATCATCTTTGATAAAATGAGAGAATCATGATTAACAATCTTGATTTACATAAAGTTTCAAAAACATAATTATCAAGATCATGAATACTAAAAGACCATGAACCATTCCGACAAATCTCCTTTTAAATAGAAACAAATCTTGATTCATTCAATAGAAAATTTAAATTATAATTGTAAGAAATCAAGATAAAGCTCATTCAAATTCAAATCAACAAAATCATCAAAATCTCAACATTACTTTCAAGAGATTCAAAAAGACACAAACAACTTTACCAATTTTTTAGTGAAAAATTGATAAGATAGAGAAAATTTTTTTTCAAAAGAAATGCTTTTCTCTTTTTGTTTCAACTTATTGATTGATTTCATACATGCATGTTCTTTTCTTTAATGCCAAATCCATGCATTATTCATTAACGTCGAAAAAGAACTTTCAAAAGATCATAAAGTTTGATAATCACAAAAATCATCAAGATCAATAAACTATAAATTACTTAAAAATCATCATGCATAATTTCAAAATTTAAATTTATTAAGCATGATCTCAAATTACTTTATTTCATCAAGCATGATTTCATATTTTCAATTAGAATCATTTTGTTTGTTTATCATAAATATGTATTTTTTTTAGGTGAATCTAACTTTTCAAGCTTAGTTTTTGATTCAAAATCCATGCATCATCACTAAGCATAATATTAAATCATCATTACATTATTTCATCAAGCTTGATTTTGTAAAGTATTTTCAATTAAATATGAAGATCATCAAGATACATATTATCACTTTATCACATAAAAAAAAACATCTAGCATGATTTAAGTCTAATTTTTTTGTTGCTTTGTCATATGCAATTTTTATGATTATTTTCAAAATTACTAGCATGATAAGCATGATTCCTAATTTTTTGCATTTTCATTACATTATGCAATTTTAAAAAAATAATTTTTCTAAACTAAATAAAAAAATACATCGTGAAAAGCATCATGTAATTTTGAAATAAATTAGGGGGATTTTGATTACCTCATCGTTGAAAGCCGTTAAGACGTAGTTTGCTACCTCGCCTTTGTTGATTTTCTCCTCATCTTCGGAGGAGCTTGATTCATCCCAATTTATATTCTTCTTCTTGTATTCAAAGCAAGTAGTTGCGTTCCTTTTGTTCTTTAATTTTTGTTTCATTAACTTTTTAAATTTCTTAGTGAGTTCAAGTTCACTATCACTTGAGCTTATGCTCAAGTGGTCTTCATGTGTTCTAAATCCCAAATCCTTCCTGTTCTTTGGAAGGTAGTTTGGTTCATCATGTTCATCATGTGCATTGAGCACCATTTCATATGTCATCAATGAACCGATAAGTTCTTCAAGTGAAAAAATATTTAAATATTTTGTTTCTTGTATTGCCGTTACTTTCGATTCCTAAGTTTTAGAAAGTGATCTTAAGATCTTGTTAATGAGTTCAAAATTTAAAAAGCTTTTACCAAGTCCTTTTAGACTATTGACGACATCCATAAAATGGGTGTACATGTCTCCAATAGTCTCGCTTGGTTTCATATGAAAAAGTTCAAAATCATACATTAAATGATTGATCTTCAAATCTTTTACTCGTGCTTTTGTGTGTGACTTCTAATGTGTGCTAAATCTCGAAAGTCGTTTTGTACAAAGAAACCCGATTAAACTCCATTTTATCTAAGGTATAAAATAGAGTATTCATAGCTCTAGCATTTAAAGTAAACGTCTTCTTCTCTAAATCATTCCAATCTTTCATTGGAAGAGAAGACATTTTAAAACCGGATTCGACAATGTTCCATAAGTTCAAATCCAAAGAAAGTAAGAAAACCCTCATTCGAGTTTTCCAAAATGTGTAGTCCATCCCATTGAAAAAGGAAGGACGAATGAGAGAGTGACCCTCTTGAAAGCCGTAAAGAGTCATTTCTATTTGGGTGTTAAACCAAATTAGAAAATCAGGCTCTAATTCCCATTGTTAGGATCGAGGTCGGCAATAAGAGGAGAGGTGAATTAGTGCAGTGGTAAAAATTACGTCAGTTTAAAACTTTTATATGATAAAAACAATTTACGTTGAAAACTGATCTCGAAAATATCTTAACTTGAAGAACGTTCATAAATGAATTGAAGGTAGTAAGCACTTAAAGAGATTTACAGTAAGGTAATAGCAAGAATAAAATATAAACCAGAGAACACGATAGTTTTAGAGTGGTTCGGTCAACGTGACCTACATCCACTTTCGGGTTCCTCCTCCGACGAGGTCACCAACATCTACTAGAGGCCTTCTTTCAATAGGCGAAGATCAATCACCTTTTACACCCCTCTTCTCCTTTTCATGGGTTTAAGAGATAACTCTTACAAACACTCACTCTCCTCTCCAAACAAAATTCTAACACTTAGACTAGAGGAGGATTCTCACTAGAGATTTCTACAGCGATTCTTTACTTTTAAACTCTTTGTGCTTGTGTGCTTTAACCAGGGATGAGACGGGTATTTATAGGCTTCAAGTTAATTCAAACTTGGAGCCTAAAACTTTCCCATCCCGAGTTCCCGGGCACGGGCGGTACCACCGCCTACACTAGGTAGTACTACCGCCTAGTGTTAGTCTAACACTAACACTGCCCTTGGCGGTACCACCGTCTGGGGGGCAGTGTTGGGCGATGCCACCACCCAGACTGGCGGTACCACCTCCTGCTACCCTGCTAGGGGTGGTACAACCACTCAGACTAGCGGTACCACCGCCTGTTAGTCTCGAAGACTATGCCACGACGGTGAGACTTCTTGGGGCATAGTTTAGGCCTCTTATTGGGCCCAATACAGTCCTTACATGGGCCTAGCTAGCCCCTAATTGGGTTGGCCCAAATCTAAACCCAATTACGTGCTAACTATGAAATCTAAGGCATAATCTGAGCTAAACAAGTCTGTAAGTCTATTCTTCTGGCGAGCTTCCGACGATCTTCCAGTGATCTTCCAACGAACTTCCGACGATCTCTCGACAATGTTCCGACGGACTCCCTATAAGCTCCTGGACTTCACAACGATCTTCTTGGTGAGTTCCGATGAGCTTCTCTAGTTAGCTCTGAGACTTCTCGGTTGGTTCCGCTAGAACTTCCAACGAACGTCCGGACTTCCGACGAACTCTCGAACTCCCAACGAAGTCACGTCCTTGACTCTAAAACTTTATTTTGCTACATGCCTTGCTATCGTAGTTAATCCTATACATGTAAAACATATTTTGATCTAGACAATTAATACTAAGCATTAATCAAGTTGTCCGGCATGTCATTGGTCCCTCGATGCTTCGTCTAATTCTTCGACGCATCGTCCTCTCTTCCAGCCTATTGCCCAATCAGTTAGTTGACTCTATAACTCCGATATCCTTGGTGTAATATCTGCTCTTCTTGGCCCGATGCTCGAATCCACAACCCGATGCCTTCTGTCAATACGTTGACCGATCCACCGGTCCGACATCCAATCTTCTAACATGTTTTTCTCTGGCACAACATGATTCTTCATGCTTTAATTATCTTATCTTGATCAAAGCATCCCGCGTCACTCAAAATGTAAATTAAAACATAAACACTTATCGATTGGTTTCATCATCAAAATCCGAGATTCAACAATAGGGACTCGGATAGATCGATTTGAATAACGTCAAGATCGACTTGAACAACGCCAAGATCAAATTTTGACTGAGTTGCAGCAGATTCATCAACAATTCAATACCCTATTTAGACATTTTGACTGGCCACCACCTCAATAATTATTTGACTTTTTACTGATGACAAAGGGTGAGAAATGGTTCCCTTTCTTTTATTTTGCTTACTTTGATGTTGTAATCCTATGTTGTTTACTTTGCTGTTGTAAACTTAAAATGCTACTTACTATGATTATTGCAATTATATGCTTTGATTTCCATGTCATCTCTTCAAATGATGAGTATGATGATGCAACATAGTGCTTACTTTGATGCTGAAAATTTCTGTGATTTTGACTCGAAAATGGATGTCATGCCTTGACATCATTTCTATCAACGAATACATGGTATTATCTATATATTTGGTAAATCATGATGTGCATGATGATAATAAGTCTAAATTATCAATTTGATGCTTGAATTCAAATGCGTTGAATTCAAGAGTGTCTTTTCTCAATTATGGCATATAGATAGGAGAGTTAAGATTAACTCCATCACCAATTGGTTATCATCATAAAAAAGGAAGAGATTGTTGAATCTCATATTTTGATGATGAAATCAATTGGTAAATTATTTAATATAATCCATGTGTTGAGATAAGTGTGCAGGATTAACTATGATAGAAGTAAGGCGTAAAATAGATGATGAGCCGGAGTTGAAGACTCGGACAATATACTGGGAGCTTGTCGAGAGTTTATTGTGAGATTACCGGAAGCATGTTGGAAGACTCGCCGAAAGCTCTCGGGAGATCATCGGAAGCACGCTAGAAGACTAGTCGAGAGTTGGTCGGGAGTTCATTGGAAGCTCGTCGGAAGACTCACCGAGAAGTTCGTTGGAGGATCGTCGAGTGAAAAATTGATGTACCGGACCATGCTTGCCTTAATCGTAGTTAGAACGATAATTAGAGTTGATTTGGGAGGTAATCCCATTAACTATGTTAGGGGCCAATTGGGCTCGGAGTTGGGCTGGTTTGGGCCGGATTCAAGGCCCAACCAAGATGCTAAAATCTTGGCTGGCGGTTGCACCGCCTAGAAAGCAGCACCCCAGGAATTCTGGGTGGTAGTACCGCTGGTAGTTAACGTTGCCAACGGTGGTACTGCCCCTGTCAGGCGATGGTACTGCCAGAGCTCGATCTCCGAGCTCTGTCAAATGGTAGTATTGCCCAGACTGAGCGATAGTACTACCTAGTGTCAGATTGCAGGCGGTAGAACCGCCCAGTAATGGTAGTGGTACCGTGAGTATCCCAGAAAATCAGGATGAGACACTTTTTGGCTCCATTTTTGAAACCATTGGGGGTTATAAATACCCCATCATTTTTTGCATGAAAGGGTACCTAAAATATGATTATAATCTTGAATCATTGAAGTGTAAAAGTGCTAGAGTTTTCCTCCTCCCTCTCTTAGCCTTGTAACCATCCAAGAAAGAGGAGAAAAAGTTGTAAGGGTTGTCTCCTAAACCCGACAAAAGGAGAAAAGAGCTGTAAAAGGTGGTTGGCCTTCGCCTATTGAAGGAATGCCTTTAGTGGATACTGGTGACCTCAACGGAGGAGGAATTCGAAAGTGGATGTAGGTCACATTGACCGAACCACTCTAAATTCTGGTTTGCTTTTCTTTTTATGCAATTTACTTTAACTACAAATCATTTCATAAGCAAACTGCTTCTTCTCCTCCTCTTGCTTTTACTACATTTACGCTCTCACACGTTCAAATTGTTATCTTTCCAAATTGGTTTCAATCGAACGTACAAAAATATTTCATCCGAAATCGAAGAATTTTCGACTGCACTAATTCACCCCCTCTTAGTGCTGCTCTTGATCCTAACACAACTATCAAATAGTTTCTAACTGGTGTTACTACCATTAATGCATTACTCATTATCTCATGATTTCTATGTAATTTTATAGCAAAATAAGGTGATATAAAAGAATACGTAGAACTAAAATCTATAAGCAAAGATGTAGGCATATAACATAGTGTGATGATACCTTTAATATTAGATCCTGAGGTTTTAACATCTTGGTGGGTTATTGCATAAACTCTCACTTGACCTCCCTCTCTGGGTCCTAGTTGTTACTATCCAACTGTTTGGATGGAGCTCGATGTTGATGTTGCTTCTAAGGGCAATCCTTCGACATGTGCCTTGGTTGTTGAAAATAAAAGCATACATGTTGTCCCATGGGGTATGAGGTGGAAACATAATCCGTCTTCCCACAGAAGTAGCATTTTATGATAACTTAATTACTAGGAGCTCCTACTTGTTGATGCCCAAATAGTTTGCCCATGCCTTTCTTTGAGGGTCTATAGTATGATCCCCCATATATCGATGGTGCAATACTAAAAGGTCGTTTTCGATCCTTTGCTTGTTGTAGTTTATTATCCAATTTCTCCACCACCAGAGCTTAATTTAACACTTCAGCATATGTTGGTAAAATCAGTACTACAACGGACTTTCTAATTGATGATCAAAGTCCCCTCTCAAAATGACGAGTTTTTTGATTTTTATTGAAAGCGATATGTGGAGAGAATTGGGCCAACTCAATAAAATAATGATCATATTCCATTACAGTTCTACTTCCCTAGTGGATGCTAAGAAACTCTTGTTCCTTCTCAAAGCGAACTGAATTAGGAAATAATTGCTAATAAAATGCATCCTTAAACTGCTCCAAAGTCACCACATTTCCTCCAGCCTCTAGCATCCTCCTTTTTTAGGTCCACCAAGTGTTTTCCTTCCCTTCCAAAATGAAAGAAGAGAAAGACACATTCTGATTTTCCCTACATTTGATAGCTTCAAATATCTTCTCCACTTGACAAATCCAATGTTCAACGAAGATTGGATCTGGTTTGCCCTAAAAAACTAGTGGTCTCAATCTCTTAAAGTAATCCAAGGTATTATTTCTACCATGTAGAACTCCATCTCGCTCCTCTTGACACTCAAAGTATCCTCTAATAGTATTGAGAACTCTGTGTACATCATCTTTAGCATTGACGGGTGCTAGGGCGTGAGGTGCATTTTGCAAAGTCGAAGAAGCTGACACATAATCAGTGACAAGTGTACATGAGGACTAGGTTTGCTCTACGATGTGTGAAACTTCTAGGTTATTGTTTACTCGAACACCTCTCCAAGTACGTATACCAATAGCATTGCGACCATGAGCACCCTAAGTGATAGGACCACTATTATCTAGAATTGGCTCCATTACTCCTATATTAAGTTAAAGATAATAGTTGGTCAAAGTCAATTAAGGGACTTAAAAAACCTACAGGCCCTAGACCTAGCTTTGATACCATAAAAAGATGTCACATCTTGGATTTTTTTTTATTATATCTTTCGACACATTTAGAGCCTAGTAGATAGACATCACTTTATTCATCATTTATAAATATTTATTATAATTTATTTATTCATCAAATCATAAGTAGAAAAGTAAACATAATGATGTTAACTTCAAGAATCAACCAAGTAGCGGTAAAGGAAGGTTCGCTTTCCATTGAAATCCAATTTAGTACTAAAGGGAAGCTACTATGAAAATAAAATAAAAAATTAAAAAAAATTCAGTAACTCTGAGTAGGAACCCTAAAAGTCAACTCAAAATGAATACATGATCAAAAATCAATCTTCCCATTAGCGTATATTAAATACCTAAAGGAGGACTCTCCAAACAACAGATGGAGAGGCTTTATCTTATTGGATGAGTTTGTGTTCTCTTATCAGTGGATGGAGGCAAACTCATATCACACTCCCAATAGCAGATGGAGTGGTATCCTTCACCCGCCAAAGTTGGGACACGTTCCTAGTTTAGTTCTATCAATATTTGGGCTCAAATCCAACAATAATATTGGGCTAGGCTAGGCTAGGCCAGCCCATATACTAGGCATGTGCATTATACATGACTGGGCATGCATCACACCAGGTTGGCTCAACCCTGGCCCATGGATTGGTCATGTGCGTCATATGTGATCGCTCATGATGGTTGGGTTAGGTTAACCTACGGGTCAAAGCCTGACCCATGGGTTTGGCCTGGCTTATAGGCTGAGCCTGGCTAGTGGGCTGTGGCTTGTAAGCAATTTCAATCTAATTCATATCCAATTTCATACCACAATTATATAAACAAAAATATAATAACACATTAAAAGTTAGATTGGGAGATAAGCTTTAATACAAGGAAATAACATTCTAAATTCAAATAGAAATCATACTTTCAACATGTATAATTTCAACGTATTCTAGTCAAATAAATTTTAAATAATTCATAATAGCACATTTTAAATTTCAGATCAAAGAATATCAAAAATTTTAGGTAACATATTTTAAGAAAATAAAAATTTCAATCCAAATAAGATTTAAGATAAGTTGTAATGCAAGAAAATATCATATATTTAATATATAAAATATGTAAATTTTTAACATATTTAAATCTAAAAATAAAAACCTTAAGCAGTGGTCAAAGAATAATATAAAAACTTTAACTGATAGATTTTAATACAATAATAAAAATTTTAATATTTAAAGAATTGATAAATATTTTTAATCTACAAAACTTTCAACATTTAAAGAATCAAAATAAAAACTAAAATGAGAGGGTAGTTTCTTGAAAATAAATGTTTTGGTTTTAAATGTCAATTCTTTAAAATGTCGAAGAGCTTTTAGTTTTAGTTTTAGTTTTAGTTTCTATTTTTCTTTTAATTCTTTAAGTGTTAAAAGTTTTATAGTTTAAAAATATTTATCAATTCTTTAAATGTCAAAATTTTAATTGTTGTATTAAAATCTATCAATTGAAGTTTTTATAATGTTCTTTGACCCCTACTTAAGGTTTGTATTTTTAGATTTAGACTTGTTAAAAATTTATATATTTTATGTATTAAATATATGATATTTCCTGGCATTACAACTTATCTTTAATGTTTTCTAGATTACAAATTATGTTATATTAAAATATATTATCTAAAAGTTTTTATATTCTTTGATCTGAAATTTAAAATATACTATTATAAATGATTTAAAATTTATTTGACTGAATATGTTGAAATTATACATGTGTTGAAAGTATGATTTCTATTTGAATTTAGAAGGTTATTTCTTTATATTAAAGCATATCTCCCAATCTATCTTTTAATGTGTTATTATGTTTGTGTTTATATAATTGTTAGTGAATATATGTTGTGGCATATGTTGAATCTCGGATTTTGAAGATGAAACCAATTGATTGTGTTTAGATGTTTAATTGCATTTTGAGTAATGCAGGTCTACTTGATCGGGATTAGACAGTTGACGTAGGAGGAATTGACGTTGCGCCGGAGGAGATCACGTCAGGATATTGGACAGCAGAAGGCTTCGGACGTCGGGTATCGGGCCAAGGAGAGCGGAATTGCGCCAAGGATATCGGGGTTGCGGAGGTCAACCGCCGATTGGGCAACAAGCTACAAGAGAGGACGATATGCTGAAGAATCGGACAAAGCGCCAACCAATGACGTGCTGGGCAACAGAATGTCAATTCGCGTTGTAATAATTGTCTAGATCGGAGTAGAGTTTTAGTTTGTGTGTGCAGGAATAACTACGATAACAACAAAGACATAAAGCGAAACAAAGTGTCGGAGTCAAGCGCAAAGGATTTGTTGGGAATTCGAGAGTTCGACAGAAGTTCGAAGGTTCATCGGGAATGCTGCCGGAACTAGCCAAGAATGAGTAGGGAGCTTGCCGAAGGGTTTTTCGGAAGCTCGCCGGAAGGTTCGTTGGAAGTTTGCGGAGCTCGCTGAGAAAGATCGAAGCTTGCCGAAGAAGCTCGTTGGAACTCACCAAGATCAAATCGTGAAGTTTAGGAGCTTGCCGGGAGTCCGTAGAATGGTTTCCGAGAGTTTATCGGAAGACCGTCGAAAGTTCGTCGGAAGCTCGCCGGAAGAAGTCTTGACTTATGGACTTTGTAATAGCTTAGAAAATGTCTTTAAATTCATAGTTAGCATGTTAATTAGGGTTAAGATTAGGTATTAATCCTATAACCCAAGTAGGGGCCAATTGGGCCCGAGTTCGGACTAGTTTGGGCCAAGTTTGGAGCCCAACTAGTGAGCTGAAACACTGTAGGCGGTGGCACTGCCAGATTAGGCGGTGGCACCGCCCAGAACCCGAGAATTGAGCGATGGCACTACTGGACTGAGCGGTGGCACCGCCCAGCACCCGAGATATCAGGCGGTGGCACCGCCAGCCTCGGAAACCCAAGAGAATTCAAAATTTGGAGCCCAAATTTGAATCCTCTTGGGGCCTATAAATACCCCTCAATTCTCAGCTGAGATCACAACCTTTGAGAAGCAAGAGAGTGAGCCAAAAGTCTTAGCAAAGTCTTTAGCAAGTTTTTGTCTTCAATTGCTTTGAGTGTTCACCTCCTTCTTTCTATTCAAAAATTTGTAAGAGTGTGAACCACTTGTAAAAGGTTGTAAGAGGGGTATTAGTCCTTCCCCTACAAAGAGATTTTGCTTGTGGAAGTTGGGAGCCTCTTCGAAGAAGGCTTCGTAAGTGGATGTAGGTCATTTTGACCAAACCACTTTAAAACCGCTGTGTTATCTGGTTTGTATTCTACTCTTGCCATTTACATACTGCAAACTTCTTTACTTAGTCACTACGCTTCCAAATGTTAGGATCAGAGCGGCACTAAGAGGGGGGGTGAATTAGTGCAGCGGATTAAAACTTAAATTTTAATCAATCTTTCGTTCGATAAGAGCGGAACTTGAAAAGCTTAACTTGAAAGCGTATTCTTAAATATGCGCAGCAAAGGTAATAAGGAACTAAAACATGTAAGAAGGTTTGCAGTAATGTAAATAGCAATAATGAAATGCAAACCAAGGATCACACCGATTTTAGAGTGGTTGGGTCAAATGACCTACATCCACTTATGAACCCCTCTTCGATGAGGCTCCCACCTTCCACTAGCAAATCTCTTGAAATGGAAGGGCAAATACCCCTCTTACAACCTTTTGCAAACAGTTCAACCTCTTACAAATTTTCAGCAAGAAAGGAGGAGAACTCTCTAGCAAACTGAAATCTAGACTTGCTAACACTTTCTAAGATTTTTCTCTCAATCAATTGCAGCTCAAAAGTTGTAATCTCAGCTGAGATTTGAGGGGTATTTATAACCTCAAGAGGATTCAAATTTGGGCTCCAAATTTGAATTCTCGTGGAGTTCGATCTTTGGCGGTGCCACCTTGTCTGTCGTGTCGCGGCGGCGGTGCTGGCGGTGCCACCGCTTAAGCTCGGCGGTGCCACCGCCTGGCTCTCGGGCACTGGCGGTGCCACCGCCTCCTCTCAGGTCTTGGGTAAATTGCAACCGCCTTGATCTGGCGATGCCACACCTTGAGACTCTTGGTTGATTGGTTGGGCTTCAAACTTAGCCCAAACCAAGTCTAATTTTGGGCCCGGTTGGCCCCTAACCAGGATATAGGATTATTTCTTAATCCTAATCCTAATTACACGTTAACTACTTAACAAAAAAAAACACATCCTAAGCAAATTTTCAACGCTAACGTCGAGTCTTGTTCCCATGAAGCTTTCAAACGAACTTCTTCCGACGGGCTCCCAGCAAGCTCCCGAACTTGTGATGACTTTAACGAGTAGCCGAGCCTTCTCGGTGATCCCCGTGAACCTCCGACGATCTCTTCGGCGAACTTTCGAAAATTTCGACAGGTTCCCGATTTTTTTGGTTGGTTCCGGCAGCATCTCCGACGATTCTTCGAACTCTCAAACGTCCATCGAACTTGACTCCGGTATCCTTGCTTTGTGTTTTTTGGTTATTGTAGTTAATCCTGTACACTTAACTCAATAATATGGATTAGATCAATTAATTCATCAATTGATTGCATCATCAAAATCCGAGATTCAACAATCTCCCCCTTTTTGATGATGACAATTAATTGATGACGGAGTTAAACATAACTCCCCCTATCTTTATGCCATATTATGAGAAGATAAAACACTTGAATTTCATCCCATCGAATTCAAGCATAAATCGATAAGTTCTAACCGTAGAACTTATCGTTGTTCTCATTAAGTATAATGTAAATGCGAAACTTTGATGAAAATATTTTTCAAGTCGAAAGATAAGAGATAAAGATTTTCAACATGATCATACATTTTAGATATGCATTCAATATGATCAATTGATTGTGCGATATGCTCAAAGATTATGCAAGGCACATACGATTGTGTGATATGCTCAAAGATTATGCAAGGCACATAAGACATTCATATCACATTAGCTTATATAAGTTAAGTCATCATTTTTCTCCCCCTTTGTCATCAACAAAAAGGAAAAACTATTTTACAGAAAAATTTAGCATTCATTCTATCAAAAATTCATATTCAAAGAGAAGGATAAGCATTCATCCAGAAGCATATATCCAGAATTTAAACAACAAAAGTTCAGTTTTTGTTCAAAAGACGACAAGCTTGGAACATGAGAGCAAGAGTAAAACAAAACATAATACAAAGATACATCAGTCCGTAGGAGGTAATCCATAGTGATGATATATAACATTTATTTTTTGGTTTAGCTGTCGTAGTTCCTTTAAAATTTTCATTTGCTGGAGCTGAATTTGTTCCTGCTGCGATTTGAGTTGGTCTTGTTGGAATTTGATCTGAGATAGTTCTGCCATAATGATTCCTTCAGAGGATGAAACAGGGGCTGAAGGCACTGCATCAAAGGGACTAGGAGGAGGAGATTCATTTCCCATAAGAATTGGTGTTTCTGGTTGTTCTACTAGTGGAGGAATAGGATATGTCCTTCTAGGTTGCCTTACCCATTTTCCATTGTTAAATATGCACCTAAGTCTCTTTAGCAGATTTTTATTGATGACGTTATATCTATTACTCTGAATTGTTTCTTCATCGGGTGGGATGCAAATGTTATAGGCACGAAGAAATCTAGTGATTAAACCCCCATATGGCAACATAATATCTTTAGCTGTAATTTCTTGCATGTGTTGCCGTATTGAGTATCCAAAACAATTTTGTTGACCAGTCATTATCCAATACATGGTGCTTATCTCTACTGTACTCATTTCATCAAGATGATATTGCTTAGGAAAAAGTATGCTTGTCATGATATGATGAAGAACCTTAGAGTTAAAAGGTAGTAAGTGTTCGCAATTCTTGGGTATTATTCCAAAGTTTGAGTTTCCAAAAATGGTTTCGATAGCTTCGGCGTAGGTTGCTCCTAATATATTCACATCCCATTTTGCTCTAAAATAGCAGCCCCTATCTTTTTCAGTGATGCCGATTAGTTCACAAATAGAATGATCAGAAATCCTAATTTGTGTTCCTAACATATAAGAACTTAGCCTATCGTTCTCTACCCATAGGTTTGCATAAAAGAGCTTAACTAATCTAGGATAAATTGGTTCATCTATTTGTAAGAGAGGTAGGGCCTCTAGATGAGCAAACCACCTAATGGGTTCTAAATCTCCTAGTTCATCAAGATCAACGTATTTTCCCTTATGGACATATCTTGTTTCAAAGTTTGGAAATCTAAGGGCATCTTCTTTGGATCTAAAAAGATTATGGTCATATGAATCTCCTTCAATCCTTTTCCCTTTTGATCTCTTAGGAGCCATTTTCTAGACAAAATGATAAGAGAAATATGAATTGTAATAAATAGGTGACACAAGAAGAGAGTGAAGGGAAGATTTTACCTTATAGAGTGTTTCTTAGATGATGGAGAGTTTGGACCAACAATATTCCTTCTCCAAGGTCTGTAGAAGTTAGAATGAGGGGTTGAGAGAGTTTGGGAGAGTTGGAGCAAGAGTTCCACGGGTTGGGGGCGGTGTCACCGCCGGCCCTAACCCTCTCGGGTTTAAAAGAGTTCTCGGGCGATGCCACCGCCTGAACAAGCGGTGCCACCGCCTGGCGCCCGAGCGCTCAGGCGGTGCTACCGCCGATTCTTGCGGTGCCACCGCTGGCTGGCCGCGGAAGAAGAAAAAAAAAAAAATTTTCTTCCTCCTTCTTGAATTCCAGAGGTCTTTGATGCAAGCAAAGGTTGAGATATTGAGTTGTATTTTAATATTTCATTTGGAAACGAAAGAAGAGGATGAAATCAAATCCACAAACGAGCGGGACAAGGATGAGCCAATCTTCGTAAACTACATTCAAACGTCTTACTCTAAGGGACAATTTAACATGCCCAGTTCCCTTCTAATAAATTCAAATTTGTCTTCATTTAGGGCTTTTGTAAATATATATGCTAATTGATGCTTCGTGTCAATGAATTCTAGAACAACATCACTGTTAAGGACATGATCGCGTATGAAATGGTGCCTAACGTCGATGTGCTTAGTCCTAGAGTGCTGAATTGGATTTTTAGTAAGACATATGGCACTAGTATTATCACATTTTATGGGGATATTTTTAAAATGAATTCCATAGTCTTCTAATGTATTTTTCATCCATACAACTTGTGCACAGCATGCACTCGCAGCAATGTATTCGGCTTCCGCCGTAGATAGTGCAACTGAATTTTGTTTCTTGGAAGTCCAAGAAACAAGTGCATGTCCTAAAAATTGGCATGTTCTGGATGTACTTTTTCTATCAATCCTACATCCCCCAAAATCGGCATCCGCATAAGCCATTAAATCAAATTTTTCGGATTTTGGATACCATAAACCTAAATTTGGAGTTCCTTTAAGATATCTAAATATTCTTTTAACACTTTTAAGATGAGATAATTTAGGATTTGATTGAAACCTAGCACAAAGTCCTACACTAAACATGATATCTGGTCTAGTCGCGGTAAGGTAGAGTAGACTACCTATCATATCCCTATATGTTTTTTGATCGAAATTTTCACTATTTTCATCCATATCTAACTTAGTCGCAGTACTCATAGGGGTGTTTATTGCTTTTGAATTATCCATGTTAAATCGTTTTAACAATTCTAACGTATATTTAGATTGGTTAAGAAATATACCATCCTTAAGTTGTTTGATTTGTAATCCTAAAAAAAAAGTTAATTCTCCCATTAAACTCATTTCAAATTCATGACTCATAGATTCGGCAAATGTTTCACATAGTGATTCATCCGTAGATCCAAAAATAATATCGTCGACATAAATTTGCACAATAAGAAAATTATTTTCAAAATGTTTAATAAACAATGTAGTATCAACCTTGCCTTTGGTAAAATTATTTAAAATAAGAAAGGAACTAAACCTTTCATACCAAGCTCTAGGAGCTTGTTTCAAGCCATAGAGAGCCTTAGTCAATTTGAATACATGATTAGGAAGAAGAGAATTTTCAAATCCAGGAGGTTGTTCGACATATACTTCTTCGGAAATAAAACCATTCAAGAAGGCACTTTTGATATCCATTTGAAATAGTTTAAGATTATAACAACTAGCATAGGCAAGGAGCATCCTTATGGCTTCTAATCGAGCCACGGGAGCGAAGGTTTCTTCGTAATCGATACCTTCTTCTTGGTTGAAACCTTTGGCCACTAATCTAGCCTTGTTTCTAACCACGATACCATTTTCGTCTTGCTTGTTTCTAAAGACCCACTTAGTACCAATCACTAAATGGTCACTAGGTCTAGGAACAAGCTCCCACACCTTATTTCTCTCAAATTGATTTAATTCCTCTTGCATTGCAATAACCCAAAAATCATCTTTTAAGGCCTCGTCAATGCACTTAGGTTCGATTTGAGAGAGGAAGGCGGCATTAGCACAAAAATTCTTGAAAGAGGAACGAGTTTGAACCCCTTTAGATGTATCCCCTATAATTAGCTCCTTTAGATGAGCATCTATATACTTCCATTCCTTAGGTAAGGAAATTTCGGAAGAAGGTGCATCCAAGTTGCCATTTTGAGGAGGGAGTTCATTTAAATTCAAATTATCAAAACCAAGATCATCATCAAAATCATTTTTCTTTAAATTTGAAACTTCACTAAAAACTACATGAATAGACTCTTCAATTACTAAGGTTCTTTTATTAAAAACCTGAAAAGCTTTAGAAACAGAAGAGTAACCAAGAAAGATGCCTTCATCGGATTTAGCATCAAATTTTCCTAAGGCATCCCTTACATTTAAAACAAAGCATTTACAACCGAAAACTTTAAAATAGGAAATATTCGGTTTTTTGTTATTCCATAATTCATAGGGAGTTTTTGATAAGGATGGTCTTATTAGGACTCTATTTATGATGTAGCAAGCCGTATTTACGGCTTCGGCCCAAAAATACTTAGGTAAACTATGTTCATTTAACATAGTTCTAGTCATTTCTTGTAGGTTTCTATTTTTCCTTTCAACTACTCCATTTTGTTGGGAATTTCTTGGAGTGGAGAAGTTGTGATTGTATCTATTAATTTCACAAAAATTTTGAAAGTCATGGTTTTGAAATTCGCCACCATGATCACTCCGAATTGATGAAACCATGAACCCTTTTTCGTTTTGAGTGAGTTTACAAAATTTAGAGAAACACTTGAAACAATCACTTTTGTGAGCTAAGAAATAGGTCCAAGTGTATCTAGAGTAATCATCCACAATCACAAAAGCATATTTGCTTCCACCTAGACTAGTTATATCAATTGGTCCAAATAAGTCCAAATGGATGAATTGTAACGGTCTAGTGGTGCTAATTTGATTTTTTGATTTGAAGCTTGTTTTTATTTGCTTCCCTAGTTGACATGCTTCGCATACCTTATCTTTAATAAACTTTATATTTGGAATCCCTCGTACTAATTCTTGAGATGAGATTTTAGATATTGTTTTCATGCTTGTATGGCCTAATCTCTTATGCCAAAGCCAAGCATCATCATTTATGGCGGAGAAACACACTTCATTACTTAGTTCATCAAGATTGATGGTATAGACATTACTTTGTTTTAAAGTAATCATAGTCATGTTATGATTTGGTTTTTCAATAATGCACATATTTGATTCAAATCTAACGATATAACCTTTATCGCATAATTGACTAATGCTCAATAGATTATGTTTTAATCCATCAACTAGTAACACATCATTAATGGAAAAACTTGATTTGTTATCTATGGTTCCCTTGCCAATGATTTTGCCTTTATTGTTGTCTCCGAAGGTGACATAGCCTTCGTCCATGCTAGTGAGCTTGGTAAATTGGGATGGATCTCCGGTCATATGCTTTGAGCATCCACTATCAAGATACCATCTCTTGCTCCTAGCATGTGATGGTGTATGTTTCTACAAGAAGGAATTATTTTTAGGTACCCATTTACTTTTGGGTGCCTCAAAAGCTAATCTAGCTTGTTTATCATATTGTATAGACTTGATCATGGTTCATTTAGGAACCCAAATCAATTTGTTTGGACTAATTTTCTTGAATGGACATTCGTAAGTCATATGTCCATATTTGGAACAAAAGTTGCAATTGCTTTGGTGTTGAACATGTAAGATAGGACCTTTAATGAAAGTGGTTGGATTTTGGTGAGTACTTATCATAAATCTGATTCCACTCCTTTTAGGGACATGACCCTTATTTGTAAGGATCATGTTTAAGGACTTGCTACCGACGTCGAATTTCTTCAAGGTGTCCTTAAGTACCAAGTTCTCATTTTGGAGAGTATTTAAATCATGGCATTTAGCACATGGAGTTAGACTATCATGATATTCAGTTTTTAATTTATCAAAAGCACAAGTAAGACTATCATGCTCCTTTTTTAGCAATTTGTATTTTCTACTAATTGTCTTACATTCATCAAATAACTCATGGAAGGCATTTAATAATTCATTATAAGGTAAATCTGCATTAATTAAATCCGTTACCTCTTCTTCGAAGGCCATTAGGGCGTAGTGAGCAACTTGCTCGGTGTTGGACTCCTCTTCTTCGGATGTGCTTGAATCATCCCATGTTGCCTTGAGCGCCTTCTTCTTGGGTGTTCTCTTTTTGGCTTGAGGGCAATCGTTCTTGTAGTGTCCCGGTTTTTTACATTCATAGCAAATCACTTGGTCCTTCTTTTGTTCAAATTTATTTTTTGTATTATTTTTAAATTTGTTCTTCCTTAAATATTTTTTAAATTTTTGAGTCAAAAGTGCAATGTCATTGTCACTGTCCTCATCACTTGATGTTCCTTTCAAGTGATCTTCTTGTGATCTGAGTGCCATATCCTTCCTGTTCTTTGGAAGGGGGTTCTCGAGCTCGTCATGAGCTTGACATGTCATTTCGTAGGTCATTAGAGACCCAATGAGTTCTTCAAGAGGAAATGTTTTAAGGTCTTTAGCCTCTTGAATGTGTTAGGATCGGAGCAGCACTAAGAGGGGGGGGGGGTGAATTAGTGCAGCGGATTAAAACTTCGGTTTTTAAAAAATCTTTCGTATGATAAGAGCGGAACTTGACAAGCTTAATCTTGAAAGTGTATTCTTAAATATGCGCAGCAAAAGTAATAAGGAACTAAAGCATATAAGAAGGTTTGCAATAATGTAAATAGTAATAATGAAATGCAAACCAAGGATCACGCCGATTTTAGAGTGGTTCGGTCAAATGACCTACTCCACTTGCGAGGCCTCTCTTCGATGAGGCTCCCACCTTCCACTAGCAAGTCTCTTGAAATGGAAGGGTAAATACCCCTCTTACAACTCTTTACAAGCGGTTCACTCTCTTACAGATTTTCGAGAAGAGATGAGGTGAACACTAGCAAATTGAAAAGAAGACAAGCTAACACTTTTCTAAGACCTTTCTCTCAAACTCTTGCTGCTCAAAAAAAGTTGTAATCTCAGCCAGAGATTTGAGGGTATTTATAGGCCTCAAGAGGATTCAAATTTGGGCTCCAAAATTTGGGCTCCAAAATTCAAATTCTCTTTGGGTTCCCGATCTTTGGCGGTGCCACCGCCAATAAGCGGGTGCCCACCGCCAAAAGGCTTCAGTGCTGGTGCCACCACCGCTCACAAGAGTTTTCAGCCCGCTATATTGTTTTTCAGCTCATCGCCAACAGTGTTTTCGACCCTACAGTGTTATAGGCCCCTACTTTTTGGGTTATAGGATTAATACCTAATCCTAACCCTAATTAACATGCTAACTACGAATTTTAAAGACATTATATAAGCTATTACAAAGTCCATAAGTCAAGACTTCTTCCCATGAGCTTCCGTGAACTTTCGGTGGTCTTCCGATAAACTCTGGAAACCATTCTCATGGACTCTCGGCAAGCTCTTAAACTTCACGATTTGATCTTGGCGAGTTCTAACGAAGCTTCTTCGGCAAGCTTCGATCTTTCTCGGCAAACTCTGCGAACTTCCCACGAACCTTCCGAAGCTTCAAAAAACCCTTCGGCAAGCTCCCCTACTCATTCTCGGCTGTTCCGCTGCGTTCCCGACGATCCGCCGGACTTCCGTCGAACTCTTAAACTCCCAACGAATTCTTCGTGCTTGACTCGCACTTTGTTTCGCTTCATGTCTTCATCGTTATCGTAGTTAATCCTGCACATGCAAGCCAAAAACTCTACTCCCGATCTAGACAAGTTATTACAACGCGAATCGACATTCCGTTTCGCATGTCATTGGTTGGCGTTTCGTCCGATTCTTCAGCGAGACGTCCTCTTTGCGGCTTGTTGCCCAATCGGCGGTTGACCTCCAAACCCCGATATCCTTGGTGCAATTCCGCTCTCCTTAGTTCGATGCCCGACGTTCAAGCCTTCGCCGTCCAATATCCCGACGTGATCTCCTCGGAAGCGTCAATTCCTCCTGCGTTAACTGTCTAATTTCGATCGAGTAGACCCGCATCACTCAAAATGCAGTTAAACATCTAAACACAATCAATTAGTTTCATCATCAAAATCCGAGATTCAACAATCTCCCCTTTTTTTTTGATGATGACAACTAATTGATGACTAACGGAGTTAACCTTAACTCCGGGAGTTTAAACAAACTCCCCTATCAATATGCCATTGATAGAACACTTGGATTATCTCAAATCCAAGTAACATTCATCACATGTTATGAAAAAACATTTAAACCATCATGCAAATATATAAAATATTTAATTCAATGCATGAAGTCATCAATATACTTCTCCCCTATGTCATCAACAAAAGGAGAAGTAGCTCTAGCTATTTTAAAAGATATGCAAGTTTTTTTACAACATGAAGCTAAATTTTCATCACAACATATAGGCACAAAAGCATGGCAATTCAACACTTGAATTTTTTTGTGTAAGATTACACTTTGCTTTTTCTTTGCAAGTAACAATATTTATGATGTTTGATATAGCAAATTTTATATCATCATTGAGGTAGCAAACTTTTGTGATGTTTCAAGATAGTAAGTTCTTTCTTCTCTTTTGAGAAGTGCTATTTTTAAAACTTCCTTTACAAAGTGCAAGCTAGCAAAGTGTTTGAAAAAGTGAGCAAGTTTTGTAATATAGAAGCTAGCAAAAATTTCGAAAGCAAATACAAGATAGCTTTCTTGTTGGAGTGTGTAAGCTATCGATTCTTGCTTCCTATTGTAATGTGTAGGTTGCAAGTCTTGCTTCTTGAGATAGGCAAGATAGTGATGTTCAAGAAGACAACTTTTGCTTCTTGAACTTGTGATTCGGCTTTTGATATTTGGAGAACTCTTGAGGTCACTCATGAAGGCACCAGCCGAGTGAAAGAATCCAAAATCAACATTCTTGTGCACTCTTACGAACTTTTCCGAATGAAACCAAGTGAGTCCATCGGAGACATGTACACCCGTTTTATGGATGTCATCAATGGACTCAAAGCTCTTGGTAAAGATTTTACTAACTTTGAACTAGTAACTAAAATCTTAAGATCCCTCCCTAAAAGTTGGGATCCAAAAGTTACGGCCATTCTGTTGAATCTCGAATTTTGATGATGAAACTAATTGATTGTGTTTAGATGTTTAACTGCATTTTGAGTGATGCAGGTCTACTCGATCAGAATTAGACAGTTAACGCAGGAGGAATTGACGTTGCGCCGGAGGAGATCACGTCAAGATATTGGACGGCAGAAGGCTTCGAACGTCGGGCATCGGGCCAAGGAGAGCGGAATTGCACCAAGGATATCGGGGTTGCGGAGGTCAACCGCCGATTGGGCAACAAGCCGCAAGAGAGGACGATGTTGAAGAATCGGACAAACGCCAACCAATGACGTGCGGGCAACGGAATGTCGATTAGCGTTGTAATAAACTGTCTAGATCGAGTAGAGTTTTGGCTTGCATGTGCAGGATTAACTACGATAACGATGAAGACATGAAGCGCCAAACAAAGTGTGGAGTCAAGCACGAAGAATTGTTGGGAGTTCAAGAGTTCAACGGAAGTCCGAAGGATCGTCGGGAACGCCGCCGAACTAGCCGAGAATGAGTAGGGAGCTTCGGAAGGGTTTTTTGGAAGCTTCCCGGAAGGTTCGTGGGAAGTTCGCAGAGTTTGCCGAGAAAGATCGAACTTGCCGAAGAAGCTCGTTGGAACTCGCCAAGATCAAATCGTGAAGTTTAAGAGCTTGCCGGGAGTCCATGAGAATGGTTCCGAGAGTTTATCGGAAGACCGCCGAAAAGTTCGCGGAAGCTTCGCCGGAAGAAGTCTTGACTTATGGACTTTGTAATAGCTTATATAATGTCTTTAAAATTCGTAGTTAGCATGTTAATTAGGGTTAGGATTAGGAATTAATCCTATAACCCAAGTAGGGGCCTATAACGTGAGGGTGAAAAAACATCAGAGGGGTGAAAACACTATAACGGGCTGAAAACACTGTAGGCGGTGGCACCGCTGGGGTCGAAGTGGTGGCACCGCCCAGCACCGAAAGTGCTGGACGGTGACACCTCTCGGCTGGCGGTGGCACACGCCAAAGATCGGGAACCCAAAGAGAATTTGAATTTTGGAGCCCAAATTTGAATCCTCTTGAGGCCTATAAATACCCCTCAAATCTCGGTGAGATAACAACTTTTGAGCAGACAAGAGTTTGAGAGAAAGGTCTTAGAAAAGTGTTAGCTTGTCTTCTTTTCAATTTGCTAGTGTTCACCATCTCTTCTCGAAAAAATCTGTAAGAGAGTGAACTTGTAAAAAGAGTTGTAAGAGGGGTATTTACCCTTCCATTTCAAGAGACTTGCTAGTGGAAGGTGGGCCTCATCGAAGAGGGGCCTCAAATGGGAGGTCATTTGACGAAACCACTCTAAAATCGTGATCCTTGGTTTGCATTTCATTATTGCTATTTACATTATTGCAAACCTTCTTATATGCTTTAGTTCCTTATTTTTTTGCTCGCATATTTAAGAATACGCTTTCAAGATTAAGCTTGTCAAGTTCCGCTCTTATCATACGAAAGATTTTTTAAAAACCGAAGTTTTAATCCGCTGCACTAATTCACCCCCCCCATCTTAGTGCTGCTCCGATCCTAACAGGGTGGACGTGTGATAGAGTGTCCCTCATGCATGCCGGAGTAAGCCATCTCTCGTGGGTATTAAACCAAATATGAGAGTGAACCTGCTCTGATACCAATTGTTAGGATCGGAGCGGCACTAAGAGGGGGGGTGAATTAGTGCAGCGGATTAAAACTTAAATTTTAATCAATCTTTCGTTCGATAAGAGTGGAACTTGAAAAGCTTAACTTGAAAGCGTATTCTTAAATATGCGTAGCAAAGGTAATAAGGAACTAAAACATGTAAGAAGGTTTGCAGTAATGTAAATAGCAATAATGAAATGCAAACTAAGGATCACGCCGATTTTAGAGTGGTTCGGTCAAATGAACTACATCCACTTGCGAGGCCCCTCTTCGATGAGGCTCCCACCTTCCACTAGCAAATCTCTTGAAATAGAAGGGCAAATACCCCTCTTACAACCTTTTGCAAATAGTTCAACCTCTTACAAATTTTCAGCAAGAAAGGAGGAGAACTTTCTAGCAAACTGAAATCTAGACTTGCTAACACTTTCTAAGATTTTTCTCTCAATCAATTGCTGCTCAAAAAGTTATAATCTCAGCTAAGATTTGAGGGGTATTTATAGGCCTCAAGAGGATTCAAATTTGGGCTCCAAATTTGAATTCTCGTGGAGTTCCCGATGCTGGTGGTGCCACCGCCTGTCAGTGGCGGTGGCACCGCCTGTCAGTGTCAGGCGCTGACAGTGCTAGGCGGTGCCACCGCCTGGCTCTCGGGCACTGGGCGGTGCCACCGCCCAGCCTAGGCGGTGCCACCGCCTCGCTCTCGGGTGCTGGGCGGTGCAACTGCCCAGTCTGGCAGTGCCACCGCCAGACTCTTCGGTTGACTGGTTGGGCTTCAAACTTAGCCCAAACCAAGTCTAATTTTGGGCCCAATTGGCCCCTAACTAGGATATAGGATTATTTCTTAATCCTAATCCTAAATACACGTTAACTACTTAACAAAAACACATCCTAAGCAAATTTTCAACCGCGAACATCGAGTCTTGTTCCGACGAGCTTTCCGACGAACTTCTTCCGACGGGTTCCCAACAAGCTCCCGAACTTGTGATGACTTTAATGAGTAGCCAAGCCTTCTCGGTGATCCCCGTGAACCTCCGACGATCTCTTTGGCGAACTTCCGAAAATTCCGACAGGTTCCCGATTTTTTTGGTTGGTTCCGGCAGCATCTCCGACGATTCTTCGAACTCTCAAACGTCCATCGAACTTGACTCCGATATCCTTGCTTTGTGTTTTCTGATTATCGCAGTTAATCCTGCACACTTAACTCAATAATATGGATTAGATCAATTAACTCATCAATTGATTGCATCATCAAAATTCGAGATTCAACACCAAACGCTTCTAAGTTATCAAGCTTCCAAATCAGTTTTCATCGATATTGGTTTTTATCATACGAAAGATTTTTCCAAAACTGAAGTTTTAATCCGCTGCACTAATTCACCCCCCCCCTCTTAGTTCTGCTCCGATCCTAACAATTGGTATCAGAGCCCAGTATTTCTTATTTCGGATTTATACCTGAGAGAAATGGCTCTTCATGACTTTCAAGAGGGCTTTTCAATTGTTCGTCCACCATTGTTTAACGGATTGGACTACACTTATTGGAAAAATCGAATGAGAGTTTTCTTGATTTCTATGAATTTGGATTTATGGAATATTGTTGAAAACGGTTTTCAACTTCCCTCTAAACCGATGAACGAATGGTTGGATTTGGAGAAGAAGTATTTTTCTTTAAACGCAAAGGCTATGAATGCCTTATTTTGTGCTTTGGACAAAAATGAGTTCAATCGGATTTCTATGTGTGAAATGGCTTTTGATATTTGGAGAATACTTGAAATCACACACGAGGGAACTAGTAGAGTCAAAGACTCAAAAGTTAACATTTTATTACACGATTTTGAGCTTTTTCAAATGTAACCAAGTGAGACTATAGGCGACATGTACACCCGTTTCACGGATGTCGTCAATAATCTAAGAGTTCTTGGTAAATCTTTTTCGAATTTTGATCTCTTAAGCAAAATCTTAAGATCCCTTCCAAAAAGGTGGGATCCTAAAATAACCGCAATACAAGAAACAAAAGATTTAAATATTTTTTCACTTGAAGAACTTATCGGCTCATTGATGACATATGAAATGGTGCGTAATGCACATGATGAACACGATGAACACTTGAACCACCTTCCAAAGAATAGGAAGGATTTGGAACTCCGGACAAATGAATACCACTTGAGCGATGACTCAAGTGATGAGGACAATGATGAACTTGAACTTCGAATACTAAATCTTAATAAGTTTATTAAATAAAAATCTAAAATAAACAATGAACTTGAACGGAGGAAGAGGCCAAAGTAAAGGAAGGCACCCAAGGATGAATCAAGAACTTCCAAAGGTGAAACGGCAAATTGGGCATTGACGGCTTCGACTACAAGGTAAGTAACTCAACTCTCTTGAATTATTTGAAATTACTTGAAGTCTTTCATGAGTGCTTAATTTAGATAGTAGGAATAGGAAATAAAAAATTATTTTTCAAAAATTATATCATGTTTTTTTTTTCCTTTTTAGTATCTTTGAAAAATTAAAAATTTGATCATGAAAAGTATATTGCTAAGGTTTCATGCATGTTATGTTTTGAAATGTTGAATGATGTATGCAACATTAGGGATGATAATTATATAATATGTGATAATGCTTAGGATTAATCCATGCATGTGTATCTTGATGATTTTATGTCATGCATAATGATCATGCTTAATAAATTTCGAAATTATGCATGATAAATCTTGTGATTTATGGATTATTGATTTTTACCATAATGAAAGTGCCTTATTAATTTTTGTTGTAACAAATCTTACACTTTCGATTTTAAACATGATATATGTTTTTATTTGGCATAAATAAAACAAAATCATATGTTTTGAAACAACCGAAAAGAGGAAAACATTCTTGAAAATTATTTTGCTCAATCTTATTGATTTTGATGAATCCATTTGTATTATCTTTGTGAATCTCTTGGATTTTGATGATTTAAATTTGAATAATTTTTTATCGAAATCATGATCTTGATCTCTTGAAATTTATAACATGAAATCCTTTATGAATCAAGATTTCTTACTCTTTATTCTCTTACATTTTGAGAAAATTTTCAATACGAATCATAAGTGTTCTTATGCATGAATTGAAATCTTTTTCTCCTACGTTTCCTTTTGTGATTTACTAAAGAGAATATCCTTTTTGAAAATTCTTAACTTAAAATTTTATTTAAAAATCTCTTATTATTTGATCTCCTAAGATTTTCCTTTGATTATTTATGAGGAGGCTTTTCAAAAAGAAATCATGTCTTTTGGCATTCACATATTCTAATATTTTATGGTATGATTTTTATGTAATTCCTTGTATTCATGAAATGTTTATCTCATCATCCAATTATTTTCTCCTTGATATTCCTTATATGATGATATGAATACATTAAATATTCATTAATTTGTTTTGATGAAAAGTTATGATCATGAATGGTAGGTTGGAATTTGAAAGTTCATACCATCATGATTTGAAACATTTATGATTTAAAATTATGCATGCAATTACTTTTTATTATGATGATATATGCATATAATGTGTATCATGAATACTTTATTATCATACATGAAAATAGTGATAAATATTTTGAAAATAAATGTTTGTATCATGTTAGATGATTTTACATTTTGTGCATGATGAGTTATAGTGATGATTGAAAAAATGATTGAAATAATATGAATGATGATTTAGAATCATGCATATAATGATGAGTTTATATGTTTTAAAAATATATATGATGATTTGGTATTATGTATGCAATACTTTAATGTATGATAATGATGCATGCAATGATGAAATATTCATGATAAAATTATTATTTTGATATTCATGACTTGAATCTTCTTTTCCTTTTGCCAATGACAAAGGAGGAGAAAGAGTTGTTAATGTGCTATCTTGAATTGATGTAAAGGGTTATCTAAAAAAGAAATTAGCTAGCTTGCACAAGTCAAGAAAATGTAAAAACTTGCTTACTTTCTTGCATATCTAAAGAAAAGATGCAAATGTAACACTTACCAAATTGTTTGCTTGCCTCATGTAAAACATTGTCCCTTGCTAGGTTGGCATTTTGCTAAGGAAGCAAAAAAATGACACTTCTCAAAAGAGAAGAAAGTGCTTGCTTTCTTGAACATCTTTAATTTGCTAGTTAGCATAATGTACAATTTGCTATCTTAAACATTACAAAGAAATGCTATCATGCACATCGCAAAGAAAAGCAAATATGCTAACTTGCAAATCTTTAAATTTGCTAGCTTGCATGTAGTAAAACTTGCATATCGTAAAAATTGCTAGCCTGTAGAGAAGCAAACAGTTGCTATATCAAGAAAAGCAAAAATGCTAAACTTGCACATCTTTAATTGCTTGATATTATATATATATTTTTTTCATACAATGTATTGAACTTTTTATCTCTAAACACTTGATACTTGGAATATTTTAAAATGTGATCTTGATAAAAATGTTTCAAGTTGCTCTTTGTGCTATATCTTTTCAAATAAATCATGAGCCTTGATATCATATATTTCATAATATAGAAATAACAAGATTTCTTTGCCTTGTATGCCTTATGTGATGATTGTTCATCAATTTGCTTTATTATGAATTATATGAATCTTGATCGTGAACTTGTTAAGAAGAATTTTAATGAACCATGAATCATATCTTTGGTATTCATGAATTGATCCTTATTGATATATTTCATGAATTCTTTGCATATTTAGCTTGTTGAATGGTTGAAATTTTTAGCCATTGAGTCCTCCTTTTCTTTTTGACTTTGATAAAGGGGGAGAAGGTTTTGCTAGCTTGTGCATTGAAAATGAAAGTAAACTTCCTAGCATGCTAAGGAAGTAAAACTTGCAAGCTTGCACTTCTCAAAAAGAGAAGAAAGAAATTGCCTATGGAAAGAAGCAAAAAGTGCAAAACTTAGAAAACTTGCAACAAAATTGCTCTTGCCATGCTTTGTATCAAAAATATGTTGATATCCTTAAAAGCATCGCAATAAATTTTTTAGTGTATCGTAATGTATCACATGTATCGCAAATTAAATTTTTTGAGACTATTATCATATCATGTTTAACAATTGATATCTTTCATTGATATGATTAAATTATCATCTCATGATGTATCGCATAATGATATCATGATTTGCGATTGTTTCATGTGATCCTTAGTAAATTTTCACATTGGTATCCTTCATGAAATGATTTCTTTGCATTATTGTCTTGTATGCATCATGTGATGATTGAAATATTGATTGATGCAAAGTTGATGTAAAAGTCTAAATCATTGGTTCATCTCCTTTTTGACATTGGCAAAGGGGGAGAAAGTCATTGCTAGCTTATACACTTGAATGAAGAATTTACTAGCTCGATCATTGTAATGAAGAAATTTGCTATATCAAACATCATAAATATTGTTACTTGCAAAGAAAAGCAAAGTGCAATCTTGCACAAATATTCAAGTGTTGAATTGCCATAATTGAACTTAAGAATCTTGCTATGCTTTTGTGCTTATATGTTGTGATAAAAATCTAGCTTCAAGTTGCAAAAACTTGAATATCTTTTAAAATAGCTAGAGCTACTTCTCCATTTTGTTGATGTTATAGGGGGAGAAGTATATTGATGACTTCATGCATTGAATTGAATATTTTATATTTGCATGATGGTTTAAATATTTTTCATAATATGTGATGAATGTTACTTGGATTTGGGATAAACCAAGTGTTCTATCAATGGCATATTGATAGGGGGAGTTTGGTCAAACTCCGGGGAGTTAAGGTTAACTTCGTTAGTCATCAATTAGTTGTCATCATCAAAAAGGGGGAGATTATTGAATCTCGGATTTTGATGATAAAACTAATTGATTGTGTTTAGATGTTTAATTGCATTTTGAGTAATGCAGGTCTACTCGATCAGGATTAGACAGTTGCGCAGGAGGAATTGACGTTGTGCCGGAGGAGATCACGTCAGGATATTGGACAGCAGAAGGCTTCGGACGTCGGGCATCGGGCCAAGGAGAGCAAAATTGTGCCAAGGATATCAGGGTTGCGGAGGTCAACCGCCGATTGGGCAACAAGCCGCAAGAGAGGACGATACGCTGAAGAATCGGACAACATAATGTCAATTCGCATTGTAATAATTGTCTAGATCGGAGTAGAGTTTTAGTTTGTGTGTGCAGGAATAACTACGATAACGACAAAGACATAAAGCGAAACAAAGTGTCGGAGTCAAGCGCGAAGGATTTGTTGGGAATTCGAGAGTTCGACGGAAGTTCGAAGGTTCATCGAGAATGCTGCCGGAACTAGCCAAGAATGAGTAGGGAGCTTGCCGAAGGGTTTTTCGGAAGCTCGCCGGAAGGTTCGTTGGAAGTTCGCGGAGCTCGCCGAGAAAGATCGAAGCTTGCCGAAGAAGCTCGTTGGAACTCACCAAGATCAAATCGTGAAGTTTAGGAGCTTGCCGGGAGTCTGTAGAATGGTTTCCGAGAGTTTATCGGAAGACCGCCGAAAGTTCGCCGGAAGCTCGCCGGAAGAAGTCTTGACTTATGGACTTTGTAATAGCTTAGAAAATGTCTTTAAATTCATAGTTAGCATATTAATTAGGGTTAAGATTATGTATTAATCCTAGAACCCAAGTAGGGGCCAATTGGGCCCGAGTTCGGACTAGTTTGGGCCAAGTTTGGAGCCCAACTAGTGAGCTGAAACACTATAGGTGGTGGCACCGCCCAAAACCCGAGAACTGGGCGGTGGCATCGCTGGACTGAGCGGTGGCACCGCCCAGCACCCGAGAGATCGGGCGGTGGCACCGCCAGCCTCGGAAACCCAAGAGAATTCAAAATTTGGAGCCCAAATTTGAATCCTCTTGGGGCCTATAAATACCCTTCAATTCTCAACTGAGATCACAACCTTTGAGAAGCAAGAGAGTGAGCCAAAAGTCTTAGCAAAGTCTTTAGCAAGTTTTTGTCTTCAATTGCTTTGAGTGTTCACCTCCTTCTTTTTATTCAAAAATTTGTAAGAGTGTGAACCACTTGTAAAAGGTTGTAAGAGGGGTATTAGTCCTTCCCCTACAAAGAGATTTTGCTAGTGGAAGTTGGGAGCCTCTTCGAAGAAAGCTTCGCAAGTGGATGTAGGTCATTTTGATCGAACCACTTTAAAACCGCTGTGTTATCTGGTTTGCATTCTACTCTTGCCATTTACATACTGCAAACTTCTTTACTTAGTCACTACGCTTCCATACGCTTCTAAGTTATCAAGCTTCAAAATCGGTTTTCATCAATATTGGTTTTTATCGTACGAAAGATTTTTTCAAAACTGAAGTTTTAATCCGCTGCATTAATTCACCCCCCCTCTTAGTGCCGCTCCGATCCTAACAGCATAAAATTGAATATGAATTGAATTGAAATTGCTCACAGGCCAGGCTCAACCTATAGACTAATTCAATATTATTATTGGATTTGAGCTCAAATATTGATTGGACTAAACTAGCCTTGATTAGTTTAGATCGATTAACGGTGATTCCGAATTGATTGACTTATTGTTTAACCTAAATTGAACCTAATCTAGTCCAAATTATACTAGTCTAGGGTGGTTCTAGACTAGTTAAATGAAGATTGAAGATCGGTTCAGTTAGGTTCTAGTAAATCGAGTTCAATTAGATTGATTGAACTACAGTGCAAGTCAATTGAGGGCTAATTTATATTATTTGATATTGATAATATTTGAAAAAGATGTTTTAAATGTGTTATTTCATCCCGATATAGACATGACCTATGAGATTATGTTATTTCTCTGCCAAGGGCAGGTAGGGCGATTCCCTTCGGGAATTAGCGGGCTGTTAGACGTGACGGTTGGACTGTTCCTCCATCCGCTGTTGGGAGAAACGTGTCTCTACTTTGGAGGGTGAGGGATACTACTCCATCCGCTATTGGGAGTATGATATGAGTTTGCTTCCATCCATTATTGGGAGAACACAAACTCATCCCGTAGGATAAAACCTCTTTATCAGCTATTACAGGAGTGCTCCTTCGGGTATTTGATATACACCATTGGAATGATTGATTTTTTATTATGTATTCATTTTCAATTGACTTTTGGGGTTCCTACTTAGCATTGCTATTTTTTTTATTTTTATATTTTTAGAGCGGCTTCCCTATAGTACTAAATCGGATTTCAGTTAAGAGCGGACCTTCCTCTACCACTAGGTAGTGCCACTTGGATAATTCTTAAAGTTAACAAGTAGACATGGAACTATAAGATAGAGACAAAATGATAAAGTTGCTAAACGATAATCTCACCACAGCTTAAGTAAGGATGAAACAACAATATGTTCAACATAAAGGCGAAAGAGAATTTTCAGTAGAAGATTGGGTCTTCCTACGGCTTCAGCCATACAAGCAACCATCAATCCAAACCAGAGCATCTATGAAGCTTTCACCTTGATTCTATAGACCCTACCAAATTTTAGAGCGTATCAGACTATAGCATACAGATTGGACTTACCCGCTAGCTCCTGAATCCATCCAGTTTTCCATGTGTCATATTTAAAACTCAAGCTGGGACAAAACGAGACAGCCTAAAGCCATCTACCAAATATGACTACCCAAGGAGAACTCCAGACCTAATCGAGTGCCATTATTGATTGACAGATTGTGACTCGACGATGATGACCCACTACTAAAGTGCTAATATAGTGGGCAAACTTACCAGCAGAAGGTGCCACTTGGAAAAACTATGATGACTTAAAGATCAAATTCCCAGAATTCATGGATTATCAACCTAGAGGATAAGACTGATTCAAAGAGGGCGATAGGTCTGTTAGGACTCTAGCTAGGAGAGTTATAATTAAGAGGGGCATTCATGTAAAACCTATCTAGCTGACCCCTATTTAAGAGGTGAAAAGGCTAGGGTTAGGAGGTTGTTTCTTAGAGAAAAATTAGGAGTTGTAAATAAATAGGAGTCTTGAGTAAGAGTCATATTAGGAGTTGGTTAGAAGTAGGAGTCCTATTAGGAGTTAGGGTTTAGAAGCCCTATAAATAGCCATGTGTTCATCCTCTTTTCTCAAGTAATAGATGAATCTTTTCTGTAGCCTTTAAGCAACAACTTGGAGGAAGGAACCCCTATAGAGTTCCAAGGAGGCTGATCCCTTAAATAGATCAACCCTAAGCTTAGAATCTACAAGGGTTCTAACACTATGCTCGTAGAGTGGCCAAAGATTGCTTGCAGCCTTGGCCATCTATGGCGGCCAACTGGCTATGGCTGGCGGCTTGCCCACAATGGTGGATGCCAACCCACGGGGCAAGTCGCTTGTAGGCAGAGCGATGCCCACCCACTGTGGTAGCTACCTGCGGATTGGCTACATTGTGCGTGGGAGCCACGTGCGTGCAAGGTTGTGACTGCAATAGGTTGTGGCCACCTATGTGTGAGGCGACGCTGCACTACCGCTTACTAGGCGGCAATCGCAAGGGTTGCGACCGTCGCAATAGCACCGACAATATGGAGGCAATGATTATTATAAAAGAGGTTTAGGGCATTTTGGGGCAAAGGATAATTCTACCCCTTAGAATTTAAGATATTCCAAGTTCTATCCTTTTATATTAAATTACTAAAATACCTATGATAATTTAGAAAATTTTCTATATGTCTCGAATTTCATAAAAATATTAGTTAATTCAAAGGTTTAATTATCTATTATTATTATCTTATAGTTCTACATGGTGATGTGGACATGTGATGCATGATGTGGACGAATGATCATGGACCGTGTGATGTGTGTGTACATGTGATGTGATTATTATTATTATTATTGGGGTCTACGAACTTTCATTTTTTTTCTCGTTTATTGTTGGGCCTGCATACTTGTGATTATGTTGTAATTATACGAGGAGGCGCAACGGGATCGTGGAAGCGATAGCGGGAACCATGAGGCCGAGACAGACGATCACAATGCATGGAGATGTGCCAAGATGCCAACGGAACTGATGAAGACGAGATGAACGATCATAGGGCATGGAAATGCACCGATACATACATAAATCTTGATGTGAGTAATTAGACCCATTGGCTCGGACTTGATCACATTAGGTTGTGATCCATGATCATCTGGTGTGATTGCTTATGTGATGTGTAATTATTTATACATTTACTATATATATATATATATATATATATATATATATATATATATATATATATATATATATATATATATATATATATATATATATATATATATATATATGTATATATATATATATATATATATATGTAGACAAATATATGTATGTATATATATATACATACATATATATATATATACATATATATATATATATATATATGTAGGGAAATCTTGGGGCCATATCACATGCATAGCGGAAGAACAAAAAACAACAATCTCATATTTCCCAAAAAGGTATTCATTATCATATGTAGATTGGTACGCAAAAATTCATAAAACTAAAAACCACATATGAGATAGTTGTGTTACCTAGGGAGATCGTATATCCTTGAAATTCTGCAAATCTATGGGCAGGATGAAGGAGGTCAAGCGTCCTTCTCTCTAGTGGTGATCCACAGGGCAGGGGCTACGAAGATGCTTCTCAAATCGCTGCCCAAAGCTCCGCACATGTTATCTAAGGAGGAGAAGGGGAGAGGATAAATGGAGGTTGACAACCAAGAAGTCTAGCTTATGACCCTTTGGTTCTCTCTTATTTATAGAGGCCTATTGTCAATTTAACCCTAATGGATCCTATCATATTATGTATTGGATATCTATCCAACTACCCAAGCCTCTTAGATTAGTGGATCTCTATCCAATAATCTCTTATTAGCTCTTATTGGATCTCATCTATAGGATCTAATAATTCAGGAGCTTAATGGATATCCAATAAGATAGGGGCTCTGGCGGATATCTCATATCTGAACTTCTACTCGTCGCAACACCTACCATATATATGTGACCCTCTATGCCCAATATCAAGCTGGCCATAAGTCATACCTATTAGAACTCCTTCGGGCTCGGTGAATTATTATCTCCATAATAATTCACTCGACTCATCGACTATGGATGTACCAGGCCACTATGCTACAGTCCCCAGATGATACAGGGGAATCCAATCATTTGGACCTATTTATCCTTAGTTATCATATACCTATAGTCCCTTATCCATCTAATATCCCGGAAACCATATACCAAGTATGGTGCTGTTATACCCATATGGTTTTTCCTCGAGTCTCGCTCTAATTATATTCTCCTGAAGAACTCTTTCTCTCTCAATCAAAATGACATTGGCTAAGGATTAATCTGAACAAAAATACATGAGATATTCCTCTCATTATTAGGACTAAGTTGGCACTGAGGGGGGGGTGTGTGAATTAGTGCTTTAGATAAAATCACGTTTATTTGAAAACTTCATTCAATAAAAGCTTGTATCGGAAAGATGCTTAACTTGAAAGTATATTCGTAAGGTAGTAAAAGTAATAAGCAAGTAAATTAATTTGTAATATAAATGAAAAGCATGAAAGAAATGTAAACTGAGTTTATAGTAGTTCGGTCATCGTGACCTATATCCACTCTCAATTCCTCTTTCATCGAGGCCACCAACATCAACTAATGGTCTTCCTTCAATAGACGAGAACCAACTATCCTTACAACTCTATTCTCCTTTTGACAAGCTCAGGAGAGGACCTTTACACCCCCACTCACTCCTCTCTTAAATAGAAATCAATACTTAGACTAGAAGAGGAAAATTCTCACAAGATTACAACAGAGTTTTCCCTTGTTTTTGTTCTCAGTTCTTGTGTTTGTTGAGTAGGGATAAGAGGGATATTTATAGGCCCCAAATGAATTTAAACTTAGAGTCAAAACCAGTCTTATCTTAGGTCTTTAGGGTACAAGCGGTACCACCGCTAGTATTGGGCAATACTACTACCTGACACTTTGACACTAGACGATACCACCGCTCAGTCTACGGTACTACTGCCTAATAGAGCCTTAGAGACTAGGCTCTAGTGGTACTACAACTTGACATGGTAGTACCACTGCTTGGCAGCATTAACTGTCGGCGGTACCACCACCCAAACCTCCTGGGAGGTTGAGCCTCAAGCGGTTCAATCACCCACCCTAGACGGTGCCACCACTTGACATGGCTTCGAGCCATTGAATGAGCCTTTCTCTTGCCCCAAAACAGTCCCTCTTTAGGCCTAGTTTGTACCTAATTGAGTTGGCTTAATGACATTCTAAACCAACCCAATTACAACTAAAACTACTTCGATTTAGATAATTATTACAAAGCATTAATCATATGTTGTCTAACATGTCATTAGTTCATCAGCGCTTCGTCCAATCTTTCAGTGCATCGTTATCTTTTGTGGACTTTTGCCTAATTGGCATATTGACTTTCGCAACTCCGATCTCCTTGGTATAATGTCTGCTCTTCTAGGCCCAATGCCCGAACTCATGGCACAAGCCTTTTGCCGACACGCCGACTGATCCTCCAACTTGACGTTCAATCTTCTAACATGTTCCACTCTGGCCCAACATTGATTATTCTTGCTTTAATTGTCTCTTCATGATCGAAGCTAGTCTCATGTTACTCAAAACACAGATTAAATCATTAACTCTATTAGTTGGTTTCGTCATCAAAATATGAGATTCAACAATCTTCTCCTTTTTACTGATGACAACTAATTGATGACAGAGTTTAAACTAAACCCCCCCTATCAATATGCTAGATTGATAAAGCCTTGAATTTAAGTCAAGGAAATTATAATCATGATCATATGCAACACTTTATATGCATATCATTGCATTACATGCATCATTATCATAAGTATTGCATGCATCATCATAAATATTTCAAATCATCATGGTATCAAAATATCAAAATATATTACATCCTATCATGTATGATCATCATAACTTCTAATTGTATGCATCTTCATAATATCATGAGTATTTCATGTATTATTTCATATCATCATAACTTCTCCCCTTTTGTCATCAAGAAAAAGAAGAAGTACAACTAGCAAGTTTTTTAAATATGAAAATTAACAAAACTTTTGCATCTTTTAAGATGTGCAAGAAAGCATATTTTCTTTTCTTTACGATATTCAAGCTAGTAAGTTTTTTGAAAAATAATGCAAGATTTATATTATTTTAGAATATGCAAGATAACAAATTTTATATCATTTTAGAATATGCAAGCTAACAAGTTTGCTTTTGTTTGCGATGTGCAAGCTAGCGTGATTTGCTTCTTCTTGAATTGGGCAAACTAGTAAATTTTAGTTCTCTTTTGAGATATGCACACTAGTAATTCTTTCTCCCCTTTTGTCATTGCAAAAAGAGAGGAATAACACAAAGGTGCAATTCATTTCCCTTTACATCAATTCTCTAAGCATTACATAAGGGATACAACCATAAATACAAAAGAATTATACATAATGAAAATCATGTCAAGAAAGATATAATATCAAAGATCATGTGAATACCAAAAGATATGATTCATTTTGATCTATTTAAAAAAAAAAAGTGAAAAGAAATCTTAGGAGATAAGGGAAATCTTAAGTCATGAATTCTGAAAAAGATATTTTCTTTAGTAAATAGCAAAAAGAAAGGAGAATAAAATATCTCGATTCATGTATAAAAAATCTCAAGTTGTCAAGATTATGATTCATATATTAAAAAATTTTAAGTTATAATTCCTAGAATTCACAAGAAAAATCATGATTCATAAAAAGAATTCTCCTCTTAAATAATAAGAAAAAATGATATGAGAACACATAATAAGAGATCTTGATTCATAAAAAAAAAATTTCTCAAGTTATACATATCAAGAAATCAAGATCATGATTTGAATCAAACTTATTCAAATTTAATTTGTAAAATCATCAAAATCACATTCTTAGTTCAAGAGGTTCATAAAATAGATTCATCACTAAGAGTCACTTGTTGAAAAATCAAAAAGCTTTAGAGATTTTTTCAAGAAAGATGCATTGACCCCCTATTTAGTTGTTTCAATTTATGTGATTTATTTCATACAAGTATACATTTATCTTTTATCCCAAATCAAAACATGCATCATTATTTAAAACCAAAATAGCAACAAAAACCATCAAGATCAAAAGTATAACACAATTCCAAAACATAAGATTTTAAATCATCATTACTTCAAATTCTCATGCAAAATATAAAATCATCAAGTATGATATTAAAACTTTTAACATTTTCATTACATCATTAAATCATCAAGCATGATTTCATTGAACATAAAGAATTTTCAATCAAAATTATTTTATTTATTATAGTAATATATATATTTTTAAGTGAATCTAACTCTTCATGTTTAGTGCTAAGAGTTAACATATAATTGTTATGCTCAAATTTTTAATTTTTTTTTCAAAATCACTAGAAAGAGAAGCATAATTTTTTTAATATTTTTTTAATTTCTTACTAACTAATTTAAAAATAACTTATGAAAAACATCAAGTAATTCCATAGTAAGGTAAAGAGGTTTTAGGTGAGTCATTTACCTCATCGTCGAGAGCCACCAAGGCATAGTTCACAACTTTATTTTTGTTGATTTGCTCATCATCTTCGGATGTACTCGATTTGTTATAAGTTATCTTGAGTGTCTTTTTCTTCTTTGGCAACCTCTTCCTTTTAAATTTATTTTTATTTTTTAATTTTTATTTTATAAACTTTTTAACCTTTGTTGTTAGGAGTTCAAGGTTATCATTACTTGAGTTTTCACTCGAGTGATATTCTTTTGTTTTAAGTGCAAAATCCTTCCTATTCTTTAGAAGGTTCTTCTCAAGTTTATCATGTATAACATAAGTTATTTCGCAGGTCATCAAAGACTCGATATGTTCTTCAAGTGAAAATTTGTTGAAGTCCTTTATCTCTTGTATTGCCGTCACTTTCAGATCCTAAGTTTTTAGAAGGGATATTAGTATTTTGTTAACAAGTTTAAAATTAAAAAAATATTTATCAAGTGTTTTCAGACTATTGATGACATTCGTAAAATCGGTGTACATATCAACGATAGTTTCACTTGGCTTCATTTGAAATAATTCAAAACCATGCATCAAAACATTAATTTTCAAATCTTTAACTTTACTAGTACCTTCGTGTGTGATTTCAAGAGTGTGACAAATATTGTTAGCAGTTTCACAAGTTAAAATATGATTAAACTCATTTTTATCCAAAATACAAAATAAAGCATTCATAGCTTTTACATTTAAAAAAATAATTTTTCTCAAAGTTATTGCATTTATGAATTTAGAGGGGATTTAAAAACTAAGTTCAACGATATTCCATAAATCAAAGTTCAAAGAAAGCAAGAAAACTCTCATCCGAGTTTTGCAATATATGTAGTCCATCTCATTGAATATAGGAGGATGAATGATATAGTGACCCTCTTGAAATTCAATAAAAGTCATTTCTCTTAGGTGTAAAACCAAATGAGAAAAATATGGCTCTAATACCAACTGTTAAGATCAAGTTGGCACTAAGAGGGGGGATGAATTAGTACTAATGAAAATATTATATCAAATAAAAAATTTTATTTTAGTTTAAACTCGTATCAGAAATGCATTAATCGTAAAGAAGGTGTAAAGAGGAGTAAGCAGCCAAGTTAATAAGAAAAAGCATAATAGGAATAACAAAGTAGAGATCACACCAGATTTATAATGGTTCGGTCATTGTGACCTACATCCACTCCTGATTCCTCCTTGTCGAGGCCATTGGCATCTACAAATCAACACTCCCACTCACTCCTCTCTTAAACACAAATCAACACTTAGACTAGAGGAGGAGAATTCTTATAAGATTACAACAGAGTTTTCCCTTATTTTTGTTCTCAATTCTTATGTTTACTAAGCAAGGATGAGATGGGTATTTATAGGCCCTAAATAGATTTAAACTTAGAGCCAAAACTAGTCTTATTCCGAGTCTTCGGGGTACTAGTGGTACGACTGCCAATATTAGGCGGTACTACCGCCTAACACTGGGAGGTACCATTACCCAGTCTGATGGTACTACCGCCTGATAGAGCCTCGAAGATTAGGCTCTGGCAGTACCATTACCTGACAAGGTGGTACCACCACTTGATAACATTTACTGCTGGCAGTACCATCGCCCAAATCTCTTGGGAGGCTGAGCCTCAAGCGGTTCCACCGCCCACCCTAGGCAGTGCCATTACTTGATGTGGCTTCAAGTTATTGAATATGCCTTTTTCTTGGCCCAAAATAGCTTCTCTTTGGGCCCAATTGGCCTATAATTGAGTTGGCTTAATTACATTCTAAACCAACCCAATTACAACTAAAACTACTTTGAACTAAATTATTACAAAGCATTAATCACATGTTGTTCGACATGTCATTGGTTCATCGGTGCTTCGTCTCATCTTCCGGTGCATCGTCCTCTTTAGCGGCTTTTTGTCCAATCGGTATGTTAACCTCTACCACTTCGATATCCTTGGCAAAATGTCTACTCTTCTAAGCCCGATACCCGAACTCATGGCATGAAGCCTTCTGCCGATACATCGGTCGATCTTTCGGCTCAACGTCCAATCTTCTAACATGTTCCACTCCGTCCCAACTGTTAGGACCCTTTTTCTGAGCTTTTAAATAATGTTTATTGAGTCTGTTTAGTCCAATCGTTTATTGAGTCGGTTTGGTTCAGTTAGAATCAAGTAGAGGTTTATTTAATATTTATTTATTATTAGAGTTCAAGTCCTGATGGACTTTGGGTGGAACTCTATAAATAGGGATGTAACTGCTTCTTTTCAGTAATCTATAAAAAATACTATTCTGTCTTTTGACAAACCCTAGGAGGCTGATCCCCTCGAAGCGATCAAGGAGGGTCGCGATCAAGGAGGGCCGATCTCCTTGAAGTGATCAAGGAGGGTCGATCCCCTCGAAGCGATCAAGGAGGTCGATCCCCTCGAAGCGATCATTATCATCCTTATTTCTCCCCTTTCTTCGACGATAAGACTTTAGGGTCTTATCATTTGGTATCAGAGCCTACGATAAGACTTTAAGGTCTTATCATTTGGTATTAGAGCAACGATCCTGGTCTTATCTTTTGGTATCAGAACCTACGATAAGACTTTAGGGTCTTATCATTTGGTATCAGAGCCTACGATAAGACTTTAGGGTCTTATCATTTAGTATCAGAGCAACGATACTTGGCGCAGCCCGCCGCAGCCTTGCTTCCCTTCTTTCCCACCACCACTACAAGGCAACTCTTTCTTCACCGTTGTCGCTGTTTCTCCTGCCAGCGACCTTCAACCACCGCTTGACCTCTTCGCTGTCCCATCTCGTTCTAAAAAAATAAAATAAAATAAAATAAAATAAAAAAGGAAACACGAGAGGAAGAAGAAGCCGCAGCCACCCTTGCGTCCCCTGCTTCCGGCCAGCCCACCCGTCGCTGCTGCACTCCGGCCAGCGCCCACCATCGCCCCGCTTCCCGGCCGGCGACCACCGTCGCCGCTGTTCCCCGGCCAGGAGACGACGCTGCCAGCATCCATCCCAGCCGTACTGCCGCCGCCCGCCTCCCGTTGCGTCGCAGCGCAGCCACTCGACCTCTCCTCCTCGGCGATCGTTGGTGACGCTGCTCCCAGCGGCCACCACCACTGCCTCTCCACCGCCGCCCGCCTCCCCTTGGGTCGCAGCCGCAGCCGCCGATTGTCGCCGTCCTCGCGGCGACCGAAACAGGGCAACTCACGGATTGCCCTTGTTCCCAGCCGCGTCACCACCACTTTTCCCAGCCGCATCGCCGCCGCTCGATCACCCGGCCAACGACCTCTTCTCCTCGCGTCCCCATCTCGCTCGAGCGAGAAGGACCGCCGGCACCGCAGCCGCAGCCGCCGGTTGCCGCAGCCCCTCCTTGCAGCGGTTGCAGAAACAGAGCTTCCTCTGTTGCCGCAGTCCCTCGTCGATCGCAGCCAAGCCTCGAGCGCCGTCGCCTTCCAGCCGACCCACCACCACTGCCAGCCACCGTGCGGCGACCGCTGCTCGCCTCCCAGCCGCCGCTCCCTCTGGCTCGGGCGAGAACGACCGCCGCCACTCCCCCTTGCTCTGCCCCCTTATGACCGAGAAACAGGGCAATCCTCTTACTGCTGTGAACGCCGGTTGCCACCACCGTCACCGCTGCTGCCCAGCCAGCGAGGACGCCGCTCGCCGCCCAGCCTGCCTCCTTCTCCACCGCCGCCGCTACGCTCCGGCCAGCAACGACTGCTACTGCCAGCCACCACAGCCTTCACCTCAACCCCCTCGATCTGCACCGTTGCTGTAGCCCCCTTGCTCTGCATCTTTGCTGCTGTCGCCGGTTGCTACTGCAGCCTCAACCCCGGCCGCTACAATGCCACCTCCCTCTTGTTCTGCCTCCGCTGCTGTAGTTGTTGGTTGCCATCACTACAGTCTCAACTCGGTTGCTCGGCCATTGCTTCCTTGGGTCATAGCAGTCACAATCGTCGCCTTTCAGTCTCGGCGCTCTTATCTCACATAGTGACAAAAACACAGGGCAGCAACTCTTCCTCCATCGCAGCCACCACAGCGGCGAGTCCTTACCGATGCTGCCCCCAACCACACCACCATCGCTGCCTCCCAACCCTTAACAGCATCGATCCCTCCACGCAGCGACTGCAACAAGCATCGTTGCCTCTCACCAGCGCCTCCTTGCGTAGTGTGATAGAAACATAGCAACGTTGCCTTCCATCCGCGCCATAGCAGCCATCGCAGTGGTGAGCCCTTGGCGGTGCTGCCCCAGCTGCACCACCATCGTTGCCGCCAAGCCCTCTGCAACAGCGATCTCTCTACGCAACGACCACAACAAGCATCACTGCCTCCCACGCGGCGACCGCAGCTACATCCCCCCATCCTCGCAGCAACCCTTCATTCCCAGAGTGTTGCCATCGACTGCGTCACAATAGCAGCACCGAATAGGACAGTGATTGATGCCTTTGACCAACACCAAAAATAGGTGTTGAGATTACAGATTTGCAGTCTTATGAAATGGCCACCAATAACTTAGTGAAAGCACAAATGGAAGCATTGGAAATTAGAATTGAAAACCGGTTACAAGAAGTACTTAATGATTTCAAAAAGGACTTACTGGAGAGCCTTAGTAAATTTCAACAAGGTGGGAGCTCAAGTTCTACATTGCACAGATCTGGAAATACTAGAAAAGGGCTCCAAGATTGTCACACAATCTACTCGTACATTAAGGTGGATGGATAGCTCGTCAAAATTTGTCAGACTTCTACAGTGCTAGAATATCAGAGTATGTTTGAAAGATTATCAAATCAAGCTAGAGATTTGTCGGAACGATAACTTCTGGATACATTTATTGAAGGGCTTATTCCAGAGATTCAATGTAAAGTTAAGGCTCATTAACCCCGCACTATGATAGCTGCGATCTCATTCGCACATCTTTATGAGAAAAAAATCAACAGGAAAAATCATGGAAACAGAAGCGACAACAACCAGATGATTAGTAAGCCACTGGCCCCATCTATTCCCAACCAAAGCCTTAACACCCGAAGACTAACCCAAGAAGAACTCAATGAAAGATCAGCAAAGGGTTTGCACTATGATGAAAAGTGGAGTATGGAGCACCAATGTAAACAAGGGCAACATATGATGATTGAGCCAATTGAAGAGGAATCGAAAGCAGAAGAGCTGGACTCCGATTATGAAGGTGTGGAAACTGATGAAGATATTGAAGCCATCACACATACAGTGTATGCATTGGCTAGCTATGTTAACTCATAAACTATGAAAATCAGAGGAACTTTAAAGCATCAACCTGTCACTATGTTGATTGATACGTGTAGCACTAATAATTTTATGGACAGGAAAGTTACAGCCGGATTAGCTTACCACATTGAAGGCTGTGACAGATTTGAAGTAAAGATTACTGATGGATGGATTTTAACTTGTGATAACAAAGGCCATAAGTTTCTTGCAATGATTACTACACTAAAAGATCGACCTGTTGCTTACACTGTCAAAAAATGGAGACCATACTTACTTGATTAACGGGTTGTGATGCGTTGCAGATAGCTTATAATTGAAGTGCTGAAAGAGAAGCTCCCCGAGATTGATGCTGCTCAGCCTTGAGGACAAGGCTGATTTGAAGAGGGAGGAACTATTAGGACCCTTTTTCTGAGCTTTTAAATAATATTTATTGAGTCTGTTTAGTCCAATTGTTTATTGAGTCGGTTTGGTTCAATTAGAGTCAAGTAGAGGTTTATTTAATATTTATTTATTATTAGAGTTCAAGTCCTGATGGACTTTGGGTGGAACTCTATAAATAGGGATGCAACTGCTTCTTTTCAGCAATCTATGAAAAATACTATTATGTCTTTTGACAAACCCTAGGATGCTGATCCCCTCGAAGCGATCAAGGAGGGCCAATCCCCTTGAAGTGATCAAGGAGGGCCGATCCCCTCGAAGCGATCAAGGAGGCCGATCCCTTCGAAGCGATCATTATCATCCTCATTTCTCCCCTTTCTTCGATGATAAGACTTTAGGGTCTTATCATTTGGTATCAGAGCCTACGATAAGACTTTAGAGTCTTATCACCAACATTGATTCTTCCTGCTTTAATTATCTCTTTATAATCGAAGCTAATCTTGCATTACTCAAAACATAGATTAAATTATTAACTCTATCAATTGGTTTTTTCATCAAAATTCGAGATTCAACACTCATGATACCGAGAGCGAACAATCCTCTATCAACACTCAATAGCCCTCGTAAAGTTGGCTGCCTCTCTCGATGACCGACTGTACTAGAATAGAAACTTTTAAACATATAAGTCTAGTATCAAAGAGTGGAGTACTCATACAGGATATCCTTGGTGTCTCAAGTCTAAGGACCAGGTACACCATTGGGACGACGAAATCACTATCTGACATTAAAGTATCATCAACTATCTAACATTTCATGAGCGGATCAATCAGTGAACTCATTCTCCAATGAGCACTTGTACTGTAACCCTAGTGTCTCCATGCAAGCAACTTTAAGACCATCCGTCTCCTTCATATGAATGGGTATACACCAAACTTGTCTATCCGATTACCTTGATGTCCCTCTCGAGTAACATATGACCAAGATTATTTAGGGTCTGTATTTAAAGGTGAATCGATCTCATTATCGTGATCTCATCATGATCTGATTCCCGTTGCACAAATCTATGGACATCACAATATATTTATGAATCATGCAATATAAAGTGAGAATAATAATAATAATAATAATAATAATAATAATAATAATAATAATATAATAATAATAATAAGAAAAAAAATTGCTTTTCATATCACACATGCCATCACTCACGTGATTGTCTTGTAGGGCACCTATGACTATTAATCTCTCACTTGACCTAAAGCTAATCACTTATGTTTTTAATCCCCATCAGACCCTTGTGATGCTCAAAGATAATTTGAGACAACAACTTTATTAGTGGATCTACGATGTTATCTTTAGATGTAACTCTTTCCACTACTACATCTCTTCGGGCTACGATCTCTCTAATAAGTTAGAACATCCTCATAACACTTCTGATGAGACCCGAGTTCCCTCATTTGAGTAATCGCCTCATAGTTATCATAATATAAGAGAATCAACTCCTTACTATCCGGCATAACTCCCAGATTTGTGATGAACTTCTTCATCCATACTCCCTCTTTTGTTGCCTCTATTGCAGTGATGTATTCCACCTCTATGGTCGAGTCAATAGTAGTGTCTTGCTTGGAACTCTTCCAGCGTACTGCTCCTCCATCCAGGGTGAACACATGCCCAGAATTATATTTGCTATCATCAATATCGAACTAGAAGCTTGAGTTTGTGTAGCCCTCAACTCTGAGGCTACTTCCTCCATATACTAGTAAAAGATCCTTAGTCTTTCTTAAGTACTTAAGGATACACTTTACTGCTTTCTAGTGCTTTAAGACTTGATTCACCTGATACTTGCTCATGACACTCAGAGCATGCGTTATATCAGGCCTAGTACATAGCATGACATACAGGATAGACCCTATCGTTGAGGCTTAGGGTATCCTATTCAGGTTTGCCCTTTCTTCAGGAGTCTTTGGGGACATACTCCTAGAAAGTGATATCCCATATCTCATTAGTATGAGACTTCTCTTGGAATTTTTCATGTCAAACCTTTTGATAATAGTGCTTATGTACTTGAACTGGGACAAGTTAAGCATACTCTTAGATATATCTCTATAGACCCGAATCTCCAATATATAGGATACTTCCTCTAAGTCTTTCATGGAGAAGTGTCTAGATAGCCAAGCCTTTACTATAGAGAGCATCCCTATATCATTCCCAATGATTAGGATATCATCCACATATAATACCAGGAAGGCGATAACGTTCCCAATTACCTTCCTATATACAAAAGGCTCATTTTCATTCTTAATGAAGTCAAAGATTTGATTGCCTCATTAAATCTTATGTTCCAACTTTGAGATGCTTACTTTAGTCCATATATGGATCTAAGCAGCCTATACACCTTTTCTGGACTATCCTTGTAAATAAATCCCTCAGGCTATATTATATACACTTTCTCCTCGAGGTTGTCATCGAGGAACATGATTTTCGTAGGGAAATCTAGAAGCGACATTATATACACTTTCTCCTCGAGGCTATATTATATACACTTCCTAAAAAGGTGTTCGTCATCGTGCAAATATTAGTGCACAAAAACTCATAAAATTTAAATTTACGTGTGAGATAGTTATGTTACCTAGGGAGATCGTATATCCCTGAATCCCTATAGATCTATAGGAGAGGATAAAGGAGGTCAAGCATCATCCTCTCTAGCGGTGATCCACATAGTAGGACTACGACAATGCTCCTCAAATCGCTACCTAAATCTCCACACCTGCTATCTGAGGAGGAGAAGGGGAGAGGAGAATAGAAGGTGGCAACCAAAAAGCCTCTAGCTTGTGGGTCTTTGGTTCTCTCCTATTTATAAAGGCATCATATCAACTTAACCTTAATGGATCATACCCTATTGGGTATTGGATCTCTATCCAACTACCGAAGCCTCTTAGATTAGTATATCTTTATCCAATAATCTCTCATTGGCTCTTATTGGATCTCATCCATCGGATCCAATAATTCATGGGTGTTGAATCTTGAATTTTGATAATGAAACCAATTGATAGTTTATGATCTAATCTGCATTTTAAGTGACGCAAAACTAGCTTTGATCATGAAGAGACAATTAAAGCAAGAAGAATCAATGTTGGGCAAGAGTAGAACATGTCAGAAGATTAGACGTCGGGTCGAAGGATCGGTCGACGTGTCCGCAGAAGGCTTCGTACAATGAGTTTGGGCATCGGGCCTAGAAGAGCGGACATTGCGCCAAGGAGATCGGAGTTATGGAGGTCAACATGCCGATTGGGTAAAAGGCCATAAAAGATGATGATGCATCGAAGGATTGGACGAAGCACCGATGAACCAATGACATGTCGAACAACATATGATTAATGCTTTGTAGTAATTTTCTAGATCAAAGTAGTTTTAGTTGTAATTAGATTGGTTTACATTGTAATTAAGTCAACTTAATTAGAGGCCAATTAGGCTTATGTTGGGGCTGGTTTGGGCTAAGAGAAAGACCAATTCAGTAACCCAAAAGTTGGGTTCAAGTGGTGCCACCGCTAGAGGCTTAGTCTCCAAGACACAGTCTCTGAGACTGTGTTAGGCGGTAGTACCGCCAAACTGGACAATGGTACCACCCAGTGTCAGGTGGTGGTATCGCTAGACTAGGCAGTGGTACCACCCAGTATTAGTGCTGCAGATGGTAGTATTACCCAACACAAGCGATGGTACCGCCAGGACTTGGGAAACCCAGGATGAGACCTTTTTTGGCTCTATTTTTGAAGCCATTTGAGGTCTATAAATACCCTAGTTATTCTTGTATGGAGATGCACAAATTTGAGCAAAAGAGGGGGAAAGAACACTTGAGTAAAAAATGTAAACTCTCTAGATTAGTAAGTCTCTTCCTTAGAGTTAAAAGGTTTCTAAGGGAGGAGTGAGGTTTAAAAGAGAGGTGTAAAGGTTCTCTCCTAAGCTTGTGAAAAGGAGAAAATAGTTGTAAGGGTAGTTGATCTTCGTCCGTTGAAAGAAGATCAGTAGTGGAAGCCTAGTGGCCTCAAGTGAAGAGGAATCGGGAGTGGATGTAGGTTACGACGACCGAACCACTATAAAATTTGATTTGTATTTACTTTAAGCTCTTTACTTTCATTGTAAACTACATTAGTCACTACTTTCACTACGCTTATGAACGTGCACTCTAAGTCAAGCTTATTTCCAATATCGGCTTTTATCGAATGAGATTATTGAATCGACGTAAAGTTTTATGATAGCACTAATTCACTCCCCCCTCTTAGTGCCAACTTGATCCTAACAGTTAATATCAGAGTGATGTTTTTCTTATTTGATTTAACATTTAAGAGAAATAGTTTTTTTTGACTTTTAAGAGGGTTACTCTATCATTCGTCCTCCGTTCAATGGGACGAACTATACATATTGGAAAACTAGAATGAGAGTTTTCTTACTTTCTATGGATTTTAATTTATGGAATATTGTTAAACTTGGCTTTCAAAAATCTTCTAAACTAATGAACGAATGGAATAATTTGGAAAAGAAGATTTTTTCTTTAAATGCTAGAGCTATGAACACTCTATTTTGTGTTTTAGATAAAAATGAGTTTAATCATATTTCTTTATGCGAAACTGTAAATGAGATTTGACACACACTAGAAGTAACTCATGAAGGCATGAATAAAGTAAAAGAATAAAAAATAAATCTTTTAATGTATAATTTTGAAGTGTTTCAAATGAAGCCAAGCGAAACTATTATTGATATGTACAGTCATTTTACGGATGTCATCAATAGTTTAAAATCACTTAGTAAAAGTTTTTCGAATCTTGAACTTATTAATAAAATTTTACGTTATCTTCCTAAAAATTGGGATCCAAAAGTAACCACAATATAAGAAGCGAAGGACTTGAATAATTTTTCTCTCAAAGAACTTATTGGATCTTTGATGACCTATGAAATGACTTATATTGAATATGATGAATATAATAACTACCTTCCAAAGAACAGGAAGGATTTGACACTTCGAACAATAGAATACCACTTGAGTGATAACTCAGATGATGACTTTGAACTTTTCATTATAAAATTTAAAAAGTTTATAAAATAAGAATCAAAAAATAAAAATGAACTTAAAAAGAAAATGATGCCAAAGAAAAAGAAGACACTCAAGGCGACTTGGGATAAATCGAGTACATCCGAAGATGCGGTTGCGAACTACGCTTTGGTGGCTTTTGACAACGAGATAAGTGACTCAACCAAAACCCCTTTACTTTACTATGAAATTACTTAATTTTTTTATAAGTTGTCTTTAAATTATTTAGTATAAAATAAAAAAAATATAAAAAAACCATGCTTCTTTTTCTAGTGATTTTTAAAAAAATTAAAAATTTGAGCATGAGAATTGCATGTTAACTCCTAGCACTAAGCATGAAAAGTTAGATTTATTTAAAAAGAAAAATGCATTACTACAACAAACACAATGATTTTGATTGAAAATACTTTATGTTTAATGAAATCATGCTTGATATTTTAATGATGTAATGAAAATGTTAAAAGGTTTGGTATCATACTTGATGATTTTATATTATGCATGAGGATTTGAAGTAACGATGAATTGAAATCTTATGTTTTGAAATTATTTGTTACACTTTTGATCTTAATGATTTTTATGATAAATCTTATTTTTTGAGTTTAAACGATAATGCATAGTTTTGGCTTAAAAAACAATGACATGCTTGTATGAAATCAATCACATAGAGGAATGCATTATTTTTCTTGAAAATGACTCTATCCGTAAAAACTTATTAAATTTTTTAACAAGAGATCCTAAGAGATTAATAAATCTATTTATGTCATTTAGAATCTCTTGAAAGTGATTTTGATGATTTATCCAAAAGAATTATAATTTGTCTCTTGATATTCATAACTTAAAATTTGTTTTCATGAATTGTATATCTCATCACCAAGTTAATATTCTTGATATATTTCATGTGATGATTCAAAAAATGATGTAATGGAAAAAGTTTTGCACTATTGTAATCATCCCTTCTTTTTTACAATGACAAAGGAAGAGCAAAACTTGCCAGCTTGCTCAACTCAAAAGAGAAGCAAAAATTACAAATTTGTACATCACAAAGAGAGGCAAAACTTGCTAGCTTGCTCATCTCAAAAGGGAAGCAAGAAGTGCTATCTTGCAAATCTCAAGAGAAGCAATGTTTGCTAACTTACACATTTTAAGAAGATGCAAAAAATGCTATCTTGTACATCTCAAAATTTTTTTTTTTTGCTAATTTTCATATCTCTAAAACTTACTAAGTTTGCATGTTCTATAGTGGAGTAGAAATTATATATTTAAAAATATACTAGTTGCACTTTTCTCCTTTTTTGTTAATGACAAAGGGGGAGAAGGTATGATGATGATTTGAATCATGCATGATATGATGAACTTTGATGTATATGAAATTTGATGTTTTGAAATTATGATTATGTATGCAATACTCATGATTTTATTATGATGATGTATATGATGTATTGCATATGATGTGAATCGTTATTAAAATTACTTTAACTTGAATTCAATGTTCATTTCAATATGGCATATTGATAAGGGGAGTTTAGTTTAAACTCCGTCGTCAATTGGTTGTCATAATAAAAAAGATAGAGATTATTAAATATCAGATAATGATGATGAAACCAATTGATAGAGTTTATAATCTAATCTGTGTTTTAAGTGACATAGGACTAGCTTTGATCATAAAAAGACAATTTAAGCAAGAAGAATCAATATTGGGCTGTAGTGGAATATGTTAGAAGATTAGATGTTGAGCCGAATGATCGATCAAAGTATCGGTAGAAGGCTTTGTGCCATCAGTTCGGGTATCGGGCCTAGAAGAGTAGACAGTGTCAGGCAGTGGTATTGCCCAAACACTGGGCGATGGTACCGCACAGTGTCAGGCAGTGGTATTGCCCAAACACTATCTCCTAGACTGTGTCAGGTGGTGGTACCACCTAGTGTTAGTGTTGTAGGCGATAGTACCACCTAACATAGGTGGTAGTACCGCTAGGACCCAGGAAACCCGGGATGAGACTTTTTTTTGCTCCATTTTTGAAGTAATTTGAGGTTTATAAATACCCACACTATTCCTATGTGAAGATGCACAAATTTGAGCAAAAGAGGAGAAAAGAATACTTAAGTAAAAATTGTAATCTCTCTATATTAGTGAGTCACTTCCTCCTAGAGTTAGAAGGTTTCTAAGAGAGGAGTGAGGTTTAAAAGAGAGGTGTAAATGTTCTATCTTGAGCCTGTGAAAAGGAGAAAAGAGTTGTAAGGATAGTTGATCTTCGTTCGTTGAAAACATATTTGTAATGGAAGCTAGTGGCCTTGAGTGAAGAGGAATCGGGAGTGAATGTAGGTCATGATGATCGAACTACTATAAAACTAGATTTGTATTTACTTTAAGCTCTTTACTTTCATTGCAAACTGCTTTACTCACTACTTTCACTATGCTTACGAACGTGCACTCTAAGTCAAGCTTATTTCCAATATCGGCTTTTATCGAATGAGATTTTTGAATCGACATAAAGTTTTATGATAGCACTAATTCATCCCCCCCTCTTAGTGCTGACTTGATCCTAACAAGGGGCTTATTGGATATCCAATAAGATAGGGGCTCCAACGGATATCTCATATCCGAACCTCTACTCATCATAACGCCTACCATGTGTGTGATCCTATAAGTCCAATATCGAGCTTGTCATAAGTCATATATGTCAGAACTCCTTCTAGCTCAGAGAATTATTATCTTCATAATAATTCACTCGACTCATCGATTGCGAATGTAATAGGCTACTATGCTACAACACCCAAACGATACAAGGGAATTCAATCCTTTAGACCAATCTATCTTCAATTACTATGTACCTATAGCCCCTCATCCATCTAATATCCCAAAGACTATATACTATGCGTTGTGCTATCAAACCCATATGATTTTTACTCATGTCTTATTCTAATCGGATTCTCCCGAAGAACTTTTTCTCTCTTAATCTGAATGACTCTAGCTTGGGATTTATCTAAACAAGAACATATGGGGTATTTCTCTTATAACACCGAGAGTTGATGATCCTTTATCAACACTCAATAGCTATTATAAGGTTGATTGCCACTCCCGATGACCAGCTATGCTAAATTTGGAACATCCAAAGCTATAAGTCTAGTATCAAAAAGTGGAGCACGCATACAGGACATCCTTTGTGTCTCAAGTCTAAGGACCAGGTACACCATTGGGACAATGGAATCATTGTCTAAAAATAAAGTATCATTAACCATCCAACATTTCGTGATCAAATCAATCAGTGAACTCATTCTCTAATAAACACTTGCACTGTAACTCTAGTGTCCCCACACGAGCAGTTATGAGACCAGTTGCCTCAATCATGTGGATTGGTATACAACACACCAGTCTATCCGGTTATCTCGATGTCCCTCTCGAGTTACTTATGACCAGGATTGTTTAGGGTATGTGTTTAAAGGTGAATCAATCTCATTATCATGATCTCATCATGATTTGATTCCTATTGCATAAATCCATGGACATCACTATATATATATATATATATATATATATATATATATATATATATATATATATATATATATATATATATATAACAAACAATATAAAATGATAAAATATCAAATAATATAATAAGTAAAAAGAATTTGTATCATGTCACACATGCTATCACTCATATGATTGGCTTACAAGACACTTCTAACTAGCAATTTTCATGTCCATCTATCAGATTTCATAATCATAGTGTATTGCAATAACCAACAAAATTCGTATGAATTTTAGCATGGCTAAAGAGAGAATGTTTCGTCATAGTCAATACCTTACCTTTAACAATACCTCTTAGCTGTTAGCCTTGCTTTATAGGTTTCTACCTTTATATCAACTCTGATCTTCTTGAAGATCCATTTGTAACCAATGGGTACAATACCCTCAGGTGCATCAACATGGTTCTAAATTTTGTTGGAGTACATATAATTCATCTTAGAATTCATAGCTTCTTATCACTTCTCGGAGTCTATACTTGTAATAGCCTCCTCATAGGTTTGAGGATCAATATCCTCAATATTCTCTCCTCTGATATGTCCCATATATCTCTTAGAATGATGGGGTACTCTACTGGACCTACGTAAAGTCGAAACTTGTGTGATAGATAACTGAACAGACTCTAGCTGTGGAATGGTGCTTGAGCTAAGTTCTCCAACCTTGCTCAACTCTATCACACTCTTATTGTCTTAATCAAGAATGTATTCCTTCTTAAGGAACACTGCTCTCTTGGCTACAAAGATCTTTTAATACTCGGGATGATAGAAATAATACTCACAAGTTTCCTTGGGGTATCCCACAAACTTATATCATTCCATCATAGATTCCAACTTATTGGGGTTATCTTTTAACGTGGGCATGACAACCCCAAATCTTAAAAATATCTAAGAGATACAAAGACTAAACCCACCACATAATGATAAACCAAAGAGATACAGAGTTAAAAGAGATAACTCAAAAAGTTTATACAAATACAATAAGATTCTGCTCCTTTCTAACTCTAAAATACCAAAATAAATACTAGTGTATGAAACAACCCTTCATTTATAGGAAATTATAAAATTTATTACTTTGCTGCATATATCTAAGTCTTTCAATACATTCATTGGTCATGAAGATAATGATAGGACTCTAGCTAGGAGAGTCATAATTAAGTTTCATTGAAATGGGCATTCATGTAAAACCTACCTAGCCGACCCCTATTAAAGAGAGAAAGAGGCCGACTAAGGATATGATTAGTTTGAAGGTTGCTTCTTAGAGAAGCATTAGGAGTTGGAGTCTTGAGTAGGAGTCATAATTGAGTAGGAGTCCTATTAAGAGTTGGGTTTTAGAAGTCCTATAAATAGTCATGTATTCATCATCTTTTAATAAGAAATAGATGACTCTTTTTAGTAGCCTTTGAGTAGCAACTTGGAGGAAGGAACCCCTATAGAGTTCTAAGGAGGCCAATCCCCTAAAGAGATCAACCCCAAGCTTAGAATCCGTAAGGGTTCTATCACTTAGTATCAGAGCAGCGTTCTTAGCATCTCGCTACCCTTCCACAACCCTCCATAGTCACCCAAAGCAATTCCTACAATTGCTTAAAAGATCATCATTAAATTATGTCATCATCTCCACCATCGGAATCATTCTTTGATCTCCCTGTGAATTGCAATAGGTTCTAGTTTCCTACCTTACTGCTATTGCAATTTAGTTATCATTATTCAAAAATCCAAAAAAAGTTGTTCCTATGTTGCTGCATAAACTTTTCGTCGTAAAGTTTTCATCTCTACGACGAAAGATGCACTGCAGAATTCCAACCGCATAGCACAATTTGTTTGATCTTGCTACTACATTTTTTCTGTCTAAATCACTACGAAATTTTTACGACAGTTTTGACACTTCCTAATAATGGATTTTTCTTTAGTTTCATTAAAAAATTCTCAATATAAACTATTGACCTTTTACGTCCAAATTGCTACACTTTAGATATAAAAACCTGTTGTAATACCTTTCCGTGATCCTCAATTTTTTCGAACCTTCCACCACCCCATGCCATTAACCCATCAATAGAAAAAAGACGGGGACATCTCTGATCTTCAAGCATATTCTATGGCTTCTTAAGATCCAAGTGATGCCAAATTTGAAGCATTGGAATCTCGGATTGAATCATGGTTTGAATCACGCTTAGAGGATAAATTGCACGCTTTGTTTGCAGAATTTAGAATTGGACAACCGCCAAGTCCAACCAAATTTCAGTGAGGAGAGAGTTCAGAGAGACCTCTAGAGAAGGAGGGACAGCCCTCAAACATGCTTCAGCCATGCATGAGGGTGGACTTCCCATGATGGGAAGAAGGAGACCCGACGGGGTGGATTTCGTGTATCGAACATTACTTTCACTACTACCAAACGTCGGATGATGCTATAGTGGAAATTGCTGTCATCCACCTTGAAGGAGATGCTATTCAATGGTACAATTGGCTAGAATATAATCATGGGGCTCTGACATGGAATCAATTTAATAATGCACTGCTTAATCATTTTGGACCTACGGAGTATGAATATATCGATGGCCAACTCGTAAAAATTCGACAAACCTTTACGATTCAAGAGTACCAAACCAGGTTTGAGAAGCTATCATACCTTGCTCATGATTGGATTGACCATCAATTATTAGGAACATTCATCGAAGGACTCAAGCTAGAGATAAAAGAGGAGGTTAAGGCGCGACAGTCCTATACTGCGTAACAGCCCCATACCATGACAGCTATGATTTCTTTCGCCCAAGTACAAGAAGAATGGCTTAACCAAGATGCTCTGAGAACCTCTCCTAGGCCCATTGAATATAAACCTCCTTCTACTCTTAGCCATCCTCTGCTACAAAAAAAATTGATAAGAGAAGAACTATGTGACAGATCAATAAAGGGTCTTTGTTGGCATTGCGACGAGCCATGGAACCGCGATCATCACTACAAAAGGGGTCGCCTCCTACTGATTAAACCTCTTGAAGATATGGAGGAGGTCCAGGAGTATGAGAAAGAGGTCACAGATGAAGAACAATAGTCGATTGATATTACGATGCATGCCCTTGCAGGTTACACGAACCTGCAAACGATGAAAGTGGGAGGACTTATGAAGTAACAACCTATCACCATTCTTATTGACACTAGGAGCACTAATAATTTTATGAACTGCAAGGTTACTGTCTGGATGGCCTTATCTATCGATAATTGCAGCAAGTTTGATATTAAGGTCGCCGACAGATGAATTTTGAAGTTGGATCATAGGTGCCCGCGGGTGAAACTATTACTGTAGGACCAAGAGATAATTACAAATTTCTTCCTCCTCTCTCTTAATGATTATGAGGCTATGCTCAATATCGAATGGCTGACGACATTAGGTGATGTTTCTTGAAACTTTGTGAAACTAATTATGAAATTTTACAGTAAGGGGAAACAAGTGATACTGCCTGGGAAACGTGGGGGTGACGTAATAACGATTTACACACAATGAATGGAGAAGGTTTTGTACAAAGCATGCAGCGGCTTTTTAGTACAACTTGAGCAGCAAACTAAGGGAGAGCCAATAGAATTTGAAGACCCAAACCTACTTCCTTTTATGGCTAAATTTTTAAATATATTTGATGAACCGTGTAACCTACCTCCTACCCATCAGCATGATCATTGTATATCGATTCATCCGGGCAAACCTCTAGCAAATACTCAGCCATATCAATATCCACATCTCTAGAAGAATGAAATAGAAAAGATTATAAAAGAGATGCTCGAAACAAGAGTAATTCGACCAAGTTGCAGCCTCTACTCTTCACCGGTGCTCCTCTTACGAAAGAAGGACGGAACATGGCGAATGTGCATTGATTATCGAGCTCTCAACAGTATAACCATCAAGGATAAATATCATATTCCAGTAGTAGATGAATTGCTGGATGGATTAAAGGGAGCATGAGTTTTCACAAAGCTGGACCTTCGATGCGAGTATCATCAAATATAAGTATGCGAAGAAGACATACCGAAAACAACCTTTCGAACACACAACAGTCACTACGAATTTATGGTAATGCCCTTTGGTCTCACCAATGCTCCCCCCACCTTCTAGAGCCTTATGAATGATATTTTTTGGAATTATCTTCATAAGTTTATACTGGTTTTCTTCAATAATATCCTTATTTATAGCCCTTCTCTTGAAAGTCATTTTCAGTATTTACGACTTATTTTAACGATTTTGCAAGAACATGTTCTTTTTGTCAAAAAATCGAAGTGCGGCATTCTTCAATAGAAGGTGGAATATCTTAAACATATCATATCAAAGGAAGGTGTGGTAATAGACCCCTCCAAAATTGAAGCAATGCAGAACTGGCCGACCCCGAGGAACATAAAATCGCTATGTGGCTTTCTCAATTTAATAGGCTACTACCGTAAGTTCGTGAAAAACTATGGAAAGATTAGTGCACCCTTTACTTCCTTACTGAAAAAAGATGTTTTCTAATGGTCGGACAAAGCTACTACCACCATCGACGAACTTAAAGCCACAATGACGACAACACCCATACTAGTGCTACCCGACTTCGGTAAGACTTTTGTTATTGAAGCTGATGCCTCCGGAGCCAGAATTGGTACTGTACTAATGCAAGATGGCTGCCCCCTCACTTATACAAGTAAGGCATTATCTCCTTCCCATCTCAGGATGACTATTTACAATAAGGAGATGTTCACGATTGTGCATACGATGACCAAATGGAAACTATACTTGATCGGGCGACATTTTCAAATCAAGACCGACCATAAAAGCCTAAAATATTTCTTGAAGCAGAAGATATCTTTCCCCTAGTAGCAAAAATAAATAACAAAGCTTCTTGGATATGATTATGAAATAACTTACAAAAAGGGGAAAGAAAATATTGTTGCAGATACTCTTTCGTAGCTACCCAAGCAAGCTGAATTTTTGGCCATTTCACTTCCGACCAGCTACTTCCTTGAAGATATTAAGAGGAAATGGTAGGAAAATTCGAAGACTAGTAAGATCATAAAAAAATTGAAGGAAACACCAAGCTCCATGGCTCATTACAGTTGGAACTCAAAAGAATTACGCTATAAGGGATGTATTGTGCTTATGCTAAATTCTACCTACATAAAGATCATCCTTCAAGAGATGCATTCCACACCTGCGGCTGAGCACTCCGGGTTCTTTAGAACTTATAAGAGAATTAAGCAAAAATTTTATTAGGTAGGGATGAAAAATATTATTGCTAAATTTGTGGCACAATGTGATGTATATCAGCGACATAAAGGCGAGACAGTAGCAAGTCCTAGAAAGCTACAATCTTTACTTGTCCTAGACTTAATATAGACTGATATATCAATGGACTTCATCGAAGGGCTTCCCTCATCATAAGAAAAAGGTATAATTTTTGTCGTTGTAGATCATCTTACAAAGTATGTTCACTTTTGTGATGTTCGTAATTCTTACATTGCTTCTAGTATTGCTCGAATCTTTATGAAAAATATTATAAAATTATATAGGATGCTGAGATCTATTGTAAGTAATCGTGATAGTCTTCACAAGTGGATTTTGGACAGAGTTATTCCATATACAGGGCACTAAATTGAAAATGAGTATGATGTATCACCCACAAACCGACAGGTAAACTAAAGTGGTGAATAGGTGCTTGGAGACATACCTCAGATGCTTCACTAATGACCAGCCAAAAGAGTGGACACAATGGCTTCCCTGGACCGAGTAGTGGTATAATAAAACTTATCATTCATCCATAAAATATACTCCCTATGAGGCTATGTATGGCCGACCTCCCCTTGTGATCCCAAAATATATGTTGGGAACCTCTAAAGTAGAACAAGTAGACAAGGAATTATAGGACAGAGATAAAATGCTGAAGTTGCTAAAAGATAATCTCAGTACAACTTAAGCAAGGATGAAACAATAATATGATCAACACAAAGGTGAAAGAGAATTTTCAGTAGGAGATTGAGTCTTCCTACGACTCCAGCCATACAAGCAAACATTAATCCAAACTAGAGCATCTATGAAACTTTCACCTTGATTCTATGGACCCTACCAAATTTTGGAGCACATCAAAGTGGTATCATATAGATTAGACTTACCCGCCAACTCCCGAATCCATCTAGTCTTCCAAAAATGAGACAGCCTAATGTCATCTACCAAATATGACTACCTAATGAGAGCTCAAGGCCCAGCCAAGTGCCATTATTGATCAATAGATCGTGACTCAGTAACGACGACTCATTACTGAAGTGCTAATACAATGGGCGAACCTACCAACAGAAGATGCTGCTTGAGAGAAGTATGATGACTTGAAGATCAAATTCTTAGAATTCATGGATCGTCAGCCTCAAGGATAAGGCTGATTTGAAGAGGGCAGGTCTGTTATGACTCTAACTATGAGAGTCCTAATTAAGTTTCATTGAAAGAGGCATTCATGCAAAACCTACCTTGCCGACCCTTATTAAAGAGAGAAAGAGGCCGGCTAAGATAGGATTAGTTTGGAGGTTGCTTTTTTGAGAAACATTAGGAGTTAAGAGTCTTTAGTAAGAGTCCTTTCAAGAGTAGATGTATAAATAGTCATGTATTCATCCTCTTTTAACAAGAATAGATGATTTTTTTTAGCAACCTTTGAGCAGCAACTTGGAGGAATGAACCCCTATAGAGTTCCAAGGAGATCGACCCCCTAAAGAGATCAACCCTAAACTTAGAATCCATAAGGGCTCTATTAGATAAGTTGAATTAACTCTTCCTTTGAATCAGCACATAGACCATCATCTTTTAATAAAACAATAACTTTCTCTAAGGAAATGCTTTTTTTAAGATAGACCGAAAAGTTAAGAGTTTAAGCTTTTTCAACTTATAAAGGTTTGCCTCTTAACTCTTTAGTAATTAATTCAAGCTATTCAACCAAGTTGGGCTATCTACAGGTTTGAGAAATAGGCTTATAACTCATTTGGTTTTTGGGTTATCATATTTAAGAGGTTTGGATTAAAGGCTATGGGATAAATATTGTGGGTCGTAGAAAATAGCATAGGATTAACAAGATTTATACAAGTTGATGTTAACAAATTAGATACTCACGTATCACTCACCTATGGAGTATGATGTATCGAATACTCCCAAGTTCCGAGACAATAAATTTCAAACTTTACTCTATCAAATTATAAAAAAAAAAATGATTCGTATCATAAGATAATTATGAAAAATTTAAAATCATCAAAGTAAGATGCATCATGAATTTAATATGTATTATAGTTTATACTTATTTTTTAGTAAATTATGCTCTCATTAAATATGCGGTCGAGGGATTCGAGGATCCATAAAAACAACATAAAGAAAGAAGATCGATAGGGCACTCTTGTTTTTCAAATAATATGAAACTTTTATATTTTGAGCTACTAACCCTTAGTTATGAGAAAACTTCTCCTTTTATTTCTCTCTTTCTTTTTTTTTCTTCTGTGTTCTCGCCCTATTCTTTTTCTCTTCATCTTATAATATTGAGTTTGGTTTTCAGAGTAGAGATGAGATGGTAAAAAACTATAAGCGATCGTTCATAGCTCAATTAGTTAAGTGTCTCTCTGTACACATTAAATTATTATATGGCTCAGTTTTTGAAAGGAAACGAAAATTCTTGTAATTTTTGTGGTAAAATGGAGTCGAGCTTAATCAAAGTGGAGTTTTTCTCGGGTTCGTTTCCACTTGTCGACCTCCCACTCGGCACTCCCCTCGCTCCAAGCTTCCAATCCGCTAATCTCTCCCTCCCTTCCTCCGATCACCTCGATCTCCTCATGAAGACGGTTAAATATAGAATCTATCATCGGGAGGAAGGTGAGCCATCAGAGAGAGAGAGAGAGAGAGAGAGAGAGAGAGAGAGAGAGAGGAGGGCGATCAAAGGGAGTCGAGAGGGAGCATTGATTGATGGATAGCCCACCAGGGAGCGCGAAGTCGAGCCCGGAGGCGGAGTTGGGTCATCGATTGGAGGATTTGTGGGACATTCAGGAGCCGCAACTTAGCCCCACCGAGAAGCTCAACTCCTGCTTCGAGAGCATCCTTGTCGCTGCCTTCCCTCCGGCCCCATCCTCCGAAGGCACGTGACTGCTTTACTTCTGATGTATTTGGAGCTTTTGCTCATGTCTTTAGGAGATATCTTATTCATCATATTTATCACAAACATCAATTTTGTTTTCCTAAAAGATGCTTCTACCACTCTCCCTACCATTTGTTCGATAAAATGGGAGACAAAAAAAGAGACAAGTAGTTAGAGGCTAATTAACCCGATGCTCATAGTTTTACTTGCAATCTTTAGAAAATAAAAAAAAGGGTCGATATGATAAACAAAAAGGCGAGAAAAATAAGTAAGATTACTTTCATTTTGATTTTGTAACAAGGCTCTAATTTGATAAGATGCATAAAGAACACTACCAAAACCATTAAGATGGTTATATTAGTACTAATTGCTCCTTCCATTACGTGTGTTTCTATATATTCATTGTTTTATAGTTTATATTAGTGGGTATAATGGAAAATGATGATTGTTATTACAAAAATAATTGATAATTGTCACAAGAAAAAGAGTTGTGTATTCCAATCGAGTATAGCCATTCAATATTATATAGAACCACTACGAGTTTCTATTATGGGCAAGGCTGGATATATTGACTCTGACCCCACATTGGTGGGAGGCCCATGCATCGGGTACATTCCTTTTTCATAAAAACAAGTTGAACTTTAATGATGCACAACTAGAAAAGATTGAACAACATGAAGATACAAATAAGAGTTGAATCCACATTTAAAGTAATGAGCAAGGGACGCAATTTATGTGACTTAAACATGAAACGAGCAAACATTACAAATGTGCAACTCCTAACTGCATAAAAAGGTGATCTCTACAAGTTAGGTTGGTTAACAGATGAGTTGTCCATGAACATGCTATTGTGAGAGGCTAAGAGCTTATCTTGGTTTTATCAAGATACCAATAAATACAACTATTGGCATCTAACATAGGGAATCAAAATCTTATCTTATCAGAGCCACCTAAAGCTCATGTTTTGGTAGTTTAACATGGATCATTACTCATATTTATGATTATTCTAGTATTGCTGATATCTCTACCTGTCCAACCTAGAAGTTTACACTTCATATTACAGATATGGTGCATTACTTTTTAGTTGTTCCTTTTAAATTGCTTTTCTCTATAAGTTTCTTTCAGTTTGTCTAAGTTTAAGATTGATTAGCTGATGGAACATGACATTCTAATTTGGAGTCCTTGCCATCAGTGGTTGAGATACCTTCTGATTCTACTCTGGCCAATGCAATTGAAATCCTATCCAAGCACAAGATAATGAGTGCACCAGTTCGAGATGTGGAAGCGCCAGAGAATGCGAGTTGGATTGATAGATACATTGGGATTGTAGAATTTGCTGGCATTGCTGTATGGATTCTGCATCAGGTTTGATGATGGGTTTAAACCAAATGCTCTTTAATATCGTAAATTTTTATATATTGTGTATCAAAATATATAGTTCATAAACCATGCAATGGATAAACTTAAGTACAACAATTCAAGGACAAAATTCATCACAAAGAAGCTTGTTAACTAAGAAAATAAATATTAATCCTGGGAAATGCCAATCCCTTGAGCTGATATAGCTAATTTAGGTTTCAGTTGTAAACTTTGCATTATAGAATTTAGAAAAGGTGAAAAATAGTCATGGAACAGTTTATATATTGTATGAGAAAAACCTTGATACAGTGAGTAAAGTTATAACAAGGCATGACACTTATTGGTGAAAACTTTGACAAAATTTTGAACAAATACCAAACTATGAAAGACCCACTCTCACCATTCTGTAATGCAGCATGCACATATTATGTTATTGTGTGATTTTACTACACAAGTTCAAAGTTATATAAACTGGATTTTGTATTAGAGAGAACAAAGACAAATAACCAATCAAAAGGAGACACAAATGGTAGCTTGATCAACCAAGGATCGCCGTCTCGGGTACCGGACCCGTTTTAGTGATCTGTTGGACCAGTATGTATCGATTAGTACTAGTACACTAGTATGTACCGATGTTTCAAAGAGAAAGGAAAAGAGGAAAAAGTGAAAGGGGCGGTGGAGGAATAGAGGAGGAAGAAGGAAGGAGGAAGGAAGAAAAAAGAAGGGGAAGCGGTGGAGGAGGAAGAAAAAGGAAGAAGCTGTGAAGAAGAATGAAGAAGGAAGAAGAAGAGGTGGGAGTGTATTTGGTAAGAATAATGAATGTGGTGGCAACAACATTGGCAGCGGCATCACGAAGCAGCAGTAGTGGCAACGGTGTCATGAAGCAGTGAAGCAACGACAGAGGCAGAAGCATTGAACTCGAGAAGTGGGCTCGTGTTCATGAGCCCTAATTTTGATGTTTTTATTATTGTTTTACTTAACTGGATTGGGCTGCCCGAAATGGTGGTGGTTCACGTATTGGCCCATGCCCGGACCAATAGAGACCACCCATCTCGTACTGTTTCGAATGGTACAGCAGTCCTTGATTCATCAACGACCGCAATTTTATTTGGTTTAACATGATGGTCCATTATTTCAACAGGAACTTTGGACCTTTCAAACTTGTTAGTAGTTACCCAGATCCCTTTTACCAAGTAGCATTCAACCAATATATGCTTAGAATTTAATTTGTGCCTCCAAAATAAATAAAATACATAGGAAAATAGAGCAAAACCTTAGAGGTATATGCTTAATCTTATATGCATCTGCAGTTCATGAAGAAAAACAACAAAAGCACCAGAAAATTCTGAAATTCTGAATAAGGAAACTTAACTATAGGTTACAGGCCGGTTTTGTTATGAGACATGCCCTTCCTAGAACCTTTGACACATTCAAATAGGATGAAACCATTGGTGAGGTAGCTTTAGCTAGCCATGGTCATGTAAAGTGAGAAAGATGAGGACATGGAGGATAGCAGCATAGCTTTGCCATGGTTGATCGAGACCATGCCTCATGGACACTGCAGGAGGCACATATGCGGTTGTGAGCATAAAGGTGGAGGGAGATACTGAGATGAAGATGGTCAACACGGGCCATAACTGAAAGGGGATGTATGTGAAGGTCGACATGATGGAAATTTGGGGGAATCAACACTGTTCATTGATTCAGAGGAGTGTTAGGGCACAGAGGCATGTGGCAATGGCCCTGCTGTAGTTTATACTGTTATGAATGTCATGAAAATGATCTGGATAGTGATGACTACTAAGTTGGAAGGAGATTTTGAAGTAGAGGCTAATGTCGTGGACATTGAGGGTGTAAGATGTGGACGGCAGTGGACATGAAAGTGGAGGGATACATGAAAGTGATCTTTGAATGTCTATTGAGGGTTGAGAAAGAAAGGAATAAATGAGAAGAAAGAAAGGCCTTGGAAAAGGTAAAAAACTAAAGAAATCATTGTATAACAATGATTACATTTTGATTTTTCTTACTTATATTTCATGATTGTTCTAAATATACCTTTTTAAATCAAGTATGAGCAGGACTTGCACATACCAAAGGGATGTGAGATAGTTCCCAAAGCGAAATGTCAAACTAATCAAGTGATATGCAGATTTTTACCAAACTAAGAGATTGAGGCGATACATTAATAATGTAGAATTATGGAAGTAAGGATTGAAATTTTGTACCGTACCAGAGTTTCAAGATTCGCTCGGTATATATATATATATATATGTATGTATATATATATATATATAAGTAAAAAAAAAAGGTGACTGCCTCGCCGCCTTTTTTGGCGTGTGTGGGGAAGAAACCGAGGTTTCTTCTCCCCACTTAAGCAGAAAAACGAGGTGACATCACCTCGGCGATGTCGTGTGTATATACATATATATATATATATACATATATATATATATATACATATATATATATATATATATACAAGTAAAAAAAGATGTTTTCGCCAAGGCGACGTCTCCTCTTTTCTTCCCGTGATGTCGCCAAGGTAATGTCGCCTCTCTTCTCCCTGCGATGCTGAGGATTCTTCTCCACAAGCCAAGAGAAGTCATCGACATACGAGGAGGGAGAGCGGCGCCGATTTCCAGGTTCTCCTCTTCTTCTCCCCTTTCCCTTCTCCCTCTTTTTTCTTCTCTCTCGGTCACTGCCTGATTTAGGATGGTAGCGGAGTGGAAACAACCCCAAACAGTGGTACCACCTGGCAGTGGGTGATCCGTGTATCGGTCTGTTAGCAGATCGGTACGTATCGCTCGATACGGGCGATGTTATTCAAAATTAAAATCTTTGCATGGAAGCACTATATATATGGGAGCTTGATACAAAGGAAGAAAGTAAAGGAAAGAAGAACTAGGGAGAAAAAGAAAGAAAGTGGAAACAACAACAAATTCACCTGTTTTTGATATAAAATTTTTTATTTGTGAAAATTTTCTTCTAGTCAAATCAGACCTAGTGTGATGTCACATGGACAAGCACATAACTAAAACATTTTATGTAGTTCTTGATATGACTATTGAGTGATCGATTAGTTTGGCATAGCTCCGTAAATTGCCAGAAGTACTCCGAAGTGTTGCATCATATGGAAAAACTGCCTATATCCAACTAAATGTATTTAGAGTATGCAAACACAGATAACGTCATCTATGACCATATGTTTCAATATGAACTTAATATGAAGCATTTCATTCATTATTTTGGTTTCTGCCAGTACGGTTTATAGATAACACACAATAAATTATACTTTTGGTAGCTTATATGAAACACAAACCAATGATCCATCCCAATTAATTTAAGTTGAAGATTCATGCATCTCCCATTATGGAGTTTCTGAATGCTCTTGAACTAGGATGAATAGCATTTATCATCTAACAGTATATTTAATGTCTTAACATATTTAAATAGGTTGATATTGAAGGATCAATAATTTAAGAAAATTTGTAAGTCACAAATATGACCATATTCTTTATGTCATCGGGGAACTTCAAGGTTAATTCTTAGAACTTTAGTTTTGAATCGAAAGAAATTTTCTCAAAGATTACTAAAATTTGAAAATAAGCTGAAACAAAAGGAATTAATAGTAATTTAACCGTGGTAATATCTACTAAATTTTTAATTAAATCAATTGGAGAATCAACTCTAGAAGGAGTAATTTGACATGAACTAAAAATGAGTATGGATTTAAGTAATAATGTTGAGCATTTTCATATTTAATTGGAAATATATGCTTGCACTTACCTTGAAATTTTGGTCGAGATTCGAGACAATAAAATATTAAATGAACTTCACGCTTTGATCCACTCGTTGATTCTAACAAGCTAAAAACTTACATGTACATCTGTTGCAGTCAGAAGTTGTAGCAAGTGGGATGAAGGCAAGTCCTGCTGCAACAAGAGATGCCAATAAATTAGCAGCAAAGCTAGGCACAGTTGTTACATTGGAAAGAACAATGTCAGGACTAGACAGCTCAGCAATTACCGTGGAAGCTAATGGTGAGATCAAAGAAAAAGTTCATTCCACAGAATCAGGAGTTACTGAAGCAACAATTGCAGGAAATATATTTGATGTATTCACTTCTTCAGACTTGTACAAAATTACAAAGGTTCCTCTCTTTTTGAAGTTATTTCAGAAATAATGAAACATACTGAAACTATGTTTAAACTAATTTTGGTTTCCTGTACAATAATGACTTTGTATAGGTTTCTGATATCTCGGGTTCATTCCGTTGGGCACCCTTTCTTGCCTTGCAGAAGTCTGATTCCTTTTTAACCATGTTATTGCTTCTGTCCAAGTACAAAATGAAGAGTCTTCCAGTAGTTGACCTCGGTGAAGAGAAGATTGATAATATTATAACTCAATCTGCTATAATTCACATGCTTGCTGAATGTGTTGGGCTTCATTGGTTTGAAAATTGGGGAACTAAGAAACTCTTTGAGCTGGGACTTCCTATTATGATGCCTAAGAAGCTAATAAAGGTACATAATGCTGCAATATCTTAAATTTGCTCAATTTCAGTACTTTATGCAATCGATTTTTTGACCATGTACACCTAATATAGATAATGTATCTAATGCTACCTGGCTAACAATAATTAGTTTAATTTTGAGATATTAAAGTACTACAAAATTAATCATTTATACCAAAAGTATCCTTGCATTAAAATTGAAGGAAATTCATGTATAAGCATAAACTGATTAATATCAAGTTGCATCTGTGGTTGAATGCATGTAGAATTATATGTCATTCTATATCGACCTGAGAGATAATGTGACTATTATTACTATTGTTCAATTCAAATATGTATGTGTTAGAAGTTGATGGGAGAGCAGAACTTTAATAATATCTTCCTGCCATCTCTATCAGGTGAGGGAGGATGAACCAGTTCTAAATGCCTTCCAACTAATGAGAAACAAAGGAGTTGGCGGACTTCCAGTAGTTGATGGAAGTGGGAGAAAGGCAATAGGAACTATAAGCATAAGAGATATCCACTATCTCTTAACTCAACCTGCACTATGTGACAAGTACAGGTTTGTGTGCAAAAATTTCTAGTTGTCTTGATAGATTTAATTTACAATGCAAAAATTTCTCATCATTTTGATAAATATTATTTTACACAACCTGAAACTATTGCTTATGAATATTGAAATGTCGTTTTTTCTATTTTACAATATTTCTCTTGGTCATCTCCCAATGTTCATGGGAGATGACCACTGAGTTTTGTATACCAGAATAACAAATTCATGAGTTAAATAAAAAATTGTGGTACATAATTTAGGAGAACTGTGTCAATATGTACTGCATTAATACATAATATGCATCATTTTCTTAAAAATCAACTTCTCGCATTTGAGGTAGATACAGATTGCCATGAAATATTCATAGCTTCCTTATTTCCACGAGTTATATTAGTACAACCTTTTGAAGTGCGAATTGAACTGATGTAACATATTTAACATTATGTTAGCAAGATATAAATTTGTTATATGTCCTTACAAAAATTGCTTTTAACTTTCCTTAAAGGTCCATCACTACCAAGGACTTCATCATCAAAATAAAGGCTTATGTGGAAGAGCAGCAAGTGGTTTCATCAACGATGAACAATGTCGTAACTTGTAAAAGGGATGACACAGTTAAAGACATTATTCTGAGTCTCGACATGGAGAAGATACAAAGGATATATGTCGTGGACCAAGATGAGAATTTGGAGGGCGTGATCACACTTAGAGATATAATCTCTAGATTGGTTCATGAGCCACATGGCTACTTTGGAGATTTCTTTGATGGGGTTGTTCCACTACCTCAGGGTAGCAGAGTTTAATTGCTAACAGTCTGGAAGATTGTTCACTGGTGTTAGCTTCAACTTCAGTTTCATGTTTTTTGTATTTTTTTGGTTTTGGTGTTGACCAATCAATTCTCTTTAATAATTGTGTAGGTTCACTATTTGGAAAAATGATGCTTACCATCAGCTTTGGATGGTTGCAGCAGATGTAATATCAGTTTTGAAAAGAATAAATAGATCATTAGCAAAAGTCCAATGAGTGATTGCCATTTTTATTATTTTAATTTATTGATCATGAAAAGAAGTAAAGTTACTCATGAATCTCATTTCAAGTTTCTTAATCATATTATCCGTATAATTTGCACAGATAATATCATTAAATTCATGCTTCATCAGATTTACCTTAAAAAGTCATTATTAATGAGAGATCCTCTTTTTTTGTTTTTTCGATCCACGGTTTCAGTTTTATTATGCATCAAATAATGATTTTCGAAATTTATAAAAGAAATGAATTTAGAATTGCAAGATTACCCAACATAACCTTTCCTCCACATAGGGTTGTTAAGAAAATGTCTTTTGTGTCCTTTTGAAAATATTTCAAAATCTTTAAAATATAAGTACAAGTAAAATCCAAATAATTGATTGGTTCTGAGTAGTTTAAACATTGGGCCTTTAATCATGCTTTCAGATTCATCTGATTTATTTTAAACACATTTAATATCAATCATGGAATAATCACTAGTTCTTGAAAAATTATCACAAATATTAATTAATTCTATTTAACATATTAAGTTTTTTTTGCACCAAAATTATTTAAATTTAATTAGCCAAGTGTTTCCTCGATTCCAAACTGAATTGGGAATTAACCGATCATTGGAAAATCGAATTAGTCATAGTCCTTGTATTTTGGGAATCGTAACTCCTCGATCTGATCGTTTGAGTCTAATGATCGATTTTCTACCCTTTGACGATCGGTTAATAATAGCTAGTTTTGCTACGAACATTGTGTTCGGAGAACCTTCGCAATACGATACGTCGTAGTATATTTCAGTTTAAGCAGTGAAATAATAAATCATGGTTTGGTGAGACCTAATGAATGAATGTTTCTGAAGATGTCATCTGAAGAAGCAGCTGAATGCAGAAACTCCTGTCATCATATACATAATTATGTTCATAAAGTCAATATTTTTTTGCAAAACTCCTGTCCTTTATCTGTAACTATTGAGGGGTTTGTTTTTATATTTTTTTTTTATATTTTACACAATATATATAATTTAATATGTATTTATTTTCATATTTCAAATATATATTTATCAAAGCTGCAATTCATGTTAGGATCGAGAGCATTAAGGGGGGGGGGGGGGGTGAATTAGTGCGAAATGGAAATCTTTCAGCGATTTAAAAACAAAAGCTGCGTTCGTCCGATAAAAACGATTTCGATGTAAAACCCGATTCACAGTTTGTATCTAAGTACAGTTTACGTCTAAACGCTGTTTTGCGTCTAAACGCAGTTTTACGTCTAAACGCAATTTTACGTCTAAATGCAGTTTTGCGTCTAAACGCAGTTTTACGTCTAAACGCAGTTTTACGTCTAAATGCAGTTTTGCGTCTAAACGCAGTTTTACGTCTAAACGCAGTTTTACGTCTAAACTCAGTTTACGTCTAAATATAGTTTTTACGTCAAAACGTAATTTTACGTCTAAACGCAGTTTTGCGTCTAAACGCAGTTTTGAACTTTGAAAAGCGTTTTATGAATACGCAGAAAGCAATTTGCAGTTATAAATGGAATCAAAAGCGTGGTTTAAACCTGCGGTGTAAAGATAGTACGAAAACACCAATTTACGCCCGAATGCAGATTGGAAAGATCAGAACTTAGAGACTCGTTCGTTAAAAGCCAGAGGGCAGTAGCTATGTAGGAGGTTTGCAGTAATGATAAAGTGCTCAAAGTAAAAGCAAAACCAGAGATTTAGAGTGGTTGGTCGGTCTTGACCTACTCCACTTTTGGCTTCCTCCTCCTCCGACGAGGTCACCAGCGTCAACTAGTCGCCTTCCTTCAATGGGCGAAGGCCAACCGCCCTTTACAGTTTCACTCCTTTTGATGGGCTCGAGGAGACAACCCTTACAGAACCTTTCTCTCCTCACTTTTACAATTCAAAAACTTAAAGAACGAAGGAGGAGACTTAAAGGCTTTACAACAATTTTGAGCTCAAGAATCACAAAGAAGATCAAGATTTGGTGTAGGTCTCTTACTCTCTCTCATTGCTAAATGGGTGGGGTATTTATAGGCCCCAACCCAGTTCAAATTTGGAGCTCAAAGCGATCAAATCCCGGAATTCCGGGATCGGTGGTTACACCTCTCGATTTGGAGAGGTTGCACCTTTGGCGAGAGCTTCGAGGCCCGAGCCCAGGCGGTTGCACCTCTCTCGTGGGAGGCGGTTGCACCGCTTGAGTCCGCTCGAGGATCGAGCCCCAAGCGGTGCCACCCTCGAGGCGGTTGCACCTCTGCTTGAGCTCAAGACCGAGCTCGGCGGTGCTACCCTCTCTATCGGGGAGGTTGCACCGCCTAGTCTAGCTCGAAGGCGAGCTCAGGCGGTTGCACCTCTTGGTGGGGTGGTTGCACCGCCGGTCTCGTTGGGAGACATAGCCCGGCGGTGCCACCTGGCCTAGGCGGTTGCACCTCCACGGTGCAATTAGGGTCCGAATGGTTAGCTCCATTCGCCCAATTTCAATCTTTTCAGGGGCCCAATTGCCCCAAGATTAAGCTAATGGGATCACCTCCCATTTTCCAACTTAATCAACGTGCTAACTTCGATTAAATCTAAGACAATTTCTGCAGCTTTGCTCCGATCGTCAATCGCTTCTTCGGCGAGTTTCGGCCGAACTTCCGTCGATCATCCGATGAACCCTCGGTGATTCTTCTGCGGACTTCCGGCAAACTCCACGGACTTTCGCGACGATCCACTTGGCGAAGTTCCGCGATGAAGGCAGCAAGCTTACGGACTTTTCGGATCTGTTCTCGTGAGAACCTCCGACGATGACCGTCCGAACTTCCGTCGAACTCTCGAACTCCCAGCGTGATCATGATCTTGACTCGGCGCAACTCCTGCTGCTTGTCTATCTTTCATCGTAGTTAATCCTGCACACTTATCTCAACACATAGATTAGACAACAAATGACAATTGACTTCATCATCAAAATCGAGATTCAACAATCTCCCCTTTTTTGATGATGACAATCAATGATAATGGAGTTATCCTTAACTCCCCTATCTATATGCCATAGTTGAGATAAGTCAACCTTGAATTCAAGACCTAAGAATTCAAGTGACGTATTGATAAGTTAGATGGTTAAACTTATCAATACTCCCATCATAATACCTATCATGATGTATCTCTTCAAGAATGATGTCAAGGCTTGACATACATCATCAAGTTTGTATGATTGTGTTTGTAACTATTCATCATGTAATCATATAAAGCTGAAGGACTATTACATGATGCACACATTTGAGATTTTCTAGCAAGTTTGCATTTACTTCACAAGATAGGATATCAACTCAAGACATAATGCAAACTATAGCACTTGTTCATATATCTCTTGGTGATGCAAGGATGGCATAACCATAACATTGTTTATAGCATCACTCAAGTATTTGCAACTATGACATAGACATGATTATTATGGTGTTTATCAATTCATATGTTTCTCCCCTTTGTCATCAACAAAAAGCATGATAGCATTATCAAAAAGCATGGTAGATGTGATTCCAGCAGGTTATCACGCACATAAAGGAAGGCATGACACATATAATACTTTGAATATCTCTTCTCCTTATTATAGTTCGTTGCTTGAAGGAGGAAAGTCATTTTTCAAAAAGTTTTCATAAGAGTGTACAGGAAAATCCCATTTTTAGCATTCAAACCGAAAAATGAACTTCTTACATGCATTCGGTTATGAGTAAGCTACTGATTTTTAAAAACATTTGTCACATAATTTCCAACATGTTATTTGATCAAGTGATGCCAAGGCATGTAATAGTAATAACATCCGAAAAATAATTTTAACTAGTTTAAGTATTCGGACACATCAACATTCCTAATTCTTTTCTTCTGAAATCAAATTATTCTTCACTTAGGGGTTTTGTAAAGATATCAGCTAGTTGATGTTTGGTATCAATGAACTCTATGGTTACGTCATAATTAGTGATATGATCTCGTATAAAGTGATGTCTAATATCACTATGTTTTGTTCTTGAGTGTTGTATAAGATTTTTAGTTAAGCATATTGCACTCGTGTTATCACATTTAATGGGAATATCTTTAAGATTAACTTTGTAATCTTCTAAAGTGTTTTTCATCCATACAACTTGTGCACAGCATGCACTTGCTGCAATATATTCAGCTTCGGTTGTTGATGGAGCAACCGAGCTTTGTTTCTTAGATGACCAGGATACAAGGGCATGTCCTAAAAATTGACATGATCCTGATGTGCTTTTTCTATCTAGTCTACAGCCAGCGAAGTCCGCATCAGCATAAGCTGTTAACTCAAAATTTTCTGATTTTGGGTACCATAATCCTAGATTTGTGGTTCCATTAAGATATCTAAGTATTCTTTTGACTGCTTTGAGATGAGATATCTTAGGGTTTGATTGAAATCTAGCACAAAGTCCTACACTGAACATGATGTCTGGTCTAGTGGCAGTGAGGTAAAGTAAACTTCCTATCATACCCCTATAAGTCTTTTGATTAAAGCTTTCTCCACTTTCATCAATTTCTAACTTAGTGGAGGTGCTCATAGGGGTGTTAATGGCCTTTGAGTTGTTCATATTAAATTTTTTTAATAAATTCATAGCATATTTTGTTTGACTAATAAAGATGTCGTTGCTTAATTGTTTGATTTGTAAGCCTAAGAAGAATGTTAATTCTCCCATTAAGCTCATTTCGAATTCAAGACTCATGGTTCTAGCAAAAGATTCACAGAGAGATTCATTTGTAGAGCCAAAGATAATATCATCAACATAAATCTGAACAATGAGAAAATTATTTTCAAAATTCTTGATAAATAATGTAGTATCAATCTTGCCTTTTTTTGAAGTTATTTTCGATAAGAAAAGAACTAAGTCTCTCATACCAAGCCCTTGGGGCTTGTTTTAAACCATAGAGAGTTTTAGTTAATCTAAACACATGATTAGGGAGGCTATCATTTTCAAAACCAGGAGGTTGTTCAACATAAACTTCTTAGGAGATAAAGCCATTTAGAAAAGCTTTTAACATCCATTTGAAACAACTTAAAATTATTATGCTAGCGTAGGCAAGGAGCATCCTTATGGCTTCTAATCGAGCCACGGGAGCGAAGGTTTCTTTAAATGTCGATACCTTCTTCTTGGTTGAAACCTTTGGCCACTAATCTAACCTTGTTTCTAACCACGATACCATTTTCATTTTGCTTGTTTCTGAAGACCCATTTAGTACCAATAACTAAATGGCCATTTGGCCTAGGAACAAGCTTCCACACTTCATTTCTCTCAAATTGATTTAATTCATCTTGCATTGCGATAATCCATGAATCATCTTTCATGGCTTCATCAATGCATTTGGGTTCAATTTGGGAGAGAAAGGCGGCATTTGCACAAAAGGTTTTAAGAGAAGATCGTGTTTGAACCCCCTTTGATGTGTCTCCTAGGATTAGCTCCTTAGGGTGAGCATCTACATACTTCCAATCCTTGAGTAAGGATATTTTGGAAGTGGATGCATCCAGGTTGTTAGTTGGAGAGTGGGTTTCCTTTAAATTCAAGGAATCAAAATTAACATCTTCATCAAGATCATTTTTCGTGATTTCAGAAATCTCATTGAAAACAACATGAATGGATTCTTCAATAATTAGAGTTCTTTTATTAAAGATACGAAAGGCTTTAGAAACTGTAGAATAACCAAGAAAGATTCCTTCATCGGATTTAGCATCAAATTTTCCTAAGTTGTCTTTTTCATTCAAGATAAAACACTTACATCCAAAGACTTTAAAATATGAAACGTTGGGTTTTTATTGTTCCATAACTCATAGGGAGTTTTGGTTAGTAGAGGTCTCACTAGAACTCTATTTAAAATGTAGCATGCAGTATTTACGGCTTCGGCCCAAAAATATTTGGGTAGGTTGTGTTCATTCAACATGGTTCTTGCCATTTCTTGTAAATTTCGATTTTTTCTTTCTACAACTCCATTTTGTTGAGGGTTTCTAGGAGTAGAGAAATTATGGTTGTATCCATTGAGTTCACAAAATTCCTGAAAATCATAGTTTTGAAATTCACCACCATGATCACTTCTAATTGACGAAATCATAGAACCTTTCTCATTTTGAACGAGTTTGCAAAACTTGGTAAAAGATCTAAGACATTCACTTTTCTGTTTTAAGAAGTAAGTCCATGTGTATCTGCTATAGTCATCCACGATGACGAAAGCGTATTTGCTACCTCCTAGGCTTGATGTGGAGATGGGTCCGAACAAGTCCATATGGATCAATTGTAAGGGCCTAGAGGTGCTTATTTGATTTTTAGATTTGAAGCTACTCTTAATTTGTTTACCTAATTGGCAGGCATCACATACATTATCTTTGATGAACTTGATATGAGGAATTCCTCTTACAAGTTCTTTGGATGATATTTGAGTGATTAGCTTCATGCTAGCATGACCTAATCTTCTGTGTCATATCCAAGCATTCTCATTTAAAGCAGAAAAACATATTTCATTACATAAATCATTGATGTCAATAGTGTATACGTTATTTTGTTTTAATGCAATCATAGATATGTTTTTATGTGGTTTTTCAATGATGCAAGCATTAGATTCAAATCTGATAATATATCCTTTATCACACAATTGACTAATGCTCAAGAGGTTATGTTTTAGACCATCAACTAGAAAAACATCTTCAATAGAGAAGTTGGATTTGTTACCTATGGTTCCTTTGCCAATGATTTTACCCTTGTTGTTGTCTCCGAAGGTGACATATCCTTCGTCTATGCTAGTGAGCTTAGAGAATTGGGATGGATCTCCGGTCATATGCCTTGAGCATCCACTATTAAGGTACCATCTCTTGCTCCTAGCTTGCGATGGTTTAGTTTTCTACAAGAAAGGATGATGTTTAGGTACCCATTTGCTTTTGGGTTCCTCACAAATAGATCTACATTTTCTATCATGTTGCATAGAATTTGTCATGGTTCCTTTAGGAACCCAAATCAATTTGTTTGGACTAAATTTCCTGAATGGACAATAATGTGTCCTGTGTCCGAACTTACAACAAAAGTTGCATTTGCTTTGATGTCTAATATGTAAGATGGGGCCTTTTACGAAGGTAGTTGGATTTTGGTGAGGACTCCTCACAAATCCAATCCCACTTCTTTTGGGAACATGACCCTTGTTTGTAAGGATCATGTTTAATGACTTTGCTACCAACCTCGAATTTCTTCAAGGTGTCCTTAAGTTTTTTTTTTTTTTTTTGAAAAGTTTCTAGATCATGGCATTTTATGCATAAGTTTAAACTATCACTATGTTCAGCATTTAACTTATCAAACTTGTAAATAAGACTATCATACTCCTTTTTTAGCAATTTGTATTTACCACTAATAGTCTTACACTCGTCAAACAATTCATGGAAAGCATTTAATAATTCGTCGAATGATAAATCTGCATCTAATGAATTTGTTACCTTGTCTCCGATGGCCATTAAGGCGTAATGAGCAACTTGCTCGGTGTTGGACTCCTCTTCTTCAGATACGCTCGAGTCATCCCATGTTGCTTGAAGAGCCTTCTTCTTTGATGCTCTCCTTTTGACTTGGGGACAATCACTCTTGTAGTGTCGGCTTTTTTGCATTCATAGCAGATCACTTGGTCCTTCTTGGGTTCAAGTTTAATTTTTGCATCATTCTTAAACTTGTTTCTTTTTTAAAGAACTTTTTTAAACTTTCTTGTTAGAAGTGCCAAGTCATCATCACAGTCCTCATCACTTGAGTTTTCTCTCAAGTGGCATTCAGAAAGTTTTGAGTGCCATATCCTTCCTGTTCTTTGGAAGGATATCTTCTTGCTCTTCATGAGCTTTACAAGTCATTTAGTAGGTCATTAATGACCCGATTAGTTCTTCAAGAGGGAAGTTCTTGCAGATCTTTTTGCCTCTTGAATAGCAGTGACTTTAGGATCCCAACTTTTAGGAAGGGATCTTAGTATCTTATTCTGAGTTCAAAATCCGAAAAACTTTTTCCGAGTCCTTTTAGACCGTTGGCGACATCCGTGAAAGCGGGTAAACATGTCGCCAATGATTTCACTCGGTTTCATTAGGGAAAAGTTCAAAAGAATGCAACAACAGATTGATTTTTGACTCTTTCACTCTACTTGTGCCCTCGTGGGTCACTTCAAGTGTGTGCCAAATATCAAATGCAGTTTATGAAGTTGAAACACGATTAAACTCGTTTTATCAAGTGCACAAAATAAGGCATTCATAGCCTTTGCATTAAGAGCGAAAGCCTTCTTTTCCAATTCATTCAATCGATCATTGGAAGAGAAGACATTGAAAATCCGTTTTCAACAAGGTTCCCGATTCAAAATCCATAGAAATAAGAAAGATCCTCATTCGGGTCTTCCGGTGAGGTGTAGTCCGTCCCCCTTTGAACATGGGTGGGCGTGTAATAGAATGCCCCTCTTTGTTTCCACGTATGCCATCTCTCTTGGGTTTTAATCCGTTAGAGAGTTAACCTTGCTCGATACCAATTGTTAGGATCGAGAGCACTAAGAGGGGGGTGAATTAGTGCAGCGGAAATCTTTCGGCGATTTAAAAACAAAAGCTGCGTTAGTCCGATAAAAGCGATTTGATGTAAAACCCGATTCACGGTTTGTATCTAAGTGCTGTTTACGTCTAAACGCCAGTTTTTCGTCTAAACGCAGTTTTACGTCTAAACGCCAGTTTTACGTCTAAACTTCGGTTTACGTCTAAGCGCATTTTTTACGTCAAAAGCGTAATTTTCGTCGCCTAAAGCGTAGTTTTTCGCGTCTAAACGCAGTTTTGAACTTTGAAAAGCGTTTTATGAATACGCAGAAAGCAATTTGCAGTTATAAATGGAATCAAAGCGTGGCGTAAAAACTGCGGTGTAAAGATAGTACGAAAAACACCGATTCACGTGCGAATGTAGATTCGGAAAGATCAGAACTTAGAGACTCGTTAAGTAAAAGCGCAGAGGGCAGTAGCTATGTAGGAGGTTTGCAGTAATGATAAAGTGCTCAAAGTAAAAGCAAACCAGAGATTTAGAGTGGTTCGGTCGGTCTTGACCTACTCCACTTTTTGGCTTCCTCCTCCGACGAGGTCACCGGCGTCAACTAGCTGCCTTCCTTCAATGGGCGAAGGCCAACGCCCTTTACAGTTTCACTCCTTTTGATGGGCTCGGGGAGACAACCCTTACAGAACCTTTCTCTCCTCACTTTTACAATTCAGAAACTTAAAGAACAAAGGAGGAGACTTAAAGGCTTTACAACAATTTTGAGCTCAAGAATCACATAGAAGATCAAGATTTGGGTGTAGGTCTCTTACTATCTCTCGTCTTTGAATGGGTGGGGTATTTATAGGCCCCCAACCAGTTCAAATTTGGAGCTCAAAGCGATCAAATCCGGAATTCCGGGATCGGTGGTTACACCTCTCGACGGAGAGGTTGCACCTTTGGCGAGCTTCGAGATCGAGCCCCAGCGGTGCCACCTCTGACCGAGGCGGTTGCACCTCTCTGCTTGAGCTCAAAGACCGAGCTCGAGGCGGTGCTACCTCTGTTAGGGAGGTTGCACCGCCTAGTCTAGCTTCGAAAAGATCGAGCTCGGGCGGTTGCACCTCTTGGCTGGGCGGTTGCACCGCCCGGTCTCGGGCTGGGGAGACATAGCCCGGGGCGGTGCCACCTCGGCCTAGGCGGTTGCACCTCTGGTGCAATCGGGGTCCGAATGGTTAGCTCCATTCGGCCCAATTTCAATCTTTTTCATGGGCCTACTTGCCCCAAGATTAAGCTAATGGGATCACCTCCCATTTTCCAACTTAATCAGCGTGCTAACTACGATTAAATCTAAGACAATTTCTGCAGCTTTGCTCGTCGTCAATCGCTTTCAAAGCGAAGTTTCGGCGAACTTCCGTCGATCATCCGATGAACCCTCGGTGATTCTTCTGCGGACTTCCGGCAAACTCCGGACTTTCTTGACGATCCACTTGGCGAGTTAAGGACGAGCGGCTGGCAAGCTTACGGACTTCGGATCTGTTTTCTTGAGAACCTCCGGCGACCGTCAGAACTTCCGTCGAACTCTCGAACTCCCAACGTGATCATGATCTTGACTCCAAGCAACTCCTGCTGCTTTGTCTATCTTTCATCGTAGTTAATCCTGCACACTTATCTCAACACATAGATTAGACAACAAATGACAATTGACTTCATCATCAAAATCTGAGATTCAACAATCTCCCCCTTTTTGATGATGACAATCAATTGATAATGGAGTTATCCTTAACTCCCCCTATCTATATGCCATAGTTGAGATAAGTCAACCTTGAATTCAAGACCTAAGAATTCAAGTGACGTATTGATAAGTTAGATCAGTTAAACTTATCAATACTCCCATCATAATACCTATCATGATGTATCTCTTCAAGAATGATGTCAAGGCTTGACATACATCATCAAGTTTGTATGATTGTGTTTGTAACTATTCATCATGTAATCATATAAAGCTGCGAAGGACTATTACATGATGCACACATTTGAGATTTTCTAGCAAGTTTGCATTTACTTCACAAGATAGGATATCAACTCAAGACATAATGCAAACTATAGCACTTGTTCATATATCTCTTGGTGATGCAAGGATGGCATAACCATAACATTGTTTATAGCATCACTCAAGTATTTGCAACTATGACATAGACATGATTATGGCAGTGTTTATCAATTCATATGTTTCTCCCCCTTTGTCATCAACAAAAAGCATGATAGCATTATCAAAAAGCATGGTAGATGTGATTCCAACAGGTTATCACGCACATAAAGGAATGCATGACACATATAATACTTTGAATATCTCTTCTCCTTGTTATAGTTCGTTGCTTGAAGGAGGAAAGTCATTTTTCAAAAAGTTTTCATAAGAGTGTACAGGAAAATCCCAATTTTAGCATTCAAACCGAAAAATGAACTTCTTACATGCATTCGGTTATGAGTAAGCTACTGATTTTTAGAAACATTTGTCACATAATTTCCAACATGTTATTTGATCAAGTGATGCCAAGGCATGTAATAGTAATAACGTCCGAAAAATAATTTTAACTAGTTTAAGTATTCGGACACATCAACATTCCTAATTTTTTTCTTATGAAATCAAATTGTTCTTCACTTAGGGGTTTTGTAAAGATATCAGCTAGTTGATGTTTGGTATCAATGAACTCTATGGTTACGTCATGATTAGTGACATGATCTCGTATAAAGTGATGTCTAATATCATTGAAATCCATCGGAACATTGTCGAGAGATCGTCGGAAGTTTGTCGGAAGATCGTCGGAAGCTCGCTGGAAGAAATCAGACTTATCTTGCTTAGATTATATCTTAGGAATCATAGTTAGCACATAATTGGAATTGGGATTGGGAGATAATCCCATCAACTCTGTTAGGGGCCAACTAGGCTCAAAGTTAGACTGGTTTGGGCCTGATTCAAGGCCCAACCAAGGTACTGAAACCCTGGCCGGTGGTGGCACCGCCTAGGGAATAGCACCCCATGATTCCTGGGCAATGGTACCACCCATGCTAGGCGGTGGTACCGCCGGTAGCAATGTTGCCAGCGGTGGTACCGCCCCTGTTCGGTGGTGGTACCGCCCAGTACCAGATCCTGTGTCCAGTACCTAGGAAACTTGGGATGAGACCTTTTTAGGCTCCAAGTTTAAATCAACTTGAAGCCTATAAATACCCCTCTCATCCCTGGTTAACATACATAAGCACAAAATATTTAAAAGTGAGAAAATGCTATTGCAATCACTAGAGAAATCCCCTCCTATAGTCTAAGTTTAGAATTCTGTTTAGGAGGAGTGTGTGCTTGTAAGGGTTGTCTCCTAAACCTGGTAAAAGGAGAAGAGGGGTGTAAGAAGGAGGTTGATCTTTGCCTATTAAATGAAGATCGATAGTGGATGCCGGTGGCCTCGACGAAAGAGGAATCGACGAAGTGGATGTAGGTCACGATGACTGAACCACTCTAAAATCCGGTTTGCATTTCTTTGAGCAATTTACTTTAACTGCAAACCTCCTTACTTACTCTTTACATCCACTACTCTCTCATGTATGCTTTTAAAGTTATTATCTTTACGAAATGACTTTTCGTCGGAAATGGATTTAATCTTACGAAGGTTTTTTAAACCAATGTTATTTTACCGCTGTACTAATTCACCCCCCGCACCCCCCCTCTTAGTATCGACTCGTTCCTAATAGTTGGTATCAGAGCCTCGTTTTCTCATTTGGTTTAACACATAAAGAGAAATGGCTCTTTTTGACTTTCAAGATGGTCACTCTCTCATTCATCGTCCCTTTTTCAATGGGATGGACTACACATATTAGAAAACTCGAATGAGAGTTTTCTTACTTTCTTTGGATTTGAACTTATGGAACATTATCGAATCCGATTTTAAAAGGTCTTCTCTTCTAACGAAAGATTGAAATGATTTGGAGAAGACTTTTTCTTTAAATACTAGAGCTATGAATGTTCTATTTTGTGCCTTAGATAAAACTAAATTTAATCGGGTTTCCTTGTGCGAAACAACTTTCGACATTTGGCACATTCTTGAAACCACATACGAAGGCACAAGTAGTGTTAAGGATTCTAAAGTTATTTTTTTGATGCATGATTTTGAATTGTTTCATATGAAACCAAGCGAAACCATTGGAGACATGTATACCCATTTTACGGATGTCGTCAATGGTTTAAAAGCACTTGGTTGAAGTTTTTCGGATTTTAAACTTGTAAACAAAATTTTATCTTCTCTTAATAAGAATTGGGATTCAAAAGTAACAGCAATTCAAGAATCAAAAATTTTGAATAACTTTTCGATTGAAGAACTAATAGGGTCTTTAATAGCCTATGAATTGACGTGCAATGCATGTGAAGAACTCAAGAATAACCTTCCAAAGAACAGGAAGGATTTGGGACTTAAAACAATTAAAGATCACTCGAGCATAAGCTCAAGTAATGGTGAATTAAACTCCACATAAAATTGAAAAAGTTCATGAAACAAAAATTAAAGAACAAAAAGAATGCAACTACTTGCTATGAACGCAAGAAGAAGAATATAAATTGGGATGAATCGAGCTCATCTGAAGACGATGAGAAAATCAACAAAGGCAAGATGGCAAACTACGCCTTAACGACTTTCGATAATGAGATAATCAAAATATCTTTAATTTATTTCAAAATTACATGATGTCTTTTTCATGAGTTACTTTTAATTTAGTTTAGAATAATTATTTTTCTTGAAAATTGTATGTTTTATAACAAAATGATTTTGAATGCCTTATGAAATCATGTTTGATTTGATGTAATAATGTAAGTACCATGATTGACGATTTTATGCATGAGATTTTAAAGTTATACATGATGATTTTTATGATTTATTGACCTTGATGATTTTTGTGATGATAAATCTCGCACTTTCATTTTAAACGATGATATACATATTTTGATTTGGCATAAAAAAGTCAAAGGCATGCTTGTATGAAACAAACTAAAAAGAGGAAACCTGTCTCCTTGAAAAATTTCTCTACTTTATCGATTTATCTAAAAAGGAGCGATTAATGAATCTATCTATGTCCTTTTTTTTAAACTATTGAAAATGATTTTAATTTGACGATTCAAATTTGAATGAGCTTTATCTTGATTTTTCTAGATTTATAACTTGAGATCTTTCTATGAATTGAGATCTTTTTTTCTCCTTGTTTATTCTTGGTATTTTCTTAAGAAGAGATTTTCTAAATTAATCATGATTTTTCTTGTGAGTTCTTGGATTTATTACTGAGTTTTTTTAATCAAGATCTCTTCTTTGTACTTCTATAATTTTTTTTTGGTATTTTATTTAAGGAGAGATTAAATATATGAATCATGTCTTTTAGTATTTACATGATCTTATCTCTCATGATATGATTTATTTTTGTATAACTCGTTGTCTTCATTACCCAATTAATTTTTCTTGATGAGATGAAATGAATGTGATGAAAGAAAAATAAATATTTGTATCATGTTTAATGATTTTATATTTTAATAATGTGCATGATGAGTTATAGTGATGATTGATTTATTTTTGGTATCATGCATGAAAAATAAAATGTAAGATTTTAAAATTGTATATATTTCAAGTTGAATCCATAATGATGTACAAACATATTGAAATAAGGTTGATACTTTACGTTTGTCATGCTTTGAAAATTATTGTAAAGAAAAAAAGAGATACAAAATTGTATTCTTCCCTTCTTTTTTACAATGACAAATGGGGAGATAGCTAGCTTGCACAAGTCAAGAAGAAGCAAAAATTTGCTAACTTGCAAATTGCATGAAGAAAAAGTGCTATCTTGCCTATCTTAAGAAGCAAAACATGATAACTTGCACATCTAGCAAAATTGACAAATTTGCATATTTCAAGAAACAAGAGTTGCTTTCGTGAACATCTCAAAACTGCTAGCTTGCATGTTCTAAAATGTTATAAAATTTGCTAACTTGTATGTTGTAAAACTTGCTATTTTACTACCTTACATATCTATGATGATAGCAAAATTGCATGATAATAAAATTAGAGATTATGTTAATTATGCAATGATTTGAACTTTTATGTCCAAACACTTGATAGTTGGAACTTCTCCTTTTGTTGATGACAAAGGGGGAGAAGTATGATCATGTTATGCATGATGATGTGTTGCAAATATTCATAATGAAATTTGCAATGACTTGAATTCAGCTTGAATTCAAGGTTATATCAATATGGCATAATGATATGGGAGTTTATTTAAACTCCAGGAGTTACGGTTAACTCCGTCATCAATTAGTTATCATCATAAAAAAGGGAGAGATTGTTGAATTTCGGATTTTGATGATGAAACCAATTGATAAGTGTTTATGATTTAACCTACGTTTTGAGTGACGCAAGATGCTTCAATCAGGGAGAGATACTTAAAGTAGGAAGAATCATGTTGGGCTAGAGGAAAACGTGTTAGAAGATTGGACGTCAGGCCAGAGGATCGATCGACGTATCGATAGAAGGCTTCGGGCCATGGATTCAAGCATTGAGCTAAGAAGAGCAGATATTGCACCAAGGATATCGGAGTTGCAGAGTCAACTAGCCGATTAGGCAATAGGCTGCAAGAGAGGACGATGCGCCGAAGAATCAGACAAAGCGTCGAGGGACCAATGACATGCCGGACAACATGATTCAAGCTTAGTAATAATTGTCTAGATTGAAGTGTGTTTTACATGTGCAGGATTAACTATGATAGCAAGGCATGAAGCAAAATGAAGTCCCGGAGTCTAGAATGTGATTTCGTTGAGAGTTCGAGAGTTTGTCGGAAGTCCAGACATTCTGTCACGAACAGTCATCGCGCACCCGCAACAACTCCGTTCAATGAACCATTCGTCACTTTAATCTACATGGACAGTTGCTTGGCAGCATATTTTGGCTTGGTTTTAAGTCCTTTTGCTTGTAAAAATGTAAGTTCGAACAAGTTGCAGCGCTATAGTGTGACCGCTCACCGAACCGAGCAAAACAACCCCAAAACAACTCTGTTTTCACGTGCCACGGGCTGATTTTTGTAGCCCGCTGCTGCATGCAAAACGTCAGCCATCTCAGCACCCTGGAACCCCCCGGGTGGCATAGGGCTAGATAGGGCTTCGGTATAGTGTCCGACGTTGAACAACCTTTCGCAAGTTCGCACGTTACCTTAACGGAAACTTGTTGTCACGCCTGGCACCTAGTGAGCAACTGTTTGTGGACTTGCAGCTGTTCGTTCAACCTTCTAAAGTCCTTGTTTTCTCCCTCTCTCTCTTTTCCCTTGTGCATGCAAGGTGCTCGCTGAATTGCTTGTAAAGCTTCCCTTTTTTGCGAGATGTTGGGACTTGTCCGTCGCTTGTTCTTCGAACTAATCAACTTTCTCTTTTTACAAGTCCTTCGGGACCTACGAGAGGTTGCAAGTGGGCTAATCTTTGTGGATGCAAATCGCAAGGGCGAAGCGTGACTTAGGCAATGCAAGCTAAGTTCGCGTCTTTGCCGCATGGGTGCCTCACGCCTTAGGCAATTCCAACTAAGGTCGTGACATTATGGTATCAGAGCGGGCAAGCACTTCGAGCGAGCAGCAAAGGAACTTCGCAACTTCGCTATGGCAAAGCATCGTGGCAAATCAAGCAAGACAGGGCAAGCCAGACACTTGCCCCAAGTAGCCGCAGGTGGGCTGCAAGTGCACACTCGCTCTCAAGCTGTTGGAGCGGCTCATGAGGAGCGTGGCAGCGAACATGATGATTGAGAAGTTGGCTACTCTCCGCGAGTGGAGGAGGCACAATCTGGAGCGCCGATCGGGAAAAAGAGTCACAAGGAGAGACTCACAACGGCGGAAACCCGCTTGGATGTTCTTGAAGCGAGCTTGGAGGAACTCTATCATGGCCAATGAAGGCTTGTTGGGGTAGAGAGCTCGTAAAAAGAAGCGGAGTTCAGGATCGACAAAGTCAAGGCCCTAGTCGACCGACTATCAGATGACACCAAAGACTCCGTGCAACACCTACAGGAAGTTGTGGCAGAACTCACTTCGAGGGTGACCATGCTCACAAGAGCACTAAATGCAGGAGGAAGCAACACCCACGTTGTGCAACCACATAACTTGAGGGCACTCGAGCCTCATGGTTATGGAGAGGCTAGAGATGCGAAAGAGCTCGAGAATTTCCTGTTCGACATGGAACAATACTTTCGAGCTACAAGGCCTGATTCTGAAGAAACCAAAGTTTCTATAACAACAATGTATCTGAACAGAGATGCAAAACTTTGGTGGCGAACCTGTTGGGAGGAGATTCAACAAGATCGGTGTCGAGTTGACACATGGGAGGACCTGAAGCGGGAGTTGAGAACTTAGTTCCTACCAGAGAACACAAAGTTCATCGCAAGAAGGAAGCTGAGACAATTCCACCAAAATACTTTCATCCGAGACTACGTGAAGCAATTTTCTGCACTAATGCTGGATATCTAGGACGTGTCCGAGAAGGATAAGCTTTTTAGCTTCCTTGATGGTTTGAAGCCATGGGCTCAATAAGAACTACATCGAAGGAATGTCACCGATATGATCGGGGCAATTATAGTCGCAGAAAGGCTCACCGACTTTGTTTCCTCTAAAGATCCGGGAAGAAGGAAACAACCTTCAAGCAATCACCCTCCAAAATATTCTCGAGGGAAGGAGCTCGGGGGCAAACAAAAGAAGAGGAGTTCCCACAAAGGGCTAAGCCCGAAAGGCAAGGACTCGAAACCTAGCGGATGCTTCTTATGCGGAGGGCCGCACATGGTGAGGGAGTGCCCACAAAAACAAGCACTCAATGCTTTAATAGCTTCCATCCATCCCCTGAAATCAGACAAGGGCAAGGCTGTCGCTCTTAGTTCGAGTAGTTTTGAATCTAACAGCGACGATGAGGAGTCGCAAGGACCCCGAATGGGAGCGATGCATTTATTGAATGTCATTCGGGGTCAAGTGGGGGAGAACATAAAGACAAGGCTATAAAATCCAGGAAGTGACGAGCTGATGTACATAGACATTAAGCTCAATGGCCAAACGACCAGTGCAATGGTGGACATGGGCACTACCCATAATTTTATTATCGATCTAAAAGCAAAGTGACTGGGGCTGACCTTGGAGAAGAGCCCGAATCGAATGAAGGTGGTGAATTTGGAGGCCAAGCGAATCTCCGAGTTGGCAAAGGGAGTTCCCATCAAGATCGGAACATGGAGCGGAAGCACAAACATGATGGCGGTGCCACTAGATGACTTCCAAGTGATTCTTGGAATGGAATTTATGCACGCGGTGAAGTTGGTGCTAATATCGTTCCTTAACTCCCTATGTATAATGGGAGGAGACGACCCTTGTGTGGTTCCCATCTCTCGGAGAGGAACCAGGGAACCCCAACACATATCGGCATTATAATTGAAGAAAGGGATACGAAAAGGCGAACTAACATTCGTGGCTGCTATGAAGCTAGAGCCACTCGACGAGAAGGTCACTTACGAACGTATTGTGGTGGCGAACATCTTGAAGGAGTTCACGGATGTTATGCCACCCAAGTTGCCGAAGACTCTACCGCCACGCAGAGGCTTGGATAATCACATCGAGCTAGAGCCAAGAGTGAAGCCTCCAACGAGACCACCCTACCGCATGCCCCCGCCAGAGTTGGCAGAACTCAGAAAGCAGTTTGGTGAACTACTAAGCGGTGGTATCATCCGCAGCTCTAAAGCAACATTCAGAGCTCCCATTCTCTTCTAGAAGAAACAAGATGGGAGCCTCCGACTATGCATCGATTACCGAGCCCTCAACAAAGTGACAGTGAAGAATAAGTATCCCATCCCGCTCATCGTGGGCTTGTTCGACCAGTTGGGCAAAGCCAAGTATTTCTCAAAACTCGACCTTTGGTCGAGGTATTGGCAGGTGAACATTGCTGAAGGCGACGAAATGAAGACTACCTGTGTGACCAGGTATGGAGCGTTTGAGTTCTTGGTGATGCCTTTTGGCTTAACCAACACTCCGGCCACGTTATGCACCCTCATGAACCAACTATTCAAGGAGTATTTAGATAAGTTCATGGTCATCTACTTGGATGATATCATCGTCTACAGTCAAATGCTCGAGGAGCATGTCAAGCACCTTCGGACAATTTTCAAGGTTCTCAAGGAGAACACTTTATTTGTAAAGAGGGAGAAATGCTACTTTGCCCAAACGGAGTTCTTATTCTTGGGGCATCAAATCGGTGATGGCTCCATTCGGATGGACAAATCGAAGGTGCAAGTGGTTGCGGAATGGCGAACTCCAAAGAAGGTGCTAGAGTTGAGATCCTTCATTGGCTTCGTCAACTACTATCGACGCTTCATAACGGGGTATTCAAAGTATGCAACTCCATTGACAGAGTTGCTGAAGAAGGAGCAGCCTTGGAGGTGGTCTGATAAATGTGAAATTGTATTCCAAGATCTAAAGGCTATTGTGTTGGAAGAACCAGTGCTCAAATTGCCAGACTATGGGGAGCCCTTCGAAGTCCATTCAGATGCTTCAGACTTCGCTATTGGGGGAGTACCCATGCAGGAGGGTCATCCGGTAGCCTATGAGAGTCGTAAACTCAACGAGACTGAGCAGCGATATCCAGTGCATTAGAAGGAGATGACAGTGGTGATCCACTATCTACGAGTTTGGCGACACTACCTTCTTGGATCGTGATTTGTATTAAGGACAGACAACATCGCTTTGAGCTATTTCCATATCAGAAGAAACTCTCCCCAAAGCAGGCACGATAGCAGGACTTACTGGCTGAGTTTAATATGGCAATGGAGTATAAGCCCGGAAAGGTGAATGTTGTGGCCGATGCATTGAGTCGGAAAGTGGAGTGTGTGAATGTCGTACAATTGGAGGGCAAAGGCCAAGCAAGTCAGTTGCACTCCAACTTTCTTTCCAAGATCAAGGATAGATTGTACAGTGATCCCCAGGCAGAAGCCTTGATATAGCTCATTAAAGAAGGCCAGGCACGATGGTTTTGAGTCCAGGAGGGGCTTGTTTACACCAAAGGGAATAGAGTCTATGTTCCTCGAGTGGACAATCTAAGACATGAACTCTTAAAAGAGTGTCACGATTCTCTTTGGGCTGGACACCCAAGCATTCATAGGACCTTGGCTCTCGTGGAGAGGGTCTTTTATTGGCCAAAGATGGGGATTGATGTGGAGGAATATGTTCGAACATACCTCACTTACCAACAAGACAAGGTGGAGCAATGGAAACCGGTGGGACTTTTGGAGTCATTGCCCATACCAGAAAGGCTGTGGGAGAGCATTTCCTTGGACTTCATATCAAGCTTGCCTATAGTAGGGAGACTCAGATCGATACTCGTGGTGGTCGATCGATTTTCTAAGTATGCAACTTTCATTGCTGCTCCCCTATACTGTTCAGTAGAAGAAGCGGCCAAGATAATGATGAAGGATGTGGTGAAGTATTGGGGAGTCCTACACAATATCATCAGTGATCGAGACACTCGGTTCTTGGGACGATTTTGGACCGAGCTATTCAAATTGTTGGGGTCGAAGTTATACTTCTCCACAACCCTCCACCCCCAAACAAATGGCCAGACTGAAAGGATAAACTCGCTCCAAGAGCAATATCTTCAGCACTACGTGAGTGCCAACCAACGAGATTGGGTGAAGTTGTTGGACATTGCCCAATTCTCCTACAACTTGTAGCGGAGCTCTGCGTCCAACAAGAGCCCCTTCGAGATCATTACAGGGCAACAACCGTCAACTCCTCACACCATGGTAATTGGGTATACTGGGAGTAATCCATTAGCATACCACTTTGCAAGGGAGTGACACCGAAATGCAGATATTACGCAGGCTTACTTGGAGAAGGTGACAAAAAGAATGAAGAAGTGGGCAAACTTGGGAAAGCAACCGCAAGAGTTCAAGATCGGCGATTTGGTGTTGGTCAAGCTCCAACTAGCATCACTCCAATTCTTTAGGAATAAAGTACATAAAGGATTGGTGTGCAAGTATGAAGGGCCCTTCCCAATTATCAGCAGGGTGGGCAACGTCTCCTATAAGTTGCAGCTATCGGCGTGGTTCAAAATTCATAATGTTCTTCATGCTAGCCACTTGAAAGCCTACCACTCGGATCCACAAGATACTTCCCGAAGTGTTCCAATTCGGCTACCCCACCACAACCTCCTACAAGAAGCGAGTTGAAACCATTTTAGTAGACCGCAAGATAAAGCTATCCATTGGAGCTAAGCAAACTGAGTACTTGGTGAAGTGGAGAAAGCTTCCCAAAACTGAAGCCAATTGGGAGCCTGAAGATGCCCTACGACATGAAGAAGCAATCATCAACAACTATCAACAAGCGTCGACGAGGACGTCGATAGTTTAAGTGGGGGAGAATGTCACGAAGGATCGTCGCGCACCCGCAGCAACTCCATTCAACGAACCGTTCATCGCTCTAATCTACATGTATAGCTGCTTGGCAGCATGTTTTGGCTTGGTTTTAAGTCCTTTTATTTGTAAACATGTAAGTTCAAACAAGTTGTAGCGTTACAGTGCGATCGCTCACCGAATCGAGCAAAATAACCCCAAAATAGCTTCATTTTCATGTGTCATGGGCTGATTTCTGTAGCTCGCTGTTGCACGCAAAATGATAGCCATCTCAGTGTGGCACAGGGCTGAATGGGGCTTCGGTATAGTGTCAAGCGTTGAACAACCTATTGCAAGTTCGCACGTTACCTTGACGGGAACTTGTTGTCGCACCCGACACCCAGTGAGCAGCTATTTGTGGACTTGCAGCTATTCGTTCAACCTTCTAAAGTCCTTGTTTTCTCCCTCTCCCTCTTTTCTTTTGTGCAAGCAAGGTGCTCGCTGAATTGCTTGTAAAGCTTCCCCTTTTCGCGAGACATCGGGACTTGTCCGTCGCTTGTTCTTCGAACTAATCAACTTTCTCTTTTTACAGGTCCTTCGGGACCTGCGAGAGATTGTAAGTGGGCTGATTTTTATGGACGCAAATCGCAAGGGCAAAGCGCGACTTAGGCAATGCAAGCTAAGTTCGTGTCTTTGCCGCAAGGGTGCCTCGCGACTTAGGCAACGCAAGCTAAGTTCGCGTCTTTATCACAAGCGTGCCTCATGCCTTACGTAATTCCAACTAAGGTCATGACAGTTCGTCGGAAGTTCTATCGGAACCAACCGAGAAGTCTAAGAGCTTACCAAAGAAACTTGTCGGAACTCACCAAGAAGATTATCGTGAAGTCCAGGAGAATGTCGGGAGTCTACCGAAACATTGCCGAGAGATCATCGGAAGTTCACTAGAAGATCGCCGGAAGCTCATCGGAAGAAATCAGACTTATCTTGCTTAGATTATGTCTTAGGAATCGTAGTTAGCACATAATTGGAGTTAGGATTGGGAAATAATCCCATCAACTCTGTTAGGGGCCAACTGGGCCCGAAGTTGGACTAGTTTGGGCTGGATTCAAGGCTCAACCAGGGTGCTGAAACCCTGGCTGGCGGTGGCACCGCATCGGGAACAGCACCCTAGGATTCCTGGACGATGGTACTGCCTAGGCTGGGCGGTGGTACTACCGGCAACAATGCTGCCAGTAGTGGTACCGCCCTTGTTCGGCGGTGGTACCACTCAGCCACAGATCCTATGGCAGTAGTACCGCCCTGGAATGACGGTGGTACCGCCAATACCTAGGAAACCTGGGTTGAGACCTTTTTAGGCTCTAAGTTTGAATCAACTGGAAGCCTATAAATACCCCTCTCATCCCTGGTTAACATACACAAGCACAAAGTATTTAAAAGTGAGAAAATGCTATTGCAATCACTAGAGAAATCCCCTCCTATAGTCTAAGTTTAGAATTCTATTTAGGAGGAGTGTGTGCTTGTAAGGGTTGTCTCCTAAACCCGGTAAAATGAGAAGAGGGGTATAAGAAGGAGGTTGATCTTCGCCTATTAAATGCAGATCGATAGTGGATGCCGGTGACCTCGACGGAAGAGGAATCAACGAAGTGGATGTAGGTCACGACGACCGAACCACTCTAAAATCTGGTTTACATTTCTTTGAGCAATTTACTTTAACTGCAAGCCTCCTTACTTGCTCTTTACATCCACTGCTCTCTTATGTACACTTTCAAAGTTATTATCTTTACGAAATGACTTTTCGTCGGAAATGGATTTAATCCTATGAAGGTTTTTTAAACCAACATTATTTTACCACTGCACTAATTCCCCCCCTTAGTGCTGACTTGTTCCTAACAGTTCATCGGCTAGAGCCTTTGTTTGTCTCTCCTATTCTCCTTCCCCTCTCCACCTCAGAGTAGGCATAGAGTTTTGAGAAACGTTGTCGCAGCCTTGCTATGTGGATCACCGCTAGAGAGGGGGGTGCTTGACCTCCTTCACCCTCTCCTAGATCTGCAAGGATTCAGGTATATACAATATCTCTAGGTAACACAATATACTCTATATGTAGTTTTATATTTCACGGTTTTTTGCGCACCAATCTTCGCACAATGACGAACAAATCCTTGGAAATTGAGGATTTTGTTTTATGTTCTTCCGCTGCACTTGTGATGTCGCCCCTAAGATTTCGCAATAGTGGTATCAGAGCCAGGTTGTTCGTACGAAAGATTGGTTTTGAACTGCATATATTATGTTTTGGAGAAACTTTTGACGTCAAAATCGTTGACGTAAAAGTGAGAAAGGGCAGCAACTATTATTGCCCTTACTGCCCTCACATATGGCAGTGCCGCCATCTACGTGCAGCAAGTTTGCTGTCGGCGGTCGGCAGCCCGCTGGCGCTGCCACTAGCTGCCCGCGTGTAAAGACGCTACGGGGCAGCAGCGCCTGTGGCTGCTGCGCCCGCATGCGGCGGTGCCACGGGGCAGCGGCACCTACGGCCGCTGAGCCTGCAGGGTGCAGCGCCACGGGGCAACAATGCTTGCGGCCGCTGCGCCCACAAGGTGAGGTGCCGTAGGATAGCCGCTAGCATGGGCGGCGGCCCCCTCGCCAAACAGGTCGCCTTCGGCTGGGTGGCAGCAGCTGCATCAAGCAAGGAGAAGAGGGGCTTAGGTCTTTATGGGCAAAAGATAATTTTTCCCCTTGGAATTTTTGAAATTCCAGATTCTATTATTTTTCCTAAATTATGAAAATACCCCTCAAAATTAAAAGGTTTAATTGATTTTTATATTTATTATTATCTAGTAGTCATACATGATGATTATTTATACATGTGATGTATGATACGTGGACGGATGATCATGGACCGTATGATGTGTGTACTTGTGATTATTATTATTAGAGCATGTGAATCTTCATTATATTTCTCGTTTATTGTCGGGTCTGGGTGCTTATGAATAAGTTGTAATCACACGAGAAAGCGCAGCGGGAGCATGGAAGTGATAGCGGGACCCACGAGACGGATGATCGCGATGCATAGAGATGCATCAAGATGTCGATGAAATCGACGAGGACGAGATGGACGATCACAAGGCATGGAGATGCACCGCTGCACACATAGATCTTAATGTAAGTGATTTGGCCCACTGGCTCGGGCCTGATTACATTAGGTTATGGTCCATGATCATCTGGTGTGATTGCTTATACACCTACTAGATATGTATATATATATTTATATGTGATATAGATATATATTAAGTATGTATATGTGTGACATGTCATATTAGGAGATCAAATCATAGAAACCCCTCTCTCGATAATATTAAATCGATAAATGTGAAGCAATTAGATTGACCCACGTGGCCTTCCATTGTTATAGGTAGGGACCGATTCCCAGCGTAGGTTGAGTTGGTCGAGTCCCTTGAGGCTCACCTAAATCGTGATTCGCTATCTTGCCTACGACATAGAGATGTCACCGGTGACCTAAGGACATTGTATGCTTAGTTAAGTCCCTCAAGGGTATATCATTAAATCAGACTCATCTTGTAACGATGGTATTGACTTAACCAAACATCATGGATGGTCGAGTCCCTCGAGACTATAGTGATTCGAAGGCCGAATAGGACAGGAATCATAAGGAGTTATGATCGGCAAGAGTTGCCAACCTTTTGGGCTTAGTGTGATTGGTCGAGTCCCTCGAGGTTACACTAAGACGCTGATTGGATCATGATCCCCACTAGAAGTCTGCCGGAAACTTCCGTTTCACTTGTTGAGGGTATCGCATGACTCGCTAGTAAAATAGTAGGAGCATATTAAGATAGAAGTCTATATCTTGATTATTTAGTTTTTGTAAAATCTGCATGTTATTTATTTCTGCTATATTTTTTTCAGAAAATGTTGCTTTCAAATTCCTTACATGGCATACTTGATGTCAATCGCCTCATTGGTCCAAATTATACGGATTGGCTCTGCAACTTGAGAATTGTTCTCACGGTAGAGAAAATCGCGTATATCCTTGATACAATGATGCCTACGCCCGAGGAAGAGGCAAGCGAGGATGAGATCACTCGCTACATGAAGTACATTTATGACTCCACTCTTGCTCAGTGTTACATGTTGGGCTCTATGACTCCTAAGTTACAAAGACAACATGAAAAGATGGATGCCAGATCCATTCTCTTACATGTCCACAAACTGTTTGAGGAACAGGAATGGACTCAGCGATATGAGATATCCAAGAGCCTCTTTCGTGCTAAGATAACTGAGGAGACACCGGTTCAGAACCATGTTCTAAAAATGATTGAGTGGATAGAGAAACTCATAGGTCTAGGAATGGTCCTAAAGGATAACTTATATATAGATATTGTGCTTTAGCCCCTACGAGATTCCTTTTCACAGTTCATAATGAATTTTAATATGAACAAGCTTGAGATGACTCTCCCGGAGCTCCTCAATATATTGAGGGAGGCAGATAGCACTGTCAAGAAAGAGAAGCAAGTTCTCTACACTAGTGAGACCAGAAAGAAAAGGAAAGCAAAAAAATCCCTTAAAAAAGGCGAGGGCAAGGGCAGACTAGGTAAAGCAAAGGTTGCTAAGGAAAAACCCGACAGAGGACAAAGGCTAGTGCTTCCACTGTGGTAAAGATAGGCACTAGAAGAGGAACTACAAAGAGTACCTTATAGAGAGGGTAAAACAAAAGCTTAGAGAAGCTTCAAGTACATTCATGATCAATCTCCATTTGTCATACTCTTATGATAACACAAGGGTATTGGATACCGATAGTGCTTATCATATATACAATTCGTTGCAAGTTCTGGCAAGGCCTAGGAGATTGGCGAGAGTCGAGAGGAACCTCAAGATGGGTAATGGAGCAAAAGTTGCTGTAATAGCTATTGGCGAGGTCGTCTTACATTTGCCTAATTGAGCTATTATTGCATTAGATACATGTTATTTTGTTCCTTCTATTATCAAAAATATTATCTCCATTTTATGTTTGACAATTAATGGATATAAATTAGTTTTTGAGAACAATGATTATTCAATATTATTAGATAATGAGATTATCACGAAAGGAACATTGCATAATGGGTTTATTTATGCTAAACACTACTCTACATATCATGAATATAAATGTGCCTAAAAGGAAACGAGATGAGGTGAACAGTGCATACTTATGACATTATAGGCTAGGTCACATCCATATGGGAAGGATTTAAAAGTTACTAAAAGATGGATATCTAGATCCATTCGACTACGAGTAATATACAACTTGTGAGCCTTGCCTTCGTAGAAAACTAACAAACTCTTCATTTAGTAGAACTGGAGAGAGAGCTACTGAGCTATTGGAACTCATACATAGTAATGTATGTTGACCCATGTCAACTCATGCCATTGGTAGTTACTCCTACTTAATTACCTTTACTGATGATTTCTCAAGGTATGGATATATGTACTTAACGAAGTACAAGTCCGAGGCCTTTGAGAAATTCAGATAATATAAGAATCAAGTGGAGAACCAAACTGGAAAGAGTATCAAGACTCTTCGACCAGATCGAGGAGGTGAGTACTTAAGTACATAGTTTACTCAATTCCTCAAGGACCATGAGATTTTATCCCAATGGACACCTCCTTATACACCTCAACTCAATAGTGTGTCTAAAAGAAGGAATCGTATGCTGTTAGACATGGTACGGTCCATGATGAGTTTTGCTAACCTACCCATCTCATTCTAGGGATATGCCCTAGAAACCGCAGCTTACCTTCTGAACAGAGTTCCAACTAAGTCGGTTGTGTCTACACCATATGAGATATGGAAAGGGAAGAAGCTCGATATTATAGTTGTTAAAATTTGGGGTTGTCCTACCCACGTTAAAAGATACAACCCCGATAAGTTACAATCAAGGATGGAGCGATGCAAGTTCGTGGGATACACCAAGGAAACTTGTGGGTATTATTTCTATTATCTTGAGGACCAAAATGTCTTTGTAGCCAAGAGAGCGATGTTCCTTTAAAAGGAACACATTCTTGGTGGAGATAGTGGGAGCATGATAGAGTTGAGCGAGGTTGGAGAACCTAGCTCAAGGACCACTCTATAGCCCGAGTTTGTTTAGGTACATAATACACAAGTTTCAACTTTACGTAGGTCTGGTAGAGTATCTCATCCTCCTGAGAGATAAGTGGGACATATTAGAGGAGAGGATGTTGACGATATTGATCCTCAGACATACGAGGCTATTATGAGTATAGACTTTGGAAAGTGGCAAGAAGCCATGAATTCTGAGATGGATTTTATATACTCCAACAAGGTTTGGAACATAGTGGCAAAGGTATTGTACCCATCGGTTGCAAATGGATCTTTAAGAAAAAGATCGGAGTAGATGAAAAGGTAAAGACCTATAAAGCAAGGTTAGTGGCAAAGGGGTATCATCAAAGGCAATGTGTTGACTATAATGAAACCTTCTCACCCGTAGCAATGCTAAAATCCATCCGAATTCTATTTGCTATTACAGCACACTATGATTATGAAATCTAGTAGATGGATGTGAAAACTGCATTCCTCAATGGGAACCTCGAGGAGGAGGTGTATATGATACTGTTGGGAAATCCTTGGGGGCGACATCACATGCGCAGCGGAAGAACAAGAAAATAAAATCCCTAATTCCCAAAGAGATGTTCGTCGTCGTGCGAAGATTGGTACGCAAAAATCCGCAAAACATGAAACTGCGTATAGAGTAGATTATGTTACCTAGGGAGATCGTATATCCCTATTTCCTTGCAGATCCTTAGGAGAGGGTGAAGGAGGTCAAGCGTCCTCCTCTCTAGCGGTGATCCACACAGTAGGGTTACGACGATGCTCCTCAAAACTCCAGGCCTGCTCAGAGGTGGAGATGGAGCGGAGAATAGGAAAAGGCAAACAAAAGCTCTCTGGCCTATGGGGCTATTAATCCCTCCTATTTATAGAGGTCCCCTGTCAAACCCTAATGGGTCCTCCCCTAGTGGGTATTGGATCTGCATCCAATAAGACAAGGGCTCCATCGGATATCTCATATCCGAACCTCTATTCATCACAATGCTTACCATATGTGTGTGACCCTCTAGGCCCAATATCGAGTTGGTCGTGAGTCATACCTGTCAGAACTCCTTCTACCTCAGTGAATTATTATCTCTGTAATAATTCACTCGACTCATCGACTACGGACGTACTAGGCCACTACGCCGTAGTCCCTAGACGATAAAAGGGAATCCAATCCATTGGACCTATCTGTCCTCAGTTATCGTGTACCTATAGTCCCTCATCCATCTAATATCCCAAAGACCGTATATCGAGCATGGTGTTGTCAGACCCATACGGTTTCTTCTCGAGTCTCGCTCTAATCGGATTCTCCCGGAGAACTCTTTCTCTCTCAACCCGAATGACCCTGGCCAGGGATTTGTCTGAGCAAGAACACATGGGATATTTCTCTCATGACGCCGAGAGTGGATGATCCTCTATCGACACTCAATAGCCCTCGTAAGGTCGGCTTCCACTCCCAATGACCAACTGTATTAGATCTGGGACAGCCAAACCTATAAGTCTGGTATCAAAGAGTGGAGCACTCATACAGGACATCCTTGGTGTCTCAAGTCTAAGGACCAGATACAACACTAGGACTACGAAATCGTTGTATGACAATAAAGCATCATCAACCATCCAGCATTCCGTAAGCGGATCAATCAGTGAACTCATTCTCCAATGAGCACCTGTACTGTATCCCTAGTGTCCCTACACAAGCAGCTATGAAACCAGCTGCATCCATTATATGGACGGGTATACAACACACCAGTCTGTCCGGTTATCACGATATCCCTCTCGAGTAACCTATGACCGGGATTATTTAGGATATGTGTTTAAAGGTGAATTAATCTCACTATCGTGATCTCATTACGATCCGATTCCCATTGTATAAATCCAAGGACATCACAATATATGTATGCATTTATGCAATAGTTATAAAGTGATATATACCAAAATATAATAAGCAAAAAGGTTCTATATTAAGTCACATGACTAGCAATCTCCCACTTTACCTAAAGCCAATCACCTATGTGTCTGATCCCCATCAGACCCCTGTGACGCTCAAAACAAATCTGAGACAACGGCTTTGTTAGTGGATCTGCAATGTTATCTTCGGATGGAACTCTTTCTACTACTACATCTCCTCGGGTCACGATTTCTCTGATAAGGTGGAACCTCCTCAGAACATGCTTAGATTTCTGATGAGACCTAGGTTCCTTTGCTTGAGCAATCGCCCCATTGTTGTCGCAATATAGGGAGATCGGCTCTTCGCTACCCGGCACGACTCCCAAATCTGTGATGAACTTCTTCACCCAAACTCCCTCCTTTGCTGCATGTGATGCAGCAATGTACTCCGCCTCTATGGTCGAGTCAGCAGTGGTATCTTGCTTGGAACTCTTCCAGCACACTGCTCCTCCATTCAAGGTGTACACATATCCTGAATTCGACTTGCTATCATCGACATCAGACTGAAAACTTGAGTCAGTATAGCCTTCAACCTTAAGGCTATTACCTCCATATACTAGTAAAAGATCCTTAGTCATTCTCAAGTACTTAAGGATACACTTTACTGCTTTCCGGCGCTCCAAGCCTGGATCCACCTGATACTTGCTTGTGACACTCAGAGCATGCGCTATATCAGGCCTAGTACATAGCATGACATACATGATAGACCCTATTGCTGAGGCATAAGGTATCATATCCATGTTCGCCCTTTCTTCTAGAGTCTTTGGGGACATACTCGTAGAAAGCGATATCCCATGTCTCATCGGTATGAGACCTCTCTTGGAATTTTCCATGCCAAACATTTTGACAATGGTTTCTATGTACCTAGACTGGGACAAGCCAAGCATCCTCTTGGATCTATTTCTATAGATTCTAATCCCCAAAATATATGATGCTTCCCCTAAGTCCTTCATGGAGAAGTGTCTAGATAACCAAGCCTTTACTGTGGATAGCATTCCTACGTCATTCCCAATGATCAGGATATCATCCACATATAACACCAAAAAGGTGATAGTGCTCCCACTTACCTTTCTGTATACACAAGGCTCATCTTCGTTCTTAACGAAGTCATAAGATCTGATTGCCTCATCAAATCTTATGTTCCAACTTCGGGAAGCTTGCTTTAATCCATAAATGGATCTAAGCAAACCTACACACCTTATCTGGACAGTTCTTGGACACGTATCCCTCAGGTTGCATCATATACACCTCCTCCTCGAGGTTCCCATTGAGAAATGCGGTTTTCACATCCATCTGCCAGATCTCATAATCATAATGTGCTGCAATAGCCAATAGAATTCTGATGGATTTTAGCATTGTTTCTGGGTGAGAAGGTTTTCGTCATAGTCAACACCTTGCCTTTGGCGATACCCTTAGCCACTAGTCTTGCTTTATAGGTCTCTACCTTTCCATCTACTCCGATCTTTTTCTTAAAGATCCACTTAAAAACCGATGGGTACAATACCTTTCAAGCATCAACTAAGTTACAAACCTTATTAGAGTACATAGAATCCATCTCAGGAATTCATGGCTTCTTGCCACTTCCGGAGTCTATACTCATAATAGCCTCCTCGTGGAGGTGGAGGATCAATATCCTCTACATCCTCTCCTCTAATATGTCCCACATATCTCGGGGAGGATGGGATCTTTGATCGGATCTGCGTAAAGTTGAAACTTGTGTATTAGGTACCTGAACGGACTCGGGGCGTAAAAGTGGTGCTTGAGCTTGATTCTCCAACCTCGCTCAATTCTATCATTCTCCCACTATCTCCGCCAAGAATGTGTTCCTTCTCAAGGAACACTGCTCTCTTTCTTCTACAAAGACCTTTTGGTCCTCGAGATGATAGAAATAATACCCACAAGTTTCCTTGGGGTATCCCACAAATTTGCATCGCTTTGTCCTTGATTCTAACTTATCGGGGTTATGTCTTTTAACATGTGGGGCAGCCCCAAATCTTAACAACCTTAAGATCGGGGCTTCTTCCCTTTCCATATCTCATATGGTGTAGACACTCTGGAACTTAGTTAGAACTGTCGAAAGCTAAGCTGCGATTTCTATGGCATATCCCAGAATGAGATGGGTAGGTTAGCGAAACTCATCATGGACCGTACCATATCTAATAATGTACGATTTCTCCTTTCAGAGACACCATTGAGCTGAGGTGTATAAGGAGGTGTCCATTGGGATAATATCACATGGTCCTTGAGGAATTGAGTGAACTCTGTACTTAAGTACTCACCTCCTCGATCTGATCGAAGAGTTTTGATACTCTTTCCAGTTTGGTTCTCCACCTCATTCTTATACTCTCTGAATTTCTCAAAGGCCTCAGACTTGTACTTCATTAAGTACACATATCCATACCTCGAGAAATCATCAGTAAATGTAATGAAGTAGGAGTAACCTCCAATGGCATAAGTTGACATGGGTCCACATACATCACTATGTATGAGTTCCAACAACTCAGTGGCTCTCTCTCTCTCCAGTTCCATTAAATGGAGATTGGTCAGTTTTCCACGAATGCAAGGCTCACAAGTTGCATATGACACATAGTCGAATGGATCTAGATATCCATCATTTAGCAACTTTTGAATCCTTCTTTCATGGATGTGACCTAGCCTACAATGCCACAGGTATGCACTGTTCAACTCATCTTGTTTCCTTTTGGACACATTTACATTCATGATATGTGGAGTGGTGTCTAATATAAATAAACCATTATGCAATGTTCCTTTCATGATGATCTTATCATCTAATAATATCGAACAACCATTGTTTCAAAAAACAAATTTATATCCACTAAGCTGTTAAACATGAAATGGAGATAATGTTTTTGATAATAGAAGGAACAAAATAACATGCATCTAATGCAATAAAAAGCTCCACTAGGCGGATGTAGGGGCGACCTGCCCAACTTGACTACTACTGACAACTTTTGCTCCATTACCCATCTTGAGGTCCATCTAGCCTCTCTCTAGTCTCCTAGGCCTTGCCGAAAACGCAACGAATTGCATATATGATAAGCACTACCGGTATCCAATACCCATATGTTATCATAAGAGTCGACAAATGGAGACTCGATCATGAATGTACCTAAAGCTTCATCAAGCTTTTGTTTTGCCCTTTCTGCAAGGTACTCTTTGTAGTTTCTCTTCCGGTGCCCATCTTTTTAACACGAGTGGAAGCACTAGCCTTTGTCCTTTCTTTGGGTCTTTCTTAGCAACCTTTGCCTTACTGGTTTGACCTTGTCCTTTCCCTTCTTATGGGACCTTTCGCTTTCCTTTTCCTTTTGGTCTCACCGGTAGAGAAGCTGGCTTCTCTTTCTTGATAGTACTCTCTGCCTCCCTCAACATATTGAGAAGCATTGGGAGAGTCACTTCAAGCTTGTTCATATTAAAATTCATTAAGAAACTGTGAAAGGAGGAATCGGTAGGGACTGAAGCACAATGTCCACATACAAGTTATCCTCTAGGACCATTCCTAGACACGTGAGTTTCTCTATCCACTCAATCATCTTTAGGACATGGTTATGAACGGTGTCCCCTCGGTCATCCTAGCGGAAGAGGCTCTTAGATATCTCATATCGGTTGAGTCCTTCCCTGTTCCTCAAACAATTTTATGGACATGTAGGAGAATGGATCGGTATCCATCTTTTTCATGTTTGTAACTCAAGAGTCATAGAGCCCAACATATAGCTTGCGAGCAAGAGTGGAGTCATCAATGTACTTCCGCGTGGCGGCGATCTCATCCTCGTTTGCCCCTTCTTGGTAAGCAGGCATCATTTGTATCAAGGGCGTACACGATTTTCTCCGCTGTGAGAACAATTCTCAAGTTACGGAGCCAATCCGTATAATTTGGACCAGTGAGGTGGTTGACATCAAGTATGCCACGTAAGGGATTTGAAAGCGATATTTTCTAAAAATAAAGATGCAGTAGAAATGAATAACATGCAGATTTTGCAAGAAATAAACTATCAAGATATGGACTTCTATCTTAATATGCTCCCACTATTTTACTAACGAGTCACGAGACACCCTCAGCACGTGAAACGGAAGTCTCCGGCAGACTTCTAGTGGGGATCAGGATCCAATCAGCGTCTTAGTGTAACCTCGAGGGACTCGATCAATCACACTAAGCCTAAAAGGTAGGCAACTCTTGTCGATCACAACTCCTTGTGATTCCCATCTTGTTCGGCCTCCGAATCACCATGGCCTCGAGGGACTCGACCAACCATGATACTCGGTTAAGTCAACACCTTCGTTACAAGATGAGTCTGATTTGATGATATACCCTCGAGGGACTCGACCAAGTATACCATGCCCTAAGGTCACCGGTGACATCTCTATGTCGTAAGCAAGATAGCGAATCGCGATATAGGTGAGTCTCGAGGGACTCGACCAACTCAACCTACACTGGGAATCGGTTCCTACTTATAACGATGAAAGGCCACGTGGGTCAATCTAATTGCCTCACGTTTACCGACTTAATATTATCGAGAGATGTTTCTATGATTTGGTCTCCTAATATGACATGTCACACATATACATATTTAATATACATCTACATCGCTTGCAAATATATATACATATCTAGTATGTGTATAAGCAATTACACCAGATGATCATGGACCACAACCTAATATGATTAGGCCCAAGCCAATAGGCCTAATCACTCACATCAAGATCTATGTGTGCAACGGTGCATCTCCATGCCCTGTGATCATCCATCTCGTCCTTGTCAGTTCCGTCAACATCTTGATGCATCTTCATGCATCACGATCGTCCGTCTCGTGGGTCCCGCTATCGCATCCACGCTCCCGCTAGGCCTCCTCATGTAATTACAACTTAATCATAGGCATGCAGGCCCGACAATAAACGAGAAATATAATGGAGGCTCGCAGACCTCAATAATAATAATCACAGGTACACACATCACACGGTCCATGATCATCCGTCCACACATCATACATCACATGTATAAATAATCATTATCATGTAGGACTACTAGATAATAATAATAATAATAAAATAATAATCAACTAAATATTTTAATTAATTAATATTTTCTGAAATAAGGGACATTATAGGGAATTTCTGAATTCATAGGGGTATTTTCATAATTTGGACAAAAGACAGAAACTGGAATTTCTCAAATTCCGAGGGGCAAAACTATCTTTTGCCCAGAAAACCCTGTGTGGTGGGGCGAGGGTACTGCCCTTCGCTGCCGGCGACTGCCCATTGGCGGCATATGCCGTTGTGGGTGGGTGGCCCTTCGGGGCGCCGCCGCCAGGCCCGGTCTTTGTCCCCGGCGGCCCTTATGGCGGGGTTTATTTCCGGATTTGAACAGCTGGCGTGACGCTGCCCTGCGGTGCCTGCCTGCGTGGGGCTACCCGCCAACCGCCAGATGCATGCGCGATATCGAGGGCAGCAACTATTGCTACCCTTCCTTGTTTTTCGCGTCAATAATTTTGACGTCAAAATTCTTCTAAACACAACACACGCTAGGTTCAAAACCAATCATTCGCTACGAACAACCTGGCTTTGATACCACTTGTTGGGAAATCCTTAGGGGCGACATCACATGCGCAGTGGAAGAACAAGAAAACAAAATCCCCGATTCCCAAAAAGAGATGTTTCGTCACAGTTAAGATTGGTACATAAAAAATCCATGAAACATGAAACTGCGTATAGAGTAGATTGTGTTACCTAGGGAGATCGTATATCCCTGTTTCCTTGCAGATCCTTAGGAGAGGGTGAAGGAGGTCAAGCGTCCTCCTCTCTAGCGGTGATCCACACAGCAGGGTTGCGACGATGCTCCTCAAAACTCCAAGCCTGCTCAGAGGTGGAGATGGAGAAGAGAATAGGAAAAGGCAAACAAAAGCTCTCTTGCCTATGGGGCTATGAATCCCTCCTATTTATAGAGGTCCCCTGTCAAACCCTAATGGGTCCTCCCCTAGTAGGTATTGGATCTGCATCCAATAAGACAAGGGCTCCGTCGGATATCTCATATCCGAACCTCTATTCATCGCAATGCCTACCATATGTGTGTGACCCTCTAGGCCCAATATCGCTGGCCATGAGTCATACCAGCCGAGAACTCTTTCTAACTTTCGGTGAATTATTATCTCTGTAATAATTCACTTTCGACTCATCGACTTCTGGACGCATTACTAGGCCCTCTGGCCAGTAGTCCCCGAGACGATCTGAGGGGAATCCAATCCATTGGACTGTCGTCCTTAGTTACCATGTACCTATAGTCCCTCATCCATCTAATATCCCGAGGACCGTATATCAAGCATGGTATTGTCGGACCCATACGGTTTCTTCTCGAGTCTCGCTCTAATCGGATTCTCTCGGAGAACTCTTTCTCTCTCAACCCGAAATGACCACGCCGGGGATTTGTGCAGTAAGAACACATGGGATATTCCTCTCATGACGCCGAGAGTGGATGATCCTCTATCGACATTCAATAGCCCTCGTAAGGTTGACTACCACTCCCAATGACCATTTGTTCTAGATGGGGACAGCCAAACCTATAAGTTTGGTATCAAAGAGTGGAGCACTCATACAGGGACATCCTTGGTGTCTCAAGTCTAAGGACCGGATACACCACTAGGACTACGGAATCATTTGTCGACAATAAGGCATCATCAACCATCCATCATTCCGTAAGCGGATCAATCGATTGAATTCATTCTCCAATGAGCACTTGTCTTGTATCCCTAGTGTCCCTACACAAGCAGACTATGAGACCAGCTACATCCATCATATGGACGGGTATACACAATTACACCCGATCATCCGGTTATCTTTGTTAGGATCGAGAGCACTAAGGGGGGGTGAATTAGTGCAGCGGAAAACTTTCTGCGATTAAAACCGAAAGCTGCGTTTGAGCGATAAGGACAACTCTGTATGAGAGTTGATACTAAGCAAGGTTCTGATCAATCTATGCGGGGGCAGTTTGCAGCAATGATGAAAACCCAGAATATCGGCAAAACTGAAATCCGACGCGTTAGATGAAGAAACAGATTTACGTCTAAGTGCCGATTCGTAAATCACTTGTTTAGATAAAACGCAGTTTAAGCAGAAGTATAAAGACAGTGTGCTGCTATTGTACAACTCAAAAAGTAATCTGCAAAAAGCAGATTTACGTCTAAACGCAGATTTACGTCTAAACGCAGATTTACGTCTAAACGCAAATTTACGTCTGAACTTTGAAACTCGTTTGTAAAATCGCAGAAGGCAGTATGCAGTTGAAATCAAGACGTAAATGTAAACTGAAATCTGATGATTGTACGAGGAAAGCCGATTTACATCTAAATGCAGTTTTACGTCTAATTGCAGATTTTCGTCTAAAACTTGAAACTCGTTCATAAAATTGCAGAGGAAAGTAAGCTATTGAGAAGTTTGCAGTGAAGGTAAAATACTCAAAGGAAATGCAAACCGAGATTTAGAGTGGTTCGGTCAATCTTGACCTACTCCACTTTTGGCTTCCTCCACCGACGAGGTCACCGACGTCAACTAGAAGCCTTCCTTCAATAGGCGAAGGCCAACCACCCTCTTACAGATTCACTCCTTTTTTACGGGCTTAGGAGACAACCCTTATAGAAGTTTTCTCTCCTCTCTTTACAATTCAAACTTGAAGAATAGAAGGAGGAGAACTAGCAGTTTTGAGCTCTAAGAAACATAGAAAGACGACAAGATTTCAAGTGTATGTCTTTGTTGCTTTCAATCTTTGAATGGGTGGGGTATTTATAGGTCCCAACCCAGTTCAAATTTGGAGCTCAAAGCGATCAAATCCGGAATTCGGGATCGGTGGTTACACCTCATTTGGAGAGGTTGCACCGCCTGGCGAGCTTCAAGATCGAGCCTCTGGCAGTGCCACCTCTGTCGAGGGCGGTTGCACCTCTCTGCCCGAGCTTCGAAGAGCCGAGCTCAGCGGTTGCACCGCTTGGCCCGGAGAGGTTGCACCGCTGGTGAGCTCAAAACTTGAGCTCTAGCGGTGCTACCTCTTGACAAAGGAGGTTACCCGCCCGGTCTCGCCTTGGGAGCCCGAGCCCCGGCGGTTGCACCTCTTGGCTAGGGCGGTTGCACCGCCAGGTCTCTCAGGAGGAGACATAGCCAGGCGGTGCTACCTCAAGCACGGGCGGTTGCACCTCCCCATTAACAACACGGGTCCAGAATGGGTTGAACCATTCGACCCAATTTGAGTTCTTGGGGGCCCAATTGCCCCGGGATTAAGCTAATGGGATCACCTCCCATTTCTAACTTAATCAAAGTACTAACTTCGATTATTTCCTAAGACATATTCTGCAGCTTGCTTGGTGCATCTTTCGCTTCTTCCGACGAAGTTTCGGCGAACTTCAGGTCGATCATCCGATGAACCCTCGGTGATGCTCACGTGGACTTCCGGCAAACTCACGGACTGCGACGATCCACTTGGCAAGTTCCGACGAGCTCCTTTGGCAAGCTTACGGACTTCGGATTTGTTCCCTTGAGAACCTCGAACAACCTGTCCGAACTTCCGTCGAGCTCTCGAACTCCCAAGCGTGATTATTGTCATGACTCGGCGCAACTCCTACTGCATGTCTTACTTTCATCGTAGTTAATCCTGCACACTCAAAAACAAAAACTTCGATCGAGACAATTAATCCAAAGCAATTAACCAAGTTGTCCGGCATGTCATTGGTCCCTCGACGGCCGTTCGATTCTTGGCGCGATCGTCCTCTCCTGCGACCTATTGCCTAATCGGCCGGTTGAATCTACCACTCGATATCCTTGGCACAATACCGCTCTTCTTGGCCCGATGCGAGTCCACGACACGAAGCCTTCTGATCGATCGTCGTAGATCCACCGCCCGACGTCCAATCTTCGACATGTTCCCCGGCACAACATGATTTTCCTGCTTTAATTGTCTCATCGATCGAAGCATCTGCGTCCTCAAAACGCAGATTAAATCATAAACATATATCAAGTAGTTTCATCATCAAAATACGAGATTCAACAATCTCCCCCTTTTTGATGATGACAACCACTTGATGACGGAGTTAAACTTAACCCCCGGAGTTTAAACAAACTCCCCCTATCAATATGCCATATTGATAGAACCTTGAATTCAAACTGAATTCAAGTCATTGCAATATTCATCATGAATACTTGCAACACGTCAACATGAACATATGCATAAACTTATGCATCACATGTCATATCATCAACATACTTTCATCAACATACTACTCCCCCTTTGTCATCAACAAAAAGGAGAAGTATCACAATCAATCGTTTGTGATATAAGTTTAACTCAATGCATGAAAAACGTAATATCAAGTTTTATCATCATGCAGTTTCGAAGCCAGAAAATTTAGCAAATGTTACATCATGCTTAGAACATTCAAGCTATCAAGTTTTAGATATGCAAGTTTTTCGGCATACAAGATAGCACATGCAAGCTAGCAATGTTACAACATTTTAGAACTTGCAAGCTAGCAGTTTAGAGATATTCAAGAAGGCAACTCTTGCTTCTTGAAATATGCAAGTTGCAAGCTAGCAAATTTTTTTGCTTTCCTTTGCAGTGTTAGCTTTTGATATCGTAACATAACTATTTCAAGTGTTTATCAATTGTAGCATTTCATCATATGGCATGATATCGACATATGTAAAGCTGTGAAGCAAGATTTTGATATTATTTCATGATGTACACATTTCGAATATTTTAGCAAGTGTAGCATTGCATCACATGGTAAGATATCATTTCGACGATGCAAATTTTTGTTTGATATCTTGATATGGGGCATATAGCAATGATAGCAATCATATATTTCTTGGTGATGCAAGTATGGCCTAATCATAGCATCGTTGATAGCAACCATAGCAACCATTAGTGATAGCAAAACATATCAATTCATATATTTCTCCCCCTTTGTCATCAACAACAAGGAGAACGATATAAGCAAATTTTAAATATAAGTGCGATGCCATAAGTTGGTTCATGTCATTTTCCAACAGTGAGTGATAGGATACCAGTAATGCAAACATCTCGAGAAAAACATGACATGGAGATAGCTTTTATTGCTTCTTCCTTTTTATTTGTTATCTTTTTACATGAAGGAGGAAAGCCATATGTGAAGTTCAAATCGATAAGATATTAAAGCACACTTCATTTTTGCAAGGATTAAGATATGTAAGTGAGTCAAATATTTGTATGTAAAAATATCTTCCTTTTATAAGAGGGAATCATCAAATATGTTTTTCGAAAAATATTTTTCACATGATAAGTGCATTTGCTAGATGATTCCATATGTCAAAAATCAATGATGTGAATTAAACTTGATATGACATATGCTTGTTAAATTCGGAAGAGGATAATGTATCAAGAAAATCCAATTGTTACGATCAAGAAAATCCGAAAATGAAATTTGACACTTTCATATATTCGGACAGGGTTTTACTAGAGATATTCAATTACAATCATGAAGGTAAAACATGCTTATTATCATGGAAATTTTTGTATTCAAGCACATAATTTCCAACATGGCAAGTAATTGTGTAAAGTCATTATGGCAATCAAGTGATTTGATCATTTAATCAAAAAGTCCTAAAAATAATTTTAACACGTTTAATCATTCGGACATATTTTTGCCATAGTTTTTCAAATATAATCATGAAGATAAGGCATGCTCATCATCATGGTGGTATGATAGCAAGTTTACCATATACAGGCTAGCAAAAAATTTCTACATTTTAAGGCCCGCAAGCTAACAATTTTGAGATGTTCAAGAAAGCAATTTCTTCTCTTTTGAGAAGTGCAATTTTTGCTTTTTTCTTGAATTGTGCAAGCTAGCTATCTCCCCTTTTGTCATTGTCAAAAAGAAGGGAAAAACCCTTTACATCAATTTTTTAAATCATGACAAAGATTAGTATAAATCTCATTTGTGCATCATTATATTTTCAAATTAAAACATGCACATTTTTTAAAACATATAAACTCATTATTATATGCATGATTCCAAATCATCATTCATATTATTTCAAATAATCATGGTATTAATTTGTCACGTTGCATCCTACCATGCATGATCGAAAAAATAAATTCATGAATATCTCATGCATTCATATCATCACTTGAGGAATATTGAAAAAAAATAATTGAGTGATGAGATAAATGTTTCATGAATACAAGGAATTGCATAAAAATCATATCATGAATACAAGGAATACAAGTCACAATCATTCAAGAGAAAAATCATTATTCATTTTCAATTCATTCAATTTGATAAATCAAGATCATGATTTTGATAAAATTCATTTCAATTTTAAGTCATCAAAATCATTTCTATGGCTCACAAAACATAAATAGATTCATGATTTTATTGATAATATATTTTCCCCCTTTTTAAGTGTTTGTGATCGATTTCATGTTAGCATGCCTTTTCATTTATGAAAACATGCATCAACAAAATTTTTTTTTTTAAAGCCACTGTTATTATCATGAAAATCGATAATCACCATAATTTCAAAAATATATACTCATTAATCATAACTTCAAATTGAACATGATTTCATATACTCAAAATCGAGAAATAACAATGGAAATCAACATGATACACATTATTACTTCTCAACCACATATAGCATGATTTCATAATGTAGTTTTAATCAAAATCATTTTGTTTATCATAAACAAGAAATTTTCATGATTATTTTCAAAATTACTAGAATGATAAGCATGATTCCTAATTTTTTCTATTTTCATTATAAAATTATTAAACATGCAATTTTTAAGAAAATAAAAAAGAAAAATGCATTATGAAAAGCATTATGTAATTTCAAAGTAAATTAAAGGCATTTTGATTACCTCAGCGTCGAAAGGCGTAAAGGCATAGTTTGCCACCTCGCCTTTGTTGATTTTCTCCTCGTCTTCGGAGGAGCTCGATTCATCCCAATTTTTGTTCTTCTTCTTGCGTTCAAAGCAAGTAGTTCCGTTCTTTTTACTTTTTAATTTTTTTTTCATTTGTAGTTTAAGTTCACCATCACTTGAGCTTATGCTCGAGTGGTCTTCAAATGTTCTATGTCCCAAATCCTTCCTGTTCTTTGGAAGGTTGTTTTGTTCATCATTGTCCTCATCACTTGAGTCATCGCTCAAGTGGCATTCATTTGTCCAGAGTTCCAAATCCTTCCTGTTCTTTGGAAGGTGATTGTGTTCAACATGTTCATCATGTGCATTATGCACCATTTCATATGTGATCAATGAACCAATTAGTTCTTCAAGTGGAAATTGGTTCAAGTTTTTCGATTCTGGAATAGTAGTTACTTTTGAATCCCAAGTTTTAGAAAGTGAGCGCAAAACTTTGTTAACGAGTTCAAAATCCGAAAAGCTTTTACCAAGTGATTTTAAACCATTGACGACATCCGTAAAACGGGTGTACATGTCAACAACGGTTTCGCTTGGTTTCATATGAAAAAGCTCGAAATCATGCAGTAAAATATTAACTTTCGAGTCTTTGACTCTACTAGTTCCCTTGTGCATAATTTCAAGTATTCGCCAAATGTCAAAAGCCGTTTCGCACGTAGAAATCCGATTGAACTCATTTTTGTCCAAAGCGCAAAATAAGGCATTCATAGCCTTTGCATTTAAAGAAAAATACTTCTTCTCCAAATACGACCATTCGTTCATCGGTTTGGAGGGAAGTTGAAAACCGTTTTCACTGATATTCCATAAATCTAAATTCGTAGAAATCAAGAAAACTCTCATTCGAGTTTTCCAATAAGTGTAGAACAATCCGTTAAACAACGGTGGACGAAAGATCGAAAAGCCCTCTTGAAGAGCCATTTCTCTCGGGTGTAAATCCGAAATGAGAAATACCCCGCTCTGATACCAATTGTTAGGATCGAGAGCACTAAGAGGGGTGAATTAGTGCAGCGAAAAACTTTCTGCGATTAAAACCGAAAGCTGCGTTTGAACGATAAGGACAACTCTGTATGAGAGTTGATACTAAGCAAGGTTATAGTCATGGAAATTTCGTTGGAGTTCGAGAGTTCATCGAAAGTCCCAGAGTCAAAAACGAGATTTCGTTGGAGTTCGAGAGTTCATCGAAAGTCCGGACATTCGTTGGAAGTTCTGCTGGAACCAACTAAGAAGTCCAGGAGCTTACCAAAGAAGCTCATTGGAACTCGCCAAGAAGATTGTCGTGAAGTCCAGGAGCTTACCAGGAGTCCACTGGAACATTGCCGAGAGATCATCGGAAGTTCGCCGAAAGATCGCTGGAAGCTCGCCGGAAGGAACCTTGACTCATCAAACTTATTTAGCTTAGTGTATGCCTTAGAATTCGTAGTTAGCACATAATTGGGATTGGAATTGGACTAGGGGCCAGTTGGGCCCATGTAATAATTGTGTTGGGCCAAGTGAAAGGCCCAAACAGTGACCCAAGAAATGGCACCGTCATGGCACAATCTCCGAGACTATGTCAGGCGATGGTACCACCCAGACACAATCTTCAAGAGGCTATCGGGCGGTGGTACCGCTAGTCTAGGCGGCGGTACCGCCCAGACACAATCTTTGAGAGGCTGTCAAGCGGTGGTACCACCTAGTGTCAAGTGTCAGGCGGTGGTACCGCCTTGTGTAGTGTCAGTGTTAGACTAACACTAGCGGTGGTACCGCCCGAACCTAGGAGATCCAGGATGAGATGTTTTTAGGCTCTAAGTTTGAATCAACTTGAGGCCTATAAATACCCCTCTAATCCCTAGTTAATATACACAAGTATTGAGAGTGAAAAAAGAAAGAAACGCTGCTACAATCTTATGTGAACTCCTCTCCTTCTTCTAAGTGTTAGAATAGTTAGAGAGAGGAGTAAGTGGGGGTGTAAGGGTTATCTCCTAAACCCGGTAAAAGGAGAAAGAGCTATAAAAGATGGTTAACTTTTGCCTATTGAAGGAAGACCAATAGTGGATGCCGGTGGCCTCGACGGAAGAGGAATCGGTGGAGTGGATGTAGGTCACGATAACCGAACCACTATAAAAATCTAGTTTGCGTTTCTTTTGTGTAATTTACCTTACTGCAAACCTCCTTACTTGCTTACTGTTTTCAATATGTTTACGAACATGCTTTCAAGTTAAGCATATTTCTAGGATCAGTTTTCAACGTACAAAAGATTTTTCCAAAACTAGCGTTTTTATCCGCTGCACTAATTCACAACCCTCTTACAGATTCACTCCTTTTTTACGGGCTTAGGAGACAACCCCTTACAGAAGTTTTCTCCTCTCTTTACAATTCAAACTTGAAGAATAGAAGGAGGAGAACTAGCAGTTTTGAGCTCTAAGAAACACGAAAAGACGACAAGATTTCAAGTGTATGTGTTGTTGCTTTTCGATCTTTGAATGGGTGGGGTATTTATAGGTCCCAACCCCAGTTCAAATTGGAGATCAAAAACGATCAAATCGGAATTTCGGGATCAGTGGTTGCACCTCCGGGACCGGAGAGGTTGCACCGCTTTGGCGAGCTTCAAGATCGAGCCTCTCAGGCGGTGCCACCTCTGGGGGGGCGATTGCACCTCTGCCCGAGCTTCGAAGCCGAGCTCAGCGGTTGCACCACTTGATGGAGAGGTTGCACCGCTTGGTGAGCTCGAAAACTTGTGCTCTGGCGGTGCTACCTCGACAGGAGGAGGTTGCACCGCCCGGTCTCGCCGGAGGATCGAGCCCGGGCGGTTGCACCTCTTGGTTGGGGCGGTTGCACCGCAGTCCGATCCGGGAGACATAGCCTGGGCGGTGCTACCTCCAAGCACGGGCGGTTGCACCTCCCCGACAACGCGGTCCCAGAATGGGTTGAACCATTCGACCCAATTTGAGTTCTTCAGGGGCCCAATTGCCCGGATTAAGCTAATGGGATCACCTCCCATTTCTAACTTAATCAAAGTGCTAAACTACGATTATTTCCTAAGACATATTCTGCAGCTTGCTTGATTGCATCTTTCGCTTCTTCCGACGAGTTTTGAATTTGAACTTCGTCGATCATCCGATGAACCCTCGGTGATGCTCCTGCGGACTTCAAGGCAAACTCTGGACTCGCGACGATCCACTTGGCAAGTTCGACGAGCTCCTTTGGCAAGCTTCTGGACTTCTCGGTTTGTTCTGAGAACCTCCGACGATCTGTCCGAACTTCCGCCGAGCTCTCGAACTCCCAACGTGATCATTGTCATGACTTTCGGGCGCAACTCTGGCGCATGTCTTACTTTCATCGTAGTTAATCCTGCACACTCAAAACAAAAACTCGATCGAGACAATTAATCCAAAGCAATTAACCAAGTTGTCCAGGCATGTCATTGGTCCCTCGACGCCGTTTGATTCTTTACGCGCATCGTCCTCTCTCCTGCAGACCTATTGCCCAATCGCCGGATTGACTTTGCAACTCGATATCCTTGGCACAATACCCAGCTCTTCTTGGCCCGATGTTCGAGTCCACGGCCCGAAGCCTTCTGTCGATACGTCGACCGATCCACCGGCCCGACGTCCAATCTTCTGACATGTTCTTTCGGCACAACATGATTTTCCTGCTTTAATTGTCTCATCCTGATCGAAGCATCCTGCGTCACTCAAAACGCAGATTAAATCATAAACATATATCAAGTAGTTTCATCATCAAAATACGAGATTCAATAATCACGATATCCCTCTCGAGTAACCTATGACCGAGATTATTTAGGATATGTGTTTAAAGGTGAATCGATCTCACTATCGTGATCTCATCACGATCCGATTCCCATTGCACAAATCCAAGGACATCACAATATATGTATGCATTTATGCAATAGTTATAAAGTGATATATGCCAAAATATAATAAGCAAAAAGATTCTATATTAAGTCACATGTGTCATCACTCACGTGATTGGCTTGTTGGGCACCTATGACTAGCAGATACAACCCGAGGGATTCGTGTCCAAGGATTGCCCAAATAAGGTGTGCAGGTTGCTTAGATCCATTTATGGACTAAAGCAAGCTTCCCGAAGTTAGAACATAAGATTTGATGAGACAATCAAATCTTATGACTTCGTTAAAAACGAAGATAAGCCTGGTGTGTACGGGAAGGTAAGTGAGAGTGCTATCTCCTTTTTGGTGTTATATGTAGATGACATCCTGATCATTGGGAATGATGTAGGAATGCTATCCATAGTAAAGGCTTTGTTATCTAGATACTTCTCCATGAAAAACTTAGGGGAAGCATCCTATATCTTAGGGATTCTAATCTATAGAGATAGATCTAAGAGGATGCTTGGCTTGTCCCAGTCCAGGTACATAGAAATCATTGTCAAAAGGTTTGGCATGAAAAATTCCAAGAGAGGTCTCATATCGATGAGACATGAAAAATCACTTTCTTGGAGTACATCCCCAAAAGACTCCTGAAGATAGGGCGAACATGGATATAATATCTTATGCCTCAACGATAGGGTCTATCTTGTATATCATGCTATGTACTAGGCCTGATATAGTGCATGCTCTAAGTGTCACGAGCGAGTATCAAGCGGATCCAAGCTTGGAGCACTGGAAAGCAGTAAAGTGTATCCTTAAGTACTTGAGAAGGACTATGGATCTTTTACTAGTATATGGAGGTAGTAGCCTCAGGGTTGAAGGCTACACGAACTCAAGTTTTTAGTCTGATATCGATGATAGCAAGTCTAATTCAAGGTATATGTACGCCTTGAATAGAGGAGCAATGTGCTGGAAAAGTTCCAAGCAAGATACTACTGCTGACTCGACCATAGAGGCGGAGTACATTGCTATAGTAGAGGCAACAAAGGAGAGAGTTTGGATGAAGAAGTTTATCACAGATCTAGGAGTTGATTCCCTTATATTGCGACAACTACGGGGTGATTACTCAAATAAGGGAATTCGGGTCTCCTTAGAAGTGTTATAAGGAGGTTCTAGCTTATTAAAGAGATCATGACCCAAAGAGATGTAGCAGTAAAAAGAGTTCCATCGAAAGATAACTTTGCAGATCCACTGACAAAGCCATTGTCTCAAACTGTTTTTGAGCGTCACATGGGTCTGATGGGGATTAGACACATAGGTGATTGGCTTTATGTCAAGTGGGAGATTGCTAGTCATATGTGCCTAGCAAGCCAATCACGTGAGTGATGGCACGTGTGCCTTGACACACAATCTTTTTCCTTATTATATTTCGATATTTATCACTTTATATTAACTATTGCATATATGTATGTATATATTGTGATGTCCTTGGATCTGTGCAATGGAAATCGGATCATGATGAGATCATGATAATGAGACTGATTCATCGTTAAATACAGATCCCAAATAATCTTGGTCATAGGTTACTCGAGAGGGACATCGAGATAACCGAATAGATTGGTGTGCTATATACTCGTCTATATAATGAATGCAGTTGGTCTCATAGCTGCTTGTGTGGGGACACTAGGGATACAGTACAAGTGCTCATTAGATAATGAGTTCACTTATTGATCCGCTTACGAAATGATGGATGGTTGATGATACCTTATTGTTATACAATGATTTTGTAGTCCTAGTGGTGTATCTGGTCCTTAAACTTGAGACATCAAGGATGTCCTATATGAGTGCTTCGCTCTTTGATACCTGACTTATAGGTTTGGATGTTCCAGATCTAGTACAATCGATCATCATGAGTGGCAGTCAACCTTATGAGGGCTATTGAATGTCAATAAAGATTCATCCACTCTCGGTGTCATGAGAGGAATATTTCATATGTTCCTGCTCAAACAAATCCCTGGTTAGGATCATTCGGATTGAGAGAAAAAGAGTTCTCCGGGAGAATCCAATTAGAGCAAGACTCGAGTAGAAATCGTATGGGTTTGATAGTACCATATCGGTATACGGTCTCTGGGATATTAGATGGATGAGATACTATAGGTACACAAATCTTTAGGAATTGGGGATTTTGTTTTCTGTTCTTCTACTTCACATGTGATGTTGCCCCTAAGATTTCCCAACACCTCCCTATACACCTCAGCTCAATGGTGTGTCTGAAAGGAGGAATCATACGCTGTTAGATATGGTACAGTCCATAATGAGTTTCGCTAACCTACCTATCATATTCTGGGGATATGCCCTAGATATCGCAGCTTACTTTCTAAACAGAGTTCCAACTAAGTTGGTAGTGTCTACACCATATGACATATGGAAAGGGAAGAAGCCCGATCTTATGGTTGTTACGATTTGGGGCTACCCTGCCCATGTTAAAAGACAACCCCAATAAGTTGGAATCAAGGATGGAGCAGTGCAAGTTCATGGGATACCCCAAGAAAACTTATGGGTATTATTTTTATCATCACTAGGACCAAAAGATCTTTGTAGCCAAGAGAGCGATGTTCCTTGAGAAGGAACACATTCTTAGCGGAGACAGTGGAAGTATGATAGAGTCGAGCGAGGTTGGAGAACCTAGCTCAAGCACTACTCTACAGTTCGAGTCTGTTCAGGTACCTAATACACAAGTTCTAACTATACGTAGGTCCGGCAGAGTATCCCATCCTCCTGAGAGATATGTGGGACATATTAGAGGAGAGGATGTTGATGACATTGATCCTCAGACCTATGAGGAGGCTATTATGAGTATAGACTCCAAGAAGTAGTAAGAAGCTATGAATCCTGAGATGTATTTCATGTACTCCAATAAAGTTTGGAACCTAGTTGATGCACCTGATGGTATAGTACCAATCAGTTGCAAGTGGATCTTTAAGAAAAAAATATGAGTAGATGAAATGGTAGAGACCTATAAAGCATGGCTAGTGGCTAAGGGGTATCGATAAAGGCTATTGAATCTCGGATTTTGATGATGAAACTAATTGATAGTATTTATGATTTAATCTGTGTTTTGAGTGATGCATGAAGCTACGAGAAAAACATGTCAGAAGATTGGACGTCGCGTCAGAGGATCGGTCGACATATCAATAGAAGGCTTCGGGCCATGGTTTCGGGCATCGGGCCAAGAAGAGTGGATATTGCGCCAAGGATATAAGAGTTGCGAAGGTCAACTGACCGAATAGGTAATAGGCCGCAAGAGAGGACAATGCGCAAAAGAATCAGATGAAGCATCGATGGACCAATGACATACTGGACAACATGATTCATGCTTAGTAACAATTGTCTAGATCGAAGTGTGTTTTATGTGTGTAAGATTAACTACGATAGCAAGGCATAAAGCAAAATGAAGTCCCAGAGTCAAAAACGAGATTTCATTGGAGTTCGAGAGTTCATCGAAAGTCCGGACATTCGTTGGAAGTTCTGCCAGAACCAACTAAGAAGTCCAGGAGCTTACCAAAGAAGCTCATTGGAACTCGCCAAGAAGATTGTCATGAAGTCCAGGAGCTTACCAGGAGTCCATTGGAACATTGCCGAGAGATCATCGGAAGTTCGCCGAAAGATCGCTGGAAGCTCGCCGGAAGGAACCTTGACTCATCAAACTTATTTAGCTTAGTGTATGCCTTAGAATTCGTAGTTAGCACATAATTGGGATTGGAATTGGACTAGGGGCCAGTTGGGCCCATGTAATAATTGTGTTGGGCCAAGTGAAAGGCCCAAACAAAGGACCCAAGAAATGGCACCGTCATGGCACAATCTCGAGACTATGTCGGCGATGGTACCACCCGCACACAATCTTCAAGAGGCTATCCAAGCGGTGGTACCGCTAGTCTAGGGCGGTACCGCCTGCACACAATCTTTGAGAGGTTGTCTGCGGTGGTACCACCTAGTGTCAAGTGTCAGGCGGTGGTACCGCCTTGTGTAGTGTCAGTGTTAGACTAACACTAGCGGTGGTACCGCCCGAACCTAGGAGATCCAGGATGAGATGTTTTTAGGCTCTAAGTTTGAATCAACTTGAGGCCTATAAATACCCCTCTAATCCCTAGTTAATATACACAAGTATTGAGAGTGAAAAAAGAAAGAAACGCTGCTACAATCTTATGTGAACTCCTCTCCTTCTTCTAAGTGTTAGAATAGTTAGAGAGAGGAGTAATTGGGGGTGTAAGGGTTATCTCCTAAACCCGGTAAAAGGAGAAAGAGCTATATAAGATGGTTATCTTTTGCCTATTGAAGGAAGACCAATAGTGGATGCCGGTGGCCTCGACGGAAGAGGAATCGGTGGAGTGGATGTAGGTCACGATAACCGAACCACTATAAAAATCTAGTTTGCGTTTCTTTTGTGTAATTTACCTTACTACAAACCTCCTTACTTGCTTACTGTTTTCAATATGTTTACGAACATGCTTTCAAGTTAAGCATATTTCTAGGATCAGTTTTCAACGTACAAAAGATTTTTCCAAAACTAGCGTTTTTATCCGCTGCACTAATTCACAACCCTCTTACAGATTCACTCCTTTTTTACGGGCTTATGAGACAACCCTTACAGAAGTTTTCTCTCCTCTCTTTACAATTCAAACTTGAAGAATAGAAGGAGGAGAACTAGTAGTTTTGAGCTCTAAGAAACACAGAAAGACAGCAAGATTTCAAGTGTATGTGCTGTAGCTTTCAGTGCTAAATGGGTGGGGTATTTATAGGTCCTAACCCAGTTCAAATTTGGAGCTCAAAATGATCAAATCCCGGAATTCCGGGATCAGGCGGTTGCACCTCCTGACTGGAGAGGTTGCACCGCCTGGCAGAGCTCGAAGACTAAGCCTCTAGGCGGTGCCACCTCTGTCAGGGGCGGTTGCACCTCTCTGCCCGAGCTCGAAGGCCGAAGCTCAAAGCGGTTGCACCGCCGATGGAGAGGTTTGACCACCGGCAGAGCTCGAACTTGAGCTCTGGCGATGCTACCCTCGACAGGAGGAGGTTGCACCGCCTGAGCCTCGCCGGAGATCGAGCCTCGGGCGGTTGCACCTCTTCTTGGGCGGTTGCGCCAGTCTCATTGGGAGACATAGCCCGGCGGTGCTACCTCAAGCTCGGGGCGGTTGCACCTCCCACAAAGAATCAGTGTCCGAATGGGTGAACCATTCGACCCAATTTGAGTTCTTCAGGGCCCATTGCCCAGGATTAAGCTAATGGGATCACCTCCCATTTCTAACTTAATCAAAGTGCTAACTACGATTATTTCCTAAGACATATTCTGCAGCTTGCTTCGGTGCATCACCGCTTTACGGCGAAGTTTAAGTGAACTTCCGTCGATCATCCGATGAACCCTCGGTGATGCTCCTCGGGACTTCCGCAAGAAAACTCTCGATCGCTGACGATCCACTTGGCAAGTTCCGACGAGCTCCTTTGGCAAGCTTCTGGACTTCGGATTTGTTCCCGCAGAACCTCCTCCGACGATCGTCCGAACTTCCGTCGAGCTCTCGAACTCTCAACGTGATCATTGTCATGACTCCAAGAACTCCCTCGCCTGCATGTCTTACTTTCATCGTAGTTAATCCTGCACACTCAAAAAAAAAACTTCGATCGAGACAATTAATCCAAAGCAATTAACCAAGTTGTCCGGCATGTCATTGGTCCCTCGACGCAACCGTTTGATTTTTTCGGCATCATCATCTCTCCTCTGACCTATTGCCCAATCGGCTAGTTGACTCTGCAGAACTCCGATATCCTTGGCACAATACCCGCTCTTCTTGGCCCGAGTTCGAGTCCACGGCCCGAAGTTTTCGTCGACACGTCGACCGATCCACCGACCCGACGTCCAATCTTCGACATGTTCTTTTCGGCACAACATGATTTTTTCTCGCTTTAATTGTCTCATCCGATCGAAGCATCTGCGTCACTCAAAACGCAGATTAAATCATAAACATATATCAAGTAGTTTCATCATCAAAATACGAGATTCAATAATCAATGATATCCTCTCGAAAAAACCTATGACCTAGAGATTATTTAGGATATGTGTTTAAAGGTGAATCGATCTCACTATCGTGATCTCATCACGATCCGATTCCCATTGCACAAATCCAAGGACATCACAATATATGTATGCATTTATGCAATAGTTATAAAGTGATATATGCCAAAATATAATAAGCAAAAAGATTCTATATTAAGTCACATGTGTCATCACTCACGTGATTGGCTTGTTGGGCACCTATGACTAGCAGATACAACCCGAGGGATTCGTGTCCAAGGATTGCCCAAATAAGGTGTGCAGGTTGCTTAGATCCATTTATGGACTAAAGCAAGCTTCCCGAAGTTAGAACATAAGATTTGATGAGACAATCAAATCTTATGACTTCGTTAAAAACGAAGATAAGCCTGGTGTGTACGGGAAGGTAAGTGAGAGTGCTATCTCCTTTTTGGTGTTATATGTAGATGACATCCTGATCATTGGGAATGATGTAGGAATGCTATCCATAGTAAAGGCTTTGTTATCTAGATACTTCTCCATGAAAAACTTAGGGGAAGCATCCTATATCTTAGGGATTCTAATCTATAGAGATAGATCTAAGAGGATGCTTGGCTTGTCCCAGTCCAGGTACATAGAAATCATTGTCAAAAGGTTTGGCATGAAAAATTCCAAGAGAGGTCTCATATCGATGAGACATGAAAAATCACTTTCTTGGAGTACATCCCCAAAAGACTCCTGAAGATAGGGCGAACATGGATATAATACCTTATGCCTCAACGATAGGGTCTATCTTGTATATCATGCTATGTACTAGGCCCGATATAGCGTGATGCTCTAAGTGTCACGAAGTAGTATCAAGCGGATCCAAGCTTGGAGACTGAAAAGCGAGAAAGTGTATCCTTAAGTACTTGAGAAGGACTATGGATCTTTTACTAGTATATGGAGGTAGTAGCCTCAGGGTTGAAGGCTACACGAACTCAAGTTTTTAGTCTGATATCGATGATAGCAAGTCTAATTCAAGGTATATGTACGCCTTGAATAGAGGAGCAATGTGCTGGAAAAGTTCCAAGCAAGATACTACTGCTGACTCGACCATAGAGGCGGAGTACATTGCTATAGTAGAGGCAACAAAGGAGAGAGTTTGGATGAAGAAGTTTATCACAGATCTAGGAGTTGATTCCCTTATATTGCGACAACTACGGGGTGATTACTCAAATAAGGGAATTCGGGTCTCCTTAGAAGTGTTATAAGGAGGTTCTAGCTTATTAAAGAGATCATGACCCAAAGAGATGTAGCAGTAAAAAGAGTTCCATCGAAAGATAACTTTGCAAATCCACTGACAAAGCCACTGTCTCAAACTGTCTTTGAGCGTCACATGGGTCTAATGGGGATTAGACACATAGGTGATTGGCTTTATGTCAAGTGGGAGATTGCTATTCATAGGTGCCTAGCAAGCCAATCACGTGAGTGATGGCACGTGTGCCTTGACACACAATCTTTTTCCTTATTATATTTCGATATTTATCACTTTATATTAACTATTGCATATATGTATGTATATATTGTGATGTCCTTGGATCTGTGCAATGGAAATCGGATCATGATGAGATCATGATAATGAGACTGATTCGTCGTTAAATACAGATCCCAAATAATCTTGGTCATAGGTTACTCGAGAGGGACATCGAGATAACCGAATAGATTGGTGTGCTATATACTCGTCTATATAATGAATGCAGTTGGTCTCATAGTTGCTTGTGTGGGGACACTAGGGATACAGTACAAGTGCTCATTAGATAATGAGTTCACTTATTGATCCGCTTACGAAATGATGGATGGTTGATGATACCTTATTGTTATACAACGATTTTGTAATCCTAGTGGTGTATTTGGTCCTTAAACTTGAGACATCAAGGATGTCCTATATGAGTGCTTCGCTCTTTGATACCTGACTTATAGGTTTGGATATTCCAGATCTAGTACAGTCGATTATCATGAGTGGCAGTCAACCTTATGAGGGCTATTGAGTGTCAATAAAGATTCATCCACTCTCGGTGTCATGAGAGGAATATTTCATATGTTCCTGCTCAAACAAATCCCTGGTTAGGATCATTCGGATTGAGAGAAAAAGAGTTCTCCGGGAGAATCCAATTAGAGCAAGACTCGAGTAGAAATTGTATGGGTTTGATAGTACCATGTCGGTATACGGTCTCTGGGATATTAGATGGATGAGATACTATAGGTACACAAATCTTTAGGAATTGGGGATTTTGTTTTCTGTTCTTCTACTTCACATGTGATGTTGCCCCTAAGATTTCCCAACACCTCCCTATACACCTCAGCTCAATGGTGTGTCTGAAAGGAGGAATCATACGCTGTTAGATATGGTACAGTCCATAATGAGTTTCGCTAACCTACCTATCATATTCTGGGGATATGCCCTAGATATCGCAGCTTACTTTCTAAACAGAGTTCCAACTAAGTTGGTAGTGTCTACACCATATGACATATGGAAAGGGAAGAAGCCCGATCTTATGGTTGTTACGATTTGGGGCTACCCTGCCCATGTTAAAAGACAACCCCAATAAGTTGGAATCAAGGATGGAGCAGTGCAAGTTCATGGGATACCCCAAGGAAACTTATGGGTATTATTTTTATCATCACTAGGACCAAAAGATCTTTGTAGCCAAGAGAGCGATGTTCCTTGAGAAGGAACACATTCTTAGCGGAGACAGTGGAAGTATGATAGAGTCGAGCGAGGTTGGAGAACCTAGCTCAAGCACTACTCTACAGTTCGAGTCTGTTCAGGTACCTAATACACAAGTTCTAACTTTACGTAGGTCCGGCAGAGTATCCCATCCTCCTGAGAGATATGTGGGACATATTAGAGGAGAGGATGTTGATGACATTAATCCTCAGACCTATGAGGAGGCTATTATGAGTATAGACTCCAAGAAGTAGTAAGAAGCTATGAATTCTGAGATGTATTTCATGTACTCCAATAAAGTTTGGAACCTAGTTGATGCACCTGATGGTATTGTACCAATCAGTTGTAAGTGGATCTTTAAGAAAAAGATATGAGTAGATGAAATGGTAGAGACCTATAAAGCATGGCTAGTGGCTAAGGGGTATCGATAAAGGCTATTGAATCTCGGATTTTGATGATGAAACTAATTGATAGTATTTATGATTTAATCTGTGTTTTGAGTGACGCATGAAGCTACGAGAAAAACATGTCAGAAGATTGGACGTCGCGTCGGAGGATCGGTCGACATATCAATAGAAGGCTTCGGGCCATGGTTTCGGGCATCGGGCCAAGAAGAGTGGATATTGCGCCAAGGATATAAGAGTTGCGAAGGTCAACTGACCGATTAGGTAATAGGCCGCAAGAGAGGACAATGCGCAAAAGAATCAGATGAAGCATCGATGGACCAATGACATACCGGACAACATGATTCATGCTTAGTAATAATTGTCTAGATCGAAGTGTGTTTTATGTGTGTAAGATTAACTACGATAGCAAGGCATAAAGCAAAATGAAGTCCCAGAGTCAAAAACGAGATTTCGTTGGAGTTCGAGAGTTCATCGAAAGTCCGGACATTCGTTGGAAGTTCTGCCGGAACCAACTAAGAAGTCCAGGAGCTTACCAAAGAAGCTCATTGGAACTCGCCAAGAAGATTGTCGCGGAAGTCCGTGAGCTTACCAGAGTCCTTTCGAACATTGCCGAGAGATCATCGGAAGTTCGCCGAAAGATCATTGGAAGCTGCTTGGGAAGGAACCTTGACTCATCAAACTTATTTAGCTTAGTGTATGCCTTAGAATTCGTAGTTAGCACATAATTGGGATTGGAATTGGACTAGGGGCCAGTTGGGCACATGTAATAATTGTGTTGGGCCAAGTGAAAGGCCCAAACAGTGACCCAAGAAATGGCACCGTCATGGCACAATCTCCGAGACTATGTCAGGCGATGGTACCACCCAGACACAATCTTCAAGAGGCTATCGGGCGGTGGTACCCTTAGTCTAGGGCGGCGGCACCGCCTGACACACAATCTTTGAGAGGTTGTCAAGCGGTGGTACCACCTAGTGTCAAGTGTCGGGCGGTGGTACCGCCTTTTGTGTAGTGTCGTGTTAGATTAACACTAGCGGTGGTAATGCCTCTGAACCTAGGAGATCCAGATGAGATGTTTTAGGCTCTAAGTTTGAATCAACTTGAGGCCTATAAATATCCCTCTAATCCCTAGTTAATATACACAAGTATTGAGAGTGAAAAAAAAAGAAAACGCTACAATCTTATGTGAACTCTTCTCCTTCTTCTAAGTGTTAGAATAGTTAGAGAGAGGAGTAAGTGGGGTGTAAGGGTTATCTCCTAAACCCTAAAAAAGGAGAAAGAGCTATAAAAGATGGTTAACTTTTGCCCTATTGAAGGAAGACCAATAGTGGATGCTTGGGTGGCCTCACGAAAGAGGAATCGGTGGAGTGGATGTAGGTCACGATAACCAACCACTATAAAAATCTAGTTTTGCGTTTCTTTTGTGTAATTTACCTTACTGCAAACCTCCTTACTTGCTTATCTGTTTTCAATATGTTTACTTAACATGCTTTCAAGTTAAGCATATTTCTAGGATCAGTTTTCAACGCATAAAAGATTTTTTCCAAAACTAGCGTTTTTATCCATTTGACTAATTCACCCCCCCCCCCCCCCCTCCCCTCTTAGTGTCGGCTCTTTTCCTAACAAAGACAATGTATTGACTATGACGAAATCTTCGCACTCATAGCCATGCCAAAATCTATCCGAATTCTTTTGGCTATTGCAACACACTATGATTATAAGATTTGACAGATGGATGTGAAAACAGCATTCCTCAATGGCAACCTTGAGGAGGAGGTGTATATGATACAACCTGAGGGATTCGTATCCAATGACTGCCCACATAAGGTGTGCAGGTTGCTTAGATCCATTTATAGACTAAAGCAAGCTTCCCGAAGTTGGAACATAAGATTTGATGAGACAATCAAATCTTATGACTTCGTTAATAACAAAGATGAGCCTTGTGTATGACTTCGTTAAGAACAAATATGAGCCTTGTGTGTACGGAAAGGTAAGTGGGAGTGCTATCATCTTCTTGGTGTTATATGTAGATGACATCCTAATTATTAGGAATGATGTAGAAGTGCTATCCACAGTAAAGACTTGGTTATCTAAACACTTTTCCAAGAAGGACTTAGGGGAAGCATCCTATATCTTGGGGATTCAGATCTATCGAGATAGATCCAAGAAGATACTTGGCTTGTCTTAGTCTAGGTATATAGACACCATTGTCAAAAGGTTTAGCATGAAAAATTCCAAGAGAGGTCTCATACCGATGAGACATGGGATATCGCTTTCTTGGAGTATGTCCCCAAAGACTCTTGAAGAAAGGGCAAACATAGATAGGATACCCTATGCCTCAGTAATAGGGTCTATCATATATGTTATGCTATGTATCAGGCCTGATATAGTGTATGCTTTGAGTGTCACGAGTAGGTATCAGGCGGATCTAGGCTTGGAGCACTAGAAAACAGTAAAGTGTATCCTTAAGTACTTGAGAAGGACTAAGGATCTTTTACTAGTATATGGAGATAGTAGCCTCAGGGTTAAAGGCTACACGGACTCGAGTTTTCAGTTCGATGTCGATGATAGCAAGTCGAATATGGGATATGTGTATACCTTGAATGGAGGAGCAGTGTGCTGGAAAATTTTCAAGCAAGATACCACTACTGGCTCGACCACAGAGGCAGAGTACATTGTTGTAGTAGAGGCAACAAAATAGGGAGTATGGATGAAGAAGTTCATCACAGATCTAGGAGTCATGTCAGGTAGCGAGGAGTCGATTTCTTATATTATAACAACAACGGGGTGATTGCTCAAGTGAAGGAACTCAAGTCTCATCAGAAGTGTTCTAAGGAGGTTCCTCTTAATAAGAGAGATTGTGACCCGAGGAGATGTAGGAGTGGAAAGAGTTCCATCCGAATATCATATTGCAGATCCACTGACAAAGTCGTTATCTCAGATTGTCATTGAGCATCATGAGGGTTTGATGAAGATCAGACACATAGGTGATTGGTTTTAGGTCAAGTGAGACATTGCTAGTCATATGTGCCCTACAAGCTAATCATATGAGTGATGAAACGTGTGACTTAACATGCAGTCTTTTTGCTTATTATATTTTCACATTTTATCACTTTATATTGACTATTGCATATATATATATATATATGTATATATATATATATATATGTATATGTATATGTATATGTATATATATATATATGTATGTATATATATATATATATGTATGTATATATATATATATATGTATGTATATATATATATATATATATATATATGTATATATATATATATATGTATATATATATATATATATATATATATATATATATATGTATATATATATGTATATATATGTATATATATGTATATATATGTATGTATATGTATGTATATGTATGTATATGTATGTATATGTATATATATGTATATATACATATACATACATATGTATATAAATGTATATGTATGTATGTATATGTATACATATATATGTATACATATATATACATATACACACACACACATATATATATATATATATATATATATATATATATATATATATATATATATATATATATATATATATATATATATACATATATATATATATATATATATATATATATATATATATATATATATATATATATATATATATATATATATATATATATATATATATATATATATATATATATATATATATATATATATATACATATATATATATATATATACATAAATAAAATATATAAATATATGTATATATACATATATATGTATATGTATATATATGTACATATACATATATACATATGTATATATGCGTATGTATATATACATATATATACATATGTATATATATGTAGATATATACATATGTATATACATATGTATATACATATATATACATATGTATGTATATATATATATGTATATATACATATGTATATATACATATGTATATATACATATATATATATATATATATATACATATATATATATATATATATATATATATATATATATATATATATATATATACATATATATATATATATATATATATATACATATATATACATATACATATATATACATATATATACATATATAGTGATGTGTAATGGGAATCAGATCGTGATGAGATCATGATAATGAGACCAATTCGCCTTTAAACATATATCTTAAATAATTTCGATCATAGGGTACTCAAGAGGGACATCGAGATAACCAGATAGACTAGTGTGTTGTATACCCGTCCATATGATGGATGCAGCTGGTCTCTCGTTTGAGCACACTAGGGATACAATACAAGTGCTCATTAGGGAATGAGTTTGATCCGCTTATGGAATGCTAGATGGTTAATGATACCTTATTATCAAACAATGATTCCGTGGTCCCAATGGTGTATCTGATCTTTAGACTTGAGACACCAAGGATGTCCTGTATGAGTGCTCTACTCTTTGATACCAGACTTATAGGTTTGGATGTCCTAGATCTAGCATAATCGGTCTTCGGGAGTGGTAGTCAACTTTACGAGGGCTATTGAGTATCGATAGAGGATCATCCACTCTCGGCTCATGAGAGGAATGTCTCATGTGTTCTTGCTCAGACAAATTCCTAGCTAGGGTCATTCGGATTGAGAGAGAAAGAGTTCTCCGAGAGAATCCAATTAGAGCAAGACTCGAGTAAAAACCATATAGGTCTGACAGCACCATACCTGGTATACGGTCTTTGGGATATTAGATGGATGAGGAACTATAGGTACATGGTAATTGAGGACAGATAGGTCCAATGGATTAGATTCCCCAATATCGTCTGGGGACTGCAACGTAGTGGATGAGTCGAGTGAATTATTATAGAGATAATAATTCACGAAGCCAGAAGGAGTTCTGATATGTATGACTCACGGCCAGCTCGATATTGGGCTTAAAGGGTCACACACATATGGTAGGCATTGCGATGAGTAGAGGTTCAGATATGAGAGATTCGTCGGAGCCCCTATCTTATTAGATATCTAATAAGCCCCTGAATTATTGAATCCCACAGACGAGATCAAATAAGAGCCAATGAGAAATTTTTGGATAAAGATCCATTAATCTAAGAGGCTTGGGTAGATGGATAGAGATCCAATACCCAATAAGGGAGGATCCATTATGGTTAAGTTGACAGGGGACCTATATAAATAGGAGGGATTCAGTGGTTCATAGGCTAGAGCCTTTGTTTGCTAAATTTAAAGCACGTCTAGTAGCTAAAGGGTTTCATCAACTACTTGGTGTCGACTTTACAAAGACATTCAGCCCCATTGTTAAACCTATAATAACCTAACTTATCCTGAGTTTGGTCATCTCAAAAGGCTATCATTTGTGACAATTGGATGTTAACAATGTCTTTTTATAGGGGTCTCTAATTGAATATGTCTTCATGCAACAACCTCCTGGCTTCATTCATCCTCAATATCCAAGGCATGCCTGCAAACTACAAAAAGCTATTTATGGACTTCGTCAAGCTCCAAGGGTTTGGTATACTGAACTTGACTCGTTTCTGACATCAACTAGCTCTATCAATTCCAAGTCTAATGCCTCGTTATTCCTATGCCAATAAAATTAAGGCATAATATATTTTCTGGTGTATGTGGTTGATATTATTTTCATGGGCAATGATCATTTGGAAACTTAGGCATTCCTAAAGCAATTAACCGATCGATTCTCATTCAAACACCTAGGAACCTTGAGCTACTTTCTGGGAGTTGAAGCAACATTTATATCTTCAGGTTTCTTCCTATCACAAAGAAAGTATATTTAAGATTTATTATCAAAGACAAACATGTAAGATGCAAAAGAGGTTACAATTTCCCTCTCTACTAGTGAGTCACTCAAATTATATTATAGAAGCCCTACTACATATTCTACTAAATACTGACAAGTACTTGGTTCCTTACAGTACTTGGCTCTCACCCGTCCAGACATCTCATTTACAGTTAATAAATTATCATATTCATTTATCGGCCATCTACTACGTATTGGTATGTGGTCGAACAAATTTTGTGGTATTTTAAAGGGACCCACAATCATGGCATTTTTCTCTGCAAACACATCCCACTTCATCTCCATGCCTTTGTTGATGCTGATTAGGCAGGAAACTTTGATAATAAAATATCCACGTTATGGTATATTGTCTTCCATTAAGCTAATCCAATCAGTTAGAGTTATAAAAAATAAAAGACAATCGCATGATCTACAACTGAAGCTGAATACCATGTCATCGCCACCTCTACTGCTGAACTCAATTGGGTCACAAATCTACTCATAGAACTTAACGTCAACTCCACCATTACTCTCACAATATATTGTTATAATGTTGGAGTTACCTACTTATGCGCCTATCCAATGTTCCACTCATGCATGAAACACATTGTTATAAACTTTCACTTCGTGCAAGATCAAGTTGTTAGATATCAATTACGTGTTTCTTATGTGCATACGACTGATCGACTAGTAGAATTACTTATGAAGCCTCTCGCTCGTAAACTATTTTCATTGCATCGGTTCAAGAATGATATCTTTGACAGAAACTCAATCTTTTAATGGTATAATAGTAGATAAGATTTTTCCAACTAAACAAGAAAATCTTACTGATTAATTAAGAGAAATCCTCTCTTTTAATATGTATAAATAGTCATTACATTCAACTAATTCAAGGGTGTTTTGTTTTCATTCTTGCTTTCTACTTTTGAGGCTTAACCTTTTTTAATTAATCTTTAACAATAAAATTCTCCTTCTCTTTTTTAAAAAAATGATTAATGACTTAAAATTTGGTAGATATTTCAGATAATTAACACTTGTTGAAAAATAGAAGCTCAAATAATCTTATAAAGTAAGGCTTTTCCAACCACAATGTTTATCTAGCAAAACTATAAGATTTAGTAATATTTTGCAACACATATATTACTTCAACTTATTGGAAAAAAAATATTATAGTAAAATATTTTTTTCTCATTAAAATATCAATTTATTATTAAAAATAAATATTAATCAAAGCAACATAAATAGTAGAATAATGAAAATTCCAACCTAATACGGGATGGCTGCCTCGCAAAATGTACTATTTCTTATATATTTCCTTTGCTGATGATTTAATGCTGGATGGCTGTCATACATATATACATATGTATTCTGGTAATTATTCAAGGGCGAAGAATCCTGTGAGCACACATAAGTGGTCCTCAGCTTCTGTGTTCCTAAACTTGCACTGTTAATTTCCCTGGCTTGCATGATCTTTATATAATTCAGTAAAGGTTAACATATACGTGAGAAATGCTTGTTTGGCTGCTTTCAGTTTTTTATATGGTACCTAAAAAGTGACTTTTGATAGATATAACCAAAATAAATAAATCTGATTTTGTGCATTTACCTAGCAAAGTTGACACGAGAGCGTGTAATTTGCTATAATTTGTTTATATGGATTTTGTTGATACTATAATATTTTTTTAAGTCAACAATATTATTTTATAGTCTTCAACTTAGCTCACTCAAATATGACAGCTTATCAGTATATTCCCTGCAAAGGTATTTTTCTTTATGACTAAGGAATGCATTAAAGGAGTTGGTTAGCAGCTATAAAACACTTAATTTCAAAATTTTCTACGCATGAAGGGTTATTTTATACACTAGTATTTATTTTGGTATTTAGGACTTATAAAGGACTTTAGAAACTGATGATATTTTGGCAGAAGCTCTCTTGGAGTACTCCCTTAAACTTTGTATCTCTTAGATGCATCCTTGAGTGATGATCTTTTATTTTCAGTTCTATATCCTCGTTTATAATCCTTAGGGTAGTGAACTTTTTGTATCCCTTTATGATTTTAACTTTGTGGTAAGCTATTTTTCGATGTTATTTAAGTTTTATTGTAAGTTCGTGCGTTTTCTATTCAAAACACTCATTCCAGCAAGTATAACTGTACTGCGACTTTTCTTCGAGAGTTTGTTCCTTGTCTACTATGACTTTTTTATCCGAAATACTCATTCTAGCAAATATAGCTCTATTATCGATTTTCTGTAAAATCTATTCTACTTTACCCCCCAAACCCCCCTCTCAATTCTGCATCACCCTCAAGATATCAGTTTGGTATCAGAGCTAAAGATTAGAGATCATAGCAAGACGGAATGGAAAATATATTGTTGGTGAAGGTAGTTGCCAGGAAGATGATGTTGAGTTACAGCTACGAAGACTGCTACGTAGTCTACAAGAAAAAAGTGAAATAATCGAAGAACTTCAAAGAAGATACAACCAGCATAAAAATAATGTTTATGAATTTACTTCTGATGATGATACACCTCCTCATCCAAGGGAGTCAAGAAGATTTCGGGCAAGATATGGAGGCCAAGATGAGTGGCAGAACAAATACAACCCAAGATTGGATATTTCAGAGTTTGAAGGTAAAATTAATGTTGATGACTTTATTAATTGGCTTAATACAGTGGAAAGAATTTTTTATTTTCATGAACCACCAGAACAAAAGAAGGTAAAACTTGTGGCACTTAAACTTAGACGGAATGTATCTTTTTGGTGAGAAAATCTAAAGAAACAAAGAGAACATGAGGGAAAGAGTAAGATCGTGACATGGGAAAAAAATTAAAAAGATAGCTGAAGAGTAAATATTTACTTGATAATTATCGACAATAGATATTTCTCAAAATCCATGATTTTAAGCAAAAAAATCTTAGTGTAGAAAAGTACATAGCAGAATTCGATAATGTAATATTAAAAGAAGAGCTTGTGGAACCAGAAGAGTAAACCATTGTAAGATTCTTAGGAGGTAGGAGGTATGAAGTATGAGATTGTTAAAGTTGTTCAACTACATCCATATTGTCTTTAAATGATATGAGCAAGCTGGCATTAAAAGTTGAAAAGCAATAAAAGTTTGAAAAGAGTTCTCGGTATAGTTCAAAAGAAGGTTATACAACAGGAGAAAGTTTCAAACCTACTGTCCAAAGCAAGGTGATAACGAAGGTGCAAGAAAATGGTGAAAAATCTGCTGGCAGCAAAAAAACATCTAATTCTTCTATCCCATGGCTGAAAATGCTTCAAATGTCATGGTGTTAGGACTCTAGCTAGGAGAGTCCTAATTGAGAGGGGCATTCATATAAAACCTACCTAAGTTGACCCATATTAAAGAGGTGAAGAGGTCGGCTAAGGTTAGAAGATTGTTTCTTAGCAAAGGATTATGAGTTGTAAAGGAATAGGAGTCTTGTGTATGAGTCCTATTAGGAGTTGTTCTTAGGAAGCATTAGGAGTTATAAAGGAATAGGAGTCTTGAGTAGAAGTCCTATTATGAGTTAGGGTTTAGAAGCCCTATAAATAGTCATATATTCCTCCTTTTTTGATAAGCAATAGATGAATCTTTTCTGCAGCAATTTGGAGGAAGGAACCCCTATAGAGTTCCAATGAGGCCGATCCCCTAAAGAGATCAACCCCAAGCTTAGAATCTGCAAGGGTTCTATCACTTGATATTAGAGCAGCATTCTTGGCGTCTCGCTGCCCTTCCATAGTCATTCATCAGCCCTCCACAGCTGCCCAAAGCAATTCCCATAATTACTTGAAAGATCATTGCCAAATTCCGCCGTCATCCCCGCCACCGCGGATCATCCTTTGATCTCCCCGTGAATTGCAACAGGTTCTGGTTTTCTACCTTACTGCTGTTGCAATTTAGTTACCCTTATTCGAAAATCCAAAAAAAAAATTATTCCTATATTGCTACATAAATTTTTCAACGTAAAGGTTTCATGTCTACGACAAAAGATACAATGCAGAATTCCAATCGCATAGAACAGTCTGTTTGATCTTGCTACTACGTTTTTTCTATCCAAATCACTACAAAATTTTTATGACAGCTTTGACACTTCATAACAGTAGATTTTCCTTTGGTTTCGTCAAAAAATTCTTAATATAAACCATTGATCTTTTACATCCAATCTGCCACACTTGAAAATTTATGTTACAGAAAATTACAATCGCATATTGTTGCCTTAACCGATCTATTTACAATCCTTTTTGAACGAAATTTCTTATACACTTCATAGATCATCTTGGCTTCCATCTAAGATTGATCTATTGAGGAATTCATCTCTAAAAACGTTCTTGTGTTGCTGTAAATTTTTGTCTCAAACCGCTGAAATTTTTCGATGAGAATTCTGCTATCGCAACTTGCACCAATTTCCTTGCTGTTATACTACCGAATTTTTTTTGATTAAATTGGTCATCCTAGTTGTCATATAAACTGAGATGTTGCTATCAATCCCCTCCTCAAATCTCTTAGTTTTTGCTGAAAATTTCGTCGAGAAACCGTTGTTTCTTCGACGATAATTCTGCTCTTACAAGATAACACATACCTACAGCAACTTCCATTGATTTCTATCAAACCTTTATTGCCATCTACCACATATCTAAAACTTTCATCCATAGCCCTAAAACTCTACCAAACCACACCCTTAAACTGCACCCAAAACAGTCATAAAATAAGCCTAAACCGCAACCTTCATCCACCAATCCACCAACCCTTTCGACCATCACTTCTCTCAACTTATACATGCCTTTAACCCAACAACAAAAGAGAGATCTTAACATCACAGATTTGGAGGCATATACTATGGCATCTAAGGAGGCAATTAATGCTTAATTCGAAGCCTTCGAGGCGCGAATGGAAGATAAGATTCGGACTCTTTTTACCGAACTCAATTTGGGCCGACCACCAAGCCCAAAGAAATCACATCAAGGAGAGAGCTCTGACCAATCACACCAAGCCTAAAGAGATGACTTCCAAGAGAGGAGAGACTCTATGACCGACCCCAACTATCTACGCATGAGGGTGGACTTCCCTAGATGGGAAGAAGGAGATCCGATTGGTTGGATCTCGCGTGCGGAGCAATATTTTCGGTACCACAAAACCGTCGATGCATCTATGGTGAAAATTACGGCTATACATCTAGAAGGAGATGCCACATAGTGGTTTGATTGGTTTGAACATACTCATGGAGTCCTCTCATGGTGACAATTCAAATAAGGACTGTTGATCCGCTTCGGACCAACTGATTACGAGAACATTGACGGACAACTAGCAAAGATTCGACAAACCTCCACCATTCAGGAGTACCAAACCAGGTTTGAAAGATTATCTAATCAAACTCATGATTGGTCTGAAAAACAGTTATTGGGGACCTTCATTGAGGGCTTGAAGCCGAAGATCCAAAGAGAAGTTAAAGCGCGACAACCGTACACGCTTATGGCAGCCATCTCTTTCGTACGATTTCAAGAGGAGCGATTGAACCATGAAGCCCGGAGGACTAGGGTCGCTCCCTGACCAACAATACTGAAGCCCTTAGCCCCCCTACTGTCAATCGAGTCCCTATACCAAAAAGATTGACAAGAGAAGAGCTTCGGGAGCGATCTGCGAAGGGGTTATGTTGGCATTGCGACGAGTCGTGAAGCCGCGAGCATCGCTGTATAAAAGGGAGACTTTTTATTATTGAACCAGTAGAAAAAGAGGTCATTGAACATCTAGAAGAGAGCCTTGAATATGAAGAATAAGATATAGAAGAAGAGCCACAACCGACCGACGTTACGGTACATGCACTAGCCGGCTACTCAAACCCGCAAACGATGAAAGTTGGAGGCCTTCTCAAACAACAACCGATCACTGTTCTCATCGACACGAGCAGCACTAATAACTTCCTAAACAGTAAGGTTTCTGCCCGGATGGTGTTCTACATTGATGGTTGTAACAAGTTCGACGTAAAGGTTGCCGACGGAAGAATCCTAAAGTGCAACCAAATATGTTTGTAGGTGAAACTATTACTGCAAGACCAAGAGATAATTGCATATTTCTTCCTCCTCCCTCTTGATGATCATGAGGTCATGCTCAAAATTAAATGGTTGATGACATTAAGTGATGTTTCTTGAAATTTTGTGAAATTTTATAGTAAGGAGAAATAGGTGATACTGCACGGGAAACATAGGGGCGATGTAACGACGATTTGCACACAACAAATGGAGAAGGTTTTGCATAGCATGTAGTGGCTTTTTGGTACAACTTGAGTAGCAAACTAAGGGAGAGCCAACAGAATTTGAAGATCCAAATCTACTTCCTTTGCTTGCTGAATTTTCAGATATATTTGATGAACCGCGCAACCTACCTCTTACTTGTCGGCATGATCATTGTATAATGATTCTTCCAGGCAAATCTCCAGTAAATACTCAGTCATATCAGTATCCACATCTCTAGAAGGATGAAATAGAAAGGATTGTAAAAGATATACTAGAAATAGGAGTTATTCGGCCAAATTGCAGCCCCTACTCTTCACCGGTGCTCCTCGTACGAAAGAAGGACGGAACATGGTGATTGTGTGTTGTTTACCGAGCTCTCAACGGCATAACCGTCAAGGACAAATACCATATTCCAATAGTAGATGAATTGCTAAATGAAAGGGAGCATGAATCTTCACAAAGTTGGACATTCGATCCGGGTATCATCAAATACGAGTGTGCGAAGAAGACATACCGAAAACCACCTTTCAAACACACAATGGCCTCTAAAAATTTTTGCTTTCTTCAATAGAAGGTGGAATATCTTAGGCATATCATATCAGAGGAAGGTGTGGCGATGGACCCCTCCATAATTGAAGCAATGCAGAACTGGCCGACCCCGAGGAACATAAAATTACTACATAGCTTTCTGGGTTTAACAGACTACTATCGTAAGTTCGTGAAAAACTATGGAAAGATCAGTGCACCACTTACCTCCTTACTGAAAAAAGATGTCTTCTGATGATCAAACAGAGCCTCCGCTGCCTTCAACAAACTTAAGGTAGCCATGACGACGACGCCGGTGCTAGCGCTACCAGATTTCAGCCGACCCTTCATTATTGAGGCCGACGCATCTGGAGTCGGAATTGGAGCCATTCTCATGCAAGATGGTCGACCACTCGCATACACTAGCAAGGCATTGTCTCCCTCCTATCAAAATATGTCAACATATGATAAGGAGATGCTCGCCATTGTGCACACAACAACGAGGTGGAGACCCTACTTGATCGATCGACAATTTCAAATTAAAATCGACCATAGAAGCCTCAAGTACTTTTTGGAGCAAAAGATATCATCCCCGGAGCAGCAAAAATGGGTAACAAAACTTCTTGGATTTGATTATGAAATAACTTACAAAAAGGGGTAAAAGAATGTTGTTGCAGATGCGCTTTCGTGGCTACCCGAGCAAGCTAAATTTTCGATCGTTTCACTTTTGACCAGCGACTTCCTTGAGGATATTAAGATTGAATGACAGGGAGATCCAGAGACCAGTAAGATCCTAAAAAAATTAGAGGAAGCACCAAACTCTGTGGCTCATTACAGTTGGGACTCAAAAGAATTGCGCTATAAGGGATGCATTGTGCTGGTGTCAAATTCTACTTGCATCTTCACGAACAGATTTTGGACAGAGTTATTCCATATGCAGGGCACTAAACTAAAAAGGAGTACGACATATCACCTATAAACCGACGGCTAGATGGAAGTGGTGAACATGTGCTTAGAGACAGCCCAAAGCCATCCACCAAATATAACTACCTAAGGAGAACTCCCGACCCAATTGAGTGTCATTATTGATCGACGGATCGTGACTCGACGACAATGACCCATTACTGAAGTGCTAATATAGTGGGCGAACTTACCAACAGAAGGTGCCACTTGGGAGAACTATGACGACTTGAAGATTAAATTCCTAGAATTTATGGATCGTCAGCCTCGAGGACAAGGCTGATTTGAAGAGGGCAGGTCTGTTATGACTCTAGCTAGGAGAGTCCTAATTGAGAGCGGCATTCATATAAAACCTACCTAAGCTGACCCCTATTAAAGAGGTAAAAAGGTCGGTTAGGGTTAGGAGGTTGTTTCTTGGTGAAGAATTAGGAGTTGTAAAGGAATGAGTCTTGAGTATGAGTCATATTAGGAGTTGTTCTTAGAGAAGCATTAGAAGTTGTAAAGGAATAAGAGTTTTGAGTAGGAGTCCTATTAGGAGTTAGGGTTTAGAAGCCCTATAAATAGTCATGTATTCCTCCTCTTTTGATAAACAATAGATAAATCTTTTCTGCAGCCTTTGAGCAGCAATTTGGAGGAAGGAACCCCTATAGAGTTCCAAGGAGGCCGATCCCCTAAAGAGATCAACCCAAGCTTAGAATCTGCAAGGGTTCTATCACATGGTTTTGGGCATATTGCTTTAGATTGTCCAAATACAAGGATTGCAACTTTGGTTGAAGATCATAGTGATAGAGGAGTAGATGAAGCCAATGATGAACCAAAATATGATGAAGATAAGGAAGAGGTTACTTATGCAGATCATGGTTTGTCTATTGTATTGCAACGTAGCTTACAAGTGTCTTATGTGGTCGAGGATGAAAGTTGGGTGAGAAAAAATGTGTTTCACACTAAATACATTTCTCTTGGCAAGGTGTGGTTTGTGATCATTGACAACGGCAGCTTTAAGAATGTGGTGTCTTTGGAGATGGTGCAAAAGCTAAAGTTGGACATAATCCCTCATCCACATTCATACCAATTATGCTTGTTGCAAAAAGGAAATGACATCAAGAGAACTAAAAGATGTTTAGTTTCATTTTCTAATGACAAATATTATAAAGACAAAGTATGGTGTGATGTTGCTCCTATGGACACTTGTCATTTGTCGTTGGGAAGACCTTGGCATTATGATAGAAGGGTGTTGTATGATGGCTACAAACATACTTATTCTTTTAAGGTGAATGAAAAGAAGATTATCTTAGCTCCATTACAACCATCTGAAATCAATGTACCAAAGAAGGAAGTTAGCATTTTTTTTTTAATCTCGTATTTTTATGATGAAACCAATTGATAAATGTTTATGATTTGATCTGCATTTTTAGTGACACAGGATGCTTCGATCAGGATGAGACAATTAAAGCAGGAAGAATCATGCTGGGCTAGAGGAAAACATGTCAGAAGATTGAACGTCGAGTCGGAGGATCGGTCGACATATCGACAAAAAGCTTCAGACCATAGATTCGGGCATCGGGCCAAGAAGAGTGAATATTGCACCAAGGATATCAGAATTGCAGAGTCAACTGGCCGATTGGGCAATAGGCCGCAAGAGAGGATGATGCGCCAAAGAATCGGACGAAGCATCGATGGACCAATGACATGCCGGGCAATATGATTCAAGCTTAGTAATAATTGTCTAGATCGAAGTGTGTTTTTACATATGCAGGATTAACTACGATAGCAAGGCATAAAGCAAAATAAAATCTCGGAGTCAAGAACACGATTTCGTTGGGAGTTCGAGAGTTCATCAGAAGTCCGAACGTTCGTCGGAAGTTCTGCAGAAACCAGTCGAGAAGTCTCGGAGCTTGTTAGAGAAGCTCATCGGAACTCGCCAAGAAGATCATTGTGAAATCTAGGAGCTTACCGAGAGTCCGCTGGAACATTGTCGAGAGATCGTCGGAAAGAAGTTCGTTGGAAGATCGCCGGAAGAAATTAGACTTACAGACTTGTTTAGCTTAGGAAATGTCTTAGAATTCGTAGTTAGTACGTAATTGGGATTGGAATTGAGCCAACCCAATTAGGGGTTAGTTAGGCCCATGTAAGAACTGTGTTGGGCCTAATAAAAAGACCCAAACAATGCCCCAAGAGGTGACACCATCATGACACAGTCTCCGAGACTATGTCAGGTGGTGGTACCATCGGTCTAGGTGATGGTACCACCCAAACACAACCTCCAAGAGGCTATAGGCGATGGTACTATTAGTCTGAGCGGTGGTACCACCCAGTATTAGGTGGTGGTACTGTCAAACTGGGTGGTGGTACCGCCCAATGCAGTGTCAGTGTACACAGGCGGTGGTACCGCCCGAACCCAGGAAACCTGAGATGAGATATTTTTATGTTCCAAGTTTGAATCAACTTGAGGCCTATAAATACCCCTCTCATCTCTGTTTAAACTTCCTTTTACAAAAGATTCATGAAGAGTTTCAGCTTTATTATCGCTCCAATCACCAAATATATGAAATATGATAAATTTAAATGGACTAGTGAGACTAATGATGTTTTTGAGCTTTAAAAAAGAAGAGTGATCGAAACTCTTATCTTAATTCTACCCACAATGTATTTAAAGTTGAATATAATGTTTTGAGTCAATACGGAAAGCCGATTGCATTTATTCACTTTAATTTTCATTTTGTGGTGAAGTCTCCAAATTATTACTTCTGTAGCACTCATCAAAGTTTACAAATAAAAATCCCATCTTTTCACAAATGAATCCCACCATAAAACTCAAGGCTTCAAAAAAAAACTCCTGAACTTAAGAAAAGAATCACTAAGCAAATTTCAGCTGTTAGTGTGCAAATTTTTACACAATATCGTTATCCACTTTGATCAGACTGCCAGATGTCATTACTATAAATTAACTTTTAATTCACATGCATATACCTGGTCACTTGACAATTCTTCATTCCATTGATTGTGATACTTCTGAAATAAAAGCACGAGAGTGCTCTGAAGTTCAATAGAAAGGTCATGAGGAAACAATTTTTTGATGTCATCTCCTGTTAGTTTCTCATGTACACACTTTCTAACAAGCGACCGAAGGCAAGCCAAAATCTAGCATCCGAATACAAGATCAGTAGTTAGAATGGACAAGAAACAAAAGTACAAGTAAATAAAAATGAAGCACTAGAGTATTGTACAAACTAGCAATAAAGATAATATAATAGAATAAATATTAAATAATTAGAAAAATAAAGCATAAAATTTAAACAATATTTGTCATAACAATGAGAGAAACGTTTGTTAGGAATTGCCCTCCTCGTATAGACCACTTATTTAAAAGAGATAATGACCTCCAAACTAGATAAATAAGAGAACTAAACTAAGCTAGATAAGTGTATAAAATTAATAAGAATACTAGTTAATATCATAGTTTGCAACGTATTGGGATCGGCTTTTTCTACCCTTTTATTAATTCAAAAAAAATTTTAACATATTTCACTTTAATTATAGTTATGAGCAAGGATGGAAATACCGTACCGTACCGATATTTCGAGGTTGACTCCGTATGACATGGTACCGTGTACCAAGCGATACACCAGGGCGTACCGAGCGGTACACCTAATATAGGTGTAAAACCCTCCGAAAATATCTGAAAAAAAAAAAAAAAGTTAGGATAGGGTTTTTAAGTTAGAAATAAATATAGTAATAGCATAAGTTTAGTAAAATCAATGTAAATTAGGTAAGAATAGTATCACATATCTTTTTTGGTACAGATTGTTCTTATGTAAATATTAAAATATCTACAGAAAAATTATTTGAATTATTATAATATTTTATTACAATATAAACTCTAAAATTCAAATGAATTAAATAATCACATACTGATTGCTGATTCTATCACTAAAACGAATGACGGGCATCCACGGGTGGTGGATCGGGGTCCTCAATCTTATATATCTATATATCAATATGATATGTTTGTTGGACCCAATCATGAAATTGATCTCATGACATAGTGTATTGATACACCATATGTCATTGATGCATCAATGTGGTGCTAATCATAGGTTGATCGTCATAAATCACATTTGTCCGAGATAGCTCTTGAGACATATATTAGTGAATGTCAGAGCTTCTACTTTCGCTACTGATCTATATTAGTGAATGGTTGATCGTTACCGAGCTGTGCCAAACGGTAACGGTCGAAATTTCGACCGTTACCGCCCGATATTACCCCGTATCATCCAATACGGGACGCTTTTAAACGTTCCACCCGGTAGCGGACGGTCCACATACCGGTATGTCGTCGGACCGGTACGTACCACCCGTACCGGACAGTACCATTAGAAATTACATACCTTTGGTTACGAGAATCAATCGTACCCTTTTAGTCCTGTGATTTCTGAACCTACAGCATATTATATGCTCAGATTACAGGAGAAATAAACAGCAACCTGATTTTTCATAGCAATAAAATAAATAGCTAACCTGATTGCCTCCTGTGACCATCAAAATCAGAAACGAGAAGAGATGTATCAAGAGAACTAGACATTCTCCATAAATTAAATGGCCCTAAACCCACACCATGAGGGTACAACACTATACCCTCTACGGTATAAGCTTATCAAGTGTTATGCCCACAAAGATTACTTCATTATTCCCAGCAAACGCGTCCTCCAGTTCTTCACAGTTAAACTAGTAAATTCTCGTTGTGCTCACTCCGCTACCAGTCGCGTTTATGTTTATACACACGTTGGAGATATTTAAAAAGCAAACCTTTTTGCAACAGGAATGCAGCAACAAGCAAGGGTAGCATAAGAATGGACGAAGACCCTAGATTTTGCGGCAAGAAAGAAGCAATCGAGGTTGGACAAAGGTGACTCACTGGGTCGAGGTCCCGGGCCGCGGGGAGGACGAGATGGTCCTTCGGTTCTTCCACAGGGTTTCGAGGACATCGGCGAGGGTTTCCCCAGAGGTCGCCGGGCGTAGTTTGAGTAGGTGGAGCAACATAGGACCGTCTTCCATTCGCACTCCTCCCCACTGATATCGTACAAGCCGCTTCTAATTTCCGATTCCAAGAAAAAGGCCGATTCGGAAGTCCAAGCTTGGATTACGAAATTTAGATTTGGGGTTGGGGTTGGGAGCGGTCGAGAATAAATAGCCCCAAAAGTCGATTTTTTGTCTTAGGGTTTGTCGGGCATATCACAGAAATAAATCGCAGGGTTTTCTTCATTTTGGTTAATGAATGCTCTTTCTTGAACTACAAGATTTTAGGATATAGATAGCTGTTTGATGTTTCTGATTATAACACATACGAATGGCCGGAAATAAATTGCAACACGATATGTATGATGGTTGAATAGAACAAAACATCCTAAAGGAAAAATCAAGCGTGCAAGTGCTCATGTAGAAAAACCAAAACGTAGTTTCAAGCTCCGACACACATCGGATGCAAATATGTTGATTGTTATTTGATGTCATCTCCGTAGAGATTGCAAAGCTAATTCTAAAAAGGCTGTTCTCTGACAGACTTATCCAACCACACCATGCAACAGACAGCAATGAGCACCGGAAAACACTGGTTAATTAGCCAGGAGGCCAGTTCATCTGCCGTCCCCCAAGAAGATGGATATGAAGATGATACACGGATTGACCTGAGAAAAGAAGTAAAGAATATGATCAAGAATCACATAAAGAGTGGGAGCTACCAAAGCAGGTTCTTCATTAAGAAAATAAAAGAGGAAGCAGTACTGACATCCTTTGGGTCCATCATTGATTACAATCCTAAAGCCATCATCAAGCCCTTCCTGCTTGGCCACAAGTTTGGCAACATAAAGCAGGTAACCAAGTATCTCAATGTGCCTTTCCTCGGCCTGTGAAAGGTAATGACATATCAAATAATAACGTTATATCTTAACAGAAATGGATATAACATATCCGGAAGATTATACAACGAATATTACAATATCCTTCAGACATAGTTCATCAACATGAAAGGAAATCAATCCACTAGGCATGACTAGATAGAATTTTAGCCTGCTGGAACATCAGCTGATAGAAAATTTCAGGTACTTTCTCCTACAAGTATTGATTTGCTATACCATGTAGGTGACACTTCCAAATAAGGGTGGCATGAAAGAAAATATAATATGTAATGTGTCTTAGATCAAAGGTATTGAAGAACATTATTTAAAACAAGGCACACAATCAATGATTCCTTGGGCAGAATAATTCAATGTAGTGTAGGCCTAACAAATGCATCAAGAAATAAATTGGTAATGCAAATGTCTAGTCAGAGATATTTAATCATCAGTGTAATTATTGTGTACAAATAGGAAAGGCACCAACCATCACATTTGCAGGTTCTAAAACACAAGTTTGACATCTTAGTGCCAAGCTTAAACTCCACAAGAAAAGAATACTCTTATATCAAGGAAAGTCGCAAAGAAATCCCAAGTAAAATAAGCAAACAACTGTCAAATGCTTCTGGTGAACCATTAGCTAATGTGCTTTACCAGAATGGAGAAATTGCCATTGAGTTATCAATTCCACACACTAAAAGTCCAATTGAGTTATCAATTCCACACACAATATATATATATATATATATATATATATATATATAGAGATAGAGAGAGAGAGAGAGAGAGAAACAGACGGACCATTTATATAATTCATACAGTTCGTATATCAAATATATGTATAGGGAAGGATAAAAGGACATATTGATCTACCAAATATTATATGCAGGAGCATCTAAGTACCTTGGATAACCCAGTCAATCCATCTTTAACCTTGGGGATGATTATGATATGTGTTGGAGCTTGGGGAGATATATCTCTGAAGGCCAGAACCTGGTATAGCAGACAGACATTTCAAAAGTGTAGAACTTGTTATATAACCAGCCATATCAAGTTATTCATTATCAAACCATCATAGTTAGATTTAATTCCACGCTAAAGAATGCAGAATTTGTTATATAAAATTGTGGAAACAAGTTGGACATTTTTGAACAAAATTAATGCTTCAACAGAATGATCTAAAACAGCTTATAGCTGGGTCTTACAGCAAACAGCTTATAGCTAATCACAGTATTAGCCAGAGTTCATGTTTTGCTTGATAATAGTAAATGGGCTGTGTTTATTGGTAAATTGTAGTCTGCATCATTCTCTAGTGTTGGATTCCAAAATGTATGACAATAAAAGCTACAGAGAAAGCTAGTCTAAAATAGCATGCCATGTATGATGATCATTTAATCCATCCTAATCACCAGCTCAGCATTTATTATCAAGTGTATTACTGATGATTAATGTAACGTTGCTCCTTTGCGACTAGGGAGTCCAGGGTGCAAATCAAAAAAATCATGAAAATAAAACTGTGTACATTGACTCTCCCCAGACCCTGCATTGGCGAGAGTGCAATCTAGCAATATAGCAAAAATAAGTCACACTCTTTTTTATATTATTGATAATCTAGCAAAGATTTAGCAATAGCCAAACAGTCTACAGGTCCTATTAGATGTTGTTTCGGCAAGATTCTAAAAAGCAACATCCTGACCTGAGCTGCATATATTGATACATATACATGCATATTTAGCATAAGACACCTCACTGAAGATATGCAGTCCTTGTATGTTCTTTGCTTGTAAGACCATAGAGTAAGGCATATGCAGCTTTGTTCGATGTTCATGGATGGAGTAGATACATATTAGCAAATAACTACTGATTTGAGGTTAATTAAATTCCTATAGGGTCATTAATGTGCAAATTTAAACAGAAAACAGCAGAATAAAGTCTAGGTTGAATTAGAGGATATCCTTCTCTATTCCTTATCTAGCTTCAGTATCTCTCCATGTGCCTATGTTTCAATCTCCTATTTTGCTCAGTGCACAAACTATATCACTTTACATCCTAGTTCTTCTTATCGCTTATCATACCCCTTTTTTCTTACTTTTCTCCACTCTTGATCCTTTTCACTTATAAACAATATAGTGAATCACATTTGTTCCTTCTAGTATCTAGCTTTTAAATGTAATTTCAATCAATTTGCAATTGTAAAGTACAGTTCTCTTCCATTTTTCTAAGGTACACTTTTTTCGTGATTCAATAGATCGTTGAACAGATATTTTTCTTGCTTTGGCAACTCTGGTCACCGTTGATGCTCTTTTTACTGACTGAGGAGATTTTTGGTGGGGGGGGGGGGAGGGGGGGAGAGGTCCCCCAGCAACCCGATAAAAATGAAAAGAAACTAGTCATAGAATAAAGCTAAGGGAAGAGGAATATTAATCTCACCATAATCTTCATCTGTTGGCATCTTATATTTGACAAAAGTTCAAACAAAATCATCAGTGATCTGGAACCAATTATTAATGTAATGTTGTTTCCTAGTGATTATTAATCACAAGCCTCAAATAAGATCAGTTTGGACTAATCTGATACATTTAAGCATGGATATTAAATATACCATTAGCTGTAGTAAAATTTTAGAAGAATGTAGAACAAAAGGAATCAAGAAAAAGATGATAAACATTTCAGATAGAAAAAGCTATTAAAGAAATAGGATTCTAGAAGAGAATAAGATCAACAGAATCAAGAATAAAAAGGAGAAGGATTATGACAGAAAAAGAAAGGTGAAGTAGGGGCCTGCCACTCACAGAAATTGTATTATTTTTCTTAGTGGATCTTTTTCTCCTACTCTTTGGTTAGACTTTTTTAGTAATGGCAATTCTATGGAGTAAAAGTTTCCCAAAATGAAAAACTCAGAATAAAGCTTCCTGTACTTCCAATGAAAAAAATCAATTATCAAAATATAAACCTATAGTCACGTAAGTTGTATATGTAATGGAGCTCCAAACCAACAAAATGACCTGGAAAACAGTGATGAGAATCTAAAGAAAATCATAACAAAAAGTTATGAAGGATATTATTGATTATCATAAACATAAATTTGCTCAATCTAAAGAGTCATTTGACAAATTCGTTTATCACTATTTTAAGCCTAGGCTATGTGGCAAGAGTTTAGAGCCAAAGTTGGAAATTATTCAAAAAATTCATAACTCAAAGCTAAAATTATGAGAAACAGGTTATCACAAGAAGGAAAAAATTTTTGATAAGACAATAAAAAATAGAAACAAAAGAAAGAAAGAGAAAAGAGATGACACATGAAGAACAAAAATAAATAAATAAATAAAATAATAATAAAAACCCTCATGAGAACACAGGATATTGTACGGGTTGAAGGAAGAGCAAGGGAGACACCCATTTCTATCAAAAAATCATCCAAAGGACAAGAATCATCCACCAGCTCAGCCTAAACCTTACATTTTTTATGTACGTGCATCAATTGTACACTTTATGTGCCCTGATGCAATCTCCTTCTTATGTGAGTATATCGATTTCGATACAAATAAATTTTAATGCTAAAACACAAAAAACCCTGATTTAGGATTATGATATACAACAGATTTTATATGAAGTTGGCACCACAAAGAAGCTACTCCCATAGTTAAAGAGATAACTGATGCAAAGATTCGTTGCTCGTTGCTACACAAGATTAAGATAAAAGATTCCATATTTTAACTATTAATAAGTCAATACTGGCAGAAGTAGGAAGCCTGCTTTATGACATAGCTTCTTACACACTTTCTTGAAGAAAATCTTAGGAAATAGAAGAGCTAATTTTGAGCATTCAACAGTTTAACTTTTCCACCTATCACACTCCAATTTCCCAACCTATCCATTATACTACCACTCCTCTAGATACAAGTGTCAATGCAAACAGAAAGAAACATTACAAACTGGTTGAAGTTAGAAACATAGCCTATATAAATATTCACATAAAGTAAACAACAACTGTCGACTGATAGCAAATAGAAACATAGTATCTATAAATCTAGCAACTTCAAGAATGATGAATTACCTTTTCATCCTCATAAACCACCGTGGAAGGAATTTCCTTGCGTATAATTTTATCGAAGCTGTATTAAAATGACAAGTTTAATTATTAAAATTAGCTACTTGATCAAGATGCTTTTGTAACAAAAAAAGACATACAAGTGTTGCTCTGTTAATTGCATGACATGTCCTAAATCTGAAAATTATTTCTTGTTCTTGATGCTTAGCTATCAATGTAGTATCCAAGAAACTGTTACAATACAGTGGCACATTTCAAGAAGCACATACATATATTAAGAAAACAGTGATGTATTTATAATTGAAAAAATATTTTAAGAATATAGAAAAAAGAAAGGAATACACAATTTAATAGAGAGGAAACAATGCTTAAAGTCTCAAGCAATAGCTTGATTGTTCAATAGATCATGGTCGGGCAATAATCTCAAAAGTAGTTAGTGTGAAAAGAAAATGCATAAAGCTTAGCATAAGTATGTACTAGCGAGAACTTTAGAAGACAAAAGATGGGAGAAAAATAAAACTACTTTTGGCAATGGAGTAAATTAAATGGTCCTTGTTTATATACGTAGGTTGGAACTATAACTCGGTTGATCCCTAAGTAAAAGGGGAAGATTTTTTTTTATCCTCTGCAATCATCTAGTCTTAATGGATAGGAGTTCGATTTAAATAGCATTTGTACTCAATATTACGGAATCCAATTTCATCATGTGAACTGTTGTACTCATGCAAACTAGCGTATCTTCCAATAATCGATTTGGACTTGAGACGATCATGAGGAGATACAGGAAAAATAAGCAGTTCCCTAAGAAAATAAAACCAACGTAACAGGATAAGAAAACGAAAATAAGAGAGTCGATGCACCATATAATCTCTTGAAAGCCTCGATCGGCATCAAAATGACCACCTCGCCCCAATCAATTCCAGTCTAGGTAGTAAAGGTACATCATTAAAGCACTACATGCGATCAAAAACGCCAAAACTAAGAAGTGCGATCATTAATCGTCCACAAAATCAAGCCTCTTTAGACATCCGCTGATAGTTCACACAACCAAACATGACACCGAAAGCGAGCCGAACTGCAAGAAGAAGAATCGAGAAGGTTAAGGAGACAGATGCCTCACATGGTGGGCGCGTCAGATGGGGTTGCGGCTAGCGCAGCATCCTTCTCGGAAGAAGCCATTCGAGAAGATGGAGGAGGAGAGTGCAAGTGAGAGCTTAAAACCCTAATCCTGCTACTGGTCTGATCGTTGGATGCTTCTCTGTCAGCCGCCATGGTCGCCCTTATTCTTTTTACCTAATTCCTATTTCTGTCCCTGTGCCAGTTAGTCAACAAGCTCTTTGTGGTACGCAAGAATGCAGTAGTCGCTTTCTTAGCAAAGGGCAGTTCCGTCATTCAAGTTTATTTAGAGTATTTTTTTGTTAAGACAACTCTCACCTTTAAAAATTAATAAAATAATATTTTACTTATTATAATCTTTTTATTTTTTATTTTTTTCTCATCTCACCCACATCCTCTATCATCATTTTTTATTCTTTACTTATTAAAATAATATATATTTTTCTCATCTTATTATAATTTTTTTATTTTTTCATCTTATTATAATATTTTTTATTTTATTTTCTCCTAACCTACTTCGTTATCGCGGATTATCATTTTCTCACCAATCTTGTTCATCCTTTCCTCGAAATTATCGTCAATAAAAACTTTGGAATAATAAACATTGACAATAGTAAAATTAATAATAATATTAAGACTAGTAAAAACTTTGAACAATCTTAAATAGTAAGGAGGACTAAAAAATTATAATTGATAATTTACTAAAACAAATAAAGATTTTTACCAAATAATACCCCTATATTTAGTTTTTACTATGGGCACCTTATTTTGGAGCTTTGACTAAAATATCTTTAATTAAATTATAAAAATATGATGATTATCTTTTAACTAAGTTTGACATAATTTTTTAGAATTAAATCAGTTCTATTTGAGATGAAGATGACTATTCAACTAATTCTAATTTGATTTAATTGAGTCTTAACTATCTAATTTGATTACTCTTTGATTTTTCTAAATTATCTCTCACTGCCGCCCCCTATCCCTCTCCCAATCCTCCTAGGTTGCTTCCTCTCTCCCTCATACTCCTCTTCCTCTTTTGTCTTCTACTCCTTTGCTACTCTCTCCCTCCCCTCTTCTTCCTCCCTCCTCCACCCAGCAAAGTTGTTATACTCAAGTTATATTCATTCACAAAATATATTAATTTCTATATAAAAGTTTCATAAATTTATCATATTAATTTTTATATAAAATTATCCTAAATTACCTAGAAAATTTTATCCTAATTTCTATATAAAGCTTGAGTTATCCTCAAAGTTACATTTATTCACATAATATGTTAAAAAATATTTATTTTATGTAAAATTATCCTAAACTCATCATAAAATTAATCATAAAAATTTTTATTTTTTATTTTTTATTTTTTATGTTGACTTAGTTACGCTCAAAATTGAACTAAATTAAACTCTATTACTTAACCTATTTTAAGATTAATACTTTTTTTATTTTTAGATAATGTTAAGATAATTAATTATCAAAATTTGAGAATTATATTAGAATATGATTCTAACAAAAATTATACTTATGTTTTTATTTTATGATAAATTATATAAAAATTAATATATTTTTAATAAGTTATGCGAATAAATTTAACATGATTGTAACCCGAGTGTAATTTGAATGTAATAAGATTTTTCTAAACTAAACTATGAGAACGAGGAGGTAAAGAAGGAGAGGAGGAAGAGAGTAGTGGAAGAGTAGTAGAAGGTGAAGGAAGAGGAGGAGGAGAAAACTGAAGGAGAGGGGAGGAGGCAACAATGGATATAGAGTGGGAGAAGGAGGGGGAAGTGGAGTGGGAGATAGAGTGGGAGGATGAGGAGGAGGAGAGGGAGGGAGAGGAGGTTGGGGTGGGAGAAAGAGGAGGCGGTGGATGTGGAGGTAGAGAAGGAGGATGAGATAAAGATTTGGTCTAAAGAGATCTGACTCAGATCAAGACACATCGATTCGATTGAACCGACTCACAGATTAATTTGACTTGAAATAAATCAGTTCAAGGGCATTATCAAAATTTTTAATAAAAAAGATGTCCTAAAGTAAAAAATCAAATATATGACACTATCTAGTATAAACTCATTACTAGAATCTTTTTCAATAAATTATCTAAAAATATTATAAAGTAATATTGGTCATTAAATATCAAAATTTTTAAAAATCCAGCATATAGAGATAACTTCAAGAAAATCCATTAGTAATTCATAAATTTATTTATTTTAGCATGATATTTTATTTATTTATTTATTTATTTATTTATTTAAGAGAAGAAAAACTATATTTTCTTAACTATCTAATACAATTAATATTCTGCTCACCATAGTATAAAAGAGTTTTAAACTATTGAGACCAACTGCCTCTACAATTGAATCAATTGTATCTGAAAAGTTAATAACTGAGAAGTTAATAAAAACTAGAATATCACATCTTGTCAAAATAATACAAAAAAAATAAAAACTTTCAGATAGAGATAATAAAAATACCAGAGGTTAATTCCTCCATATTCAAAATTTTAACCAATTCTGCATCATTAGCCTCAATTTTTAATTTCTAGATTCCATTTTATTGCAACATAGACTCCCTAACAATAGCTTCCATCATTTGCATGAATTAGAAAATCAATTTCTCTATTCTAAATATCAAAATATATCAAGTCATGAACTAGAATATGATAATATGAGTATCTCTCGTATTGGGTTCCTTCGATCTTGTTAATTTAAAGTTAACTATTGTGTAATATATTGAATCTCCTATTTTGACGATGAAACCACTTTATATATGTTTATGATTTAATTTGTGTTTTTGAGTGACGCATGATGCTTCGATCAGGATGAGACAATTAAAGCAGGAAAAATCATGTTGTGCCAGAAGAACATGTAAGAAGATTGGATGTTGGGCCGGTAGATCGGTCGACGTATCGACAGAAGGCTTCGGGCCATGGACTCGGGCATCGGACCAAGAAGAGCGGGTATTGTGCCAAGGATATTGGAGTTGCGGAGTCAACTGGCCGATTAGGCAATAGGTCGTAGGAGAGGACTGTTGAATCTCGTATTTTGATGATGAAAATACTTGATATATGTTTATGATTTAATCTGCGTTTTGAGTGACGCAGGATGCTTCGATCAGGATGAGACAATTAAAGCAGGAAAATCATGTTGTGCCTTAGAAGGAACATGTCGAAGAGATGGACGTCGGGCGGTGGATCGGTCGATGTATCAACGTAAGGCTTTGGACCGTGGACTCGGCATCGGGCCAAGAAGAGGGAATTGTGCCAAGGATATCGGAGTTGCAGAGTCAATCGGCCGATTGGGCAATAGGCTGCGGAGAGGACGATGTCGCCAAGAATCGGACGGCGTCGAGGGACCAATGACATGCCTTGGGACAACTTGGTTAAATTGCTTAGGATTAATTGTCTCGATCGAAGTTTTGTTGTGCAGGATTAACTATGATAATGATGAAGACATAAAAGCTTAAACAAAGTGTCGAGTCAAGCTGAAGGATTTGTTATGAAGTTCGAGAGTTCGACTGGAAGTCCGAAGGTTCGTCGGGAATGCTACCGTGAGCTCGCCGAGAAAGATCGGAGCTTTGCCAAGAAGCTCATTGGAACTTCGCTAAGATCAAATCGTGAAGTCTAGGAGCTTGCCGGGAGTCCATGAGAATGGTTTCAGAGAGTTCATTGGAAGACCATGGGAAGTTTTGCGGAAGCTTCCGTAAGAAGTCTTGACTTGTGGACTTTGTAATAGCTTAGAAAAAATGTCTTTAAATTCATAGTTAGCACGTTAATTAGGGTTAGGATTAGGTGTTAATCCTATAACCCAAGTAGGGGCCAATTAGGCTCAAGTTCGGATTTGGTTTGGGCCAAGTTTGGAGCCAAACCAAGTGAGCTGAAATAGTAAAAGAGGTGGCACCGCCGGGGTTGGAGGTGGCACCGCCCGTGCTATGTCTCCCCAATGAGATTGGCGGTGCAACCGCAGGACCAAGAGGTGCAACCGCCCAGGGCTCGATCTCCGGCGAGGCGGGCGGTAACAACCTCCCGTCGAGGTAGCACCGCCAGAGCTCAAGTTTCGAAGCTCTGCCAGGCGGTGCAACCTCTCCGTCGGGCGGTGCAACCTACCGAGCTCGATCTTCGAGCTCGGCAGAGAGGTGCAACCGCCCCCATCGAGAGAGGTGCAACCCTGGGCTCCGATCTCGCCAGGCGGTGCAACCTCTCCGGTCGGGAGGTGTAATCACCGATCCCGGAATTCCGGGATTTGATCGTTTTGAGCTCCAAATTTGAACTGGGTTGGGGCCTATAAATACCCCACCCATTCAGCACAGAAAGAGCAACAGATCCACACCGAATTCTTGATCTTTTCTGTGATTCTAAGAGCTCAAATTTGTGTAAAGTCCAAAAGTTCTCCTCTTTCTGTTCTTCAAGTCTTTAGTTGTAAAGAGAGGAGAGAAAGGATCTATAAGAGTTGTCTCCTGAGCCCGTCAAAAGGAGAGAAACTGTAAAAGGGCAGTTGGCCTTCGCCTATTGAAGGAAGGCCTCTAGTTGACGTCGGTAACCTCATCGGTGGAGGAAGCCAAAAGTGGAGTAGGTCAAGACTGACCGAACCACTCTAAATCTCTGGTTTGCTTTTATTTTGAGTTTTTTATCATTACTGCAAACCTCCTACATAGCTACTGCTCTCGCGCTTTTATTTAACAAGTTTCTAAGTTCTAATCTTTCCGAATCTGCATTCAGGCGTAAAACGGTGTTTTTCGCACGATCTTTACATCGCAGCTTACATTTACGCCTTGAGTCTGTTTATAACCGCAAACTGTCTTTTGCGCTTTTACTTAACGAGTTTCTGTGCAGTTTACGTTTACGTCTTGATTCCATTTATAACTGCAAACTGTGTTTAGACGCAAATTGTGTTTAGACGCAAACTGCGCTTAGACGCAAACTGTGTTTAGACGTAAACTGTGTTTGGACGCAAACTGCGTTTAGACGTAAACTGCACTTAGATGCAAACTGTGTTTAGATGCAAACTGTGTTTAGACGAAAAAACGCTTTTAGACGCATAAAACTGTGTTTAGACGCAAAACCACGCTTTAGACGAAAACTGTGTTTAGACATAAACCGCGCTTAGACGCAATCTCGCGCTTAGACATAAACTGCGCTTTTAGATGCAAACCGCGCTTAGACGCAATCTGCATTTAGACGCAAACTGCATTTAGACGCAAAACTGCATTTAGACGCAAACTGCGTAAACTGCACTTAGATACAAACTGTGAATCGACTTTTGCATCATAATAGATTTTATCGAACGAACGCACCTTTCGATTTTAATCGCTGTAAGATATCCGCTGCACTAATTCACCCCCCTCTCTTAGTGCTCTCGATCCTAACAATTGGTATCAGAGCAGGGTATTTCTCATTTCGGATTTACACCCGAGAGAAATGGCTCTTCAAGAGGGCTTTTCGGTCTTTCGTCCACCGTTCTTTAACGGATTGGACTACACTTATTGGAAAACTCGAATGAGAGTTTTCTTGATTTCTCTAAATCTGGATTTATGGAATATCGTTGAAAACGGTTTTCAACTTCCCTCTAAACCGATGAACGAATGGTCGGATTTAGAGAAGAAGTATTTTTCTTTAAACGCATAAAAGACTATGAATGCCTTATTTTGGCGCTTTGGACAAAAATGAGTTCAATCGGGTTTTTCTTTGTGCTAAACGGCTTTTCGATATCTCAAGCACTCTTAAAATCACGCACGAGGGAACTAGTAGAGTCAAAGACTCGAAAGTTAATATTTTACTGCATGATTTCGAGCTTTTTCATATGAAACCAAGTTTAAACCGTTGTTGACATGTACACCCGCTTTTTTGAAATGTCGTCAATGGTTTAAAATCACTTGGTAAAAGCTTTTTTCGGATTTTGAACTCGTTAACAAAGTTCTGCGCTCACTTTCTAAAACTTGGGATTCAAAAGTAACCGCTATTCAAGAATCAAAAAACTTGAACCAATTTCCACTTGAAGAACTAATTGGTTCATTGATCACATATGAAATGACGTGCAATGCACGTGAAGAACTTGAGAACCACCTTCCAAAGAACAGGAAGGATTTGGGACATAGAACATTTGAAGACCACTCGAGCATAAGCTCAAGTGATGGTGAACTTAAACTACAAATGAAACAAAAATTAAAAAGTAAAAAGAACGGAACTACTTGTTTTGAACGCAAGAAGAACAAAAAAAATTGGGATGAATTGAGCTCCTCCGAAGACGAGGAGAAAATCAACAAAGGCGAGGTGGCAAACTATGCCTTTACGCCTTTCGACGCTGAGGTAATCAAAATACCTTTAATTTACTTTGAAATTACATAATGCTTTTCATAATGCATTTTTCTTTTTTATTTTCTTAAAAATTACATGTTTAATAATTTTATAATGAAAATAGAAAAAATTAGGAATCATGCTTATCATTCTAAGTAATTTTGAAAATAATCATGAAAATTGCTTGTTTATGATAAACAAAATGATTTTGAAATACATTATGAAATCATGCTATATGTGGTTGAGAAGTAATAATGTGTATCATGTTGATTTCCATTGTTATTTCTCTATTTTGAGTATATGAAATCATGTTCAATTTGAAGTTATGATTAATGAGTATATATTTTTGAAATTATGGTGATTATCGATTTTCATGATAATAACAGTGGCTTTAAAAATTGATGCATGTTTTCATTTGACATAAATGAAAAGGCATGCTAACATGAAATCGATCACTTAAGATGAAACACTTAAAAAAAAAGGGGGAGAAATATATGAATTGATGCTATAAACATTATGCTATGATTATGCCATGCTTGCATTATCAAGAGATATATGAATTGATATGATTGTCATATTTGCAATGCTTATATGAATTGATGCTATGATTGCCAAATTTGCATTGTGCCATGTTTGCACCATACGTTAAGATATCAAGAACTTGTATCGTAATTTTACGCATTGATATGTTACCATGTGATGAAATGCTACAATTGATAAACACTTGAAATGCAATCCTCTATCTTATTGATTTTTCAATAAATCTATGATTGTCATATATGAATTTATTGAATGTAATTTTGAGGATGATTTCAGATTTGACAAATGCTTGATTCGTATTTACGACATAAGATACACTTTAAGTATGAATCATACTTCAATCATGTTAAATGCTTCAATCATTTTCTATCTCTAGAGCTCTCGATTTTGATGAAATACAAGTGATAAATTTATTTATGATATCTTGTAAATTACTTGAATTATGAATGAGTTTTTATGATGTGTTAAAAGAATCACTTAAAAATAAAATGCTTTTCCCATCTTATCGAGATTAATGCATGATATTGTGTGAATCTCGAAATTGATTTTGATGAAATAGTAATAACGTTATTCATGTTATGAATCTCAAAAATGATAATATGTTTCATGTGATAATATGAATACACGAAACACTTATGATGTGAATTTTATACAATTCCGTGTATTCATAAAATATTTATCTCCTCATCCAATAACTCTTCTTGATATTCCTTATGAGATGAAATGAAATAATGCATGAAATACAAAATGAGGAGTTATTGATACCATCATGATATGAAACATTTATGATTTGCAATTATGCATGCAATACTTGTGCTTTCTAATTATGATGTGATGTATTGTATATGATATAAATCATGATTTAAAATGCTATGAGTGCTAAGTTACACACTTTGAGAAAAAATTGCTATATTGAAACATTAATGTAATTATGAATGGTGATATGAAATTATGCATGTAATACTTCAACCTATGATAACGATGCATGCAATGATATTCATGATGAAAAATTGTCTTGACATTCATGACTTGATTATTCATCCTTTGTTATGATTTTGAAATCATTGTAAAAGGAAAAAGAACTACAAAACTGTATTTTTCCTTTCTTTTTGACAATGACAAAGGGGGAGATAGCTAGCTTGTACAAGTCAAGAAGATGCAAAAACTTGATTGCTAGCTTGTCTATCTTAAGTAGCAAAGATTGCTAACTTGCTTATTTCAAGAAGAAAAATTGTCTTCTTGAACATCACTATCTTGAATATCTCAAGAAGCAAAACTTGCAATTTGCACATTGCAATAGGAAGCAAGAATCATGAGCTTACACAAGAAAGCTATCTTGCATTTGCTTTCGAAATTTTTGCTAGCTTATATATTGTGAAACTTGTATATCATAAAAATTGCTAGCTTATTAGTCTAAAGAGAAGCAAAAAGTTGCTATCTCAAAAGAAGCAAATGTGCTATCTTGCCTATCTCAAGAGGCAAAAATGCTAACTTGCGCATCTAACAAAGTGAACAAAATTTTCAAGAAGCAAGAGTTGCCTTCTTGAACATCTCTAATTTGCTAGCTTGCATGATGTAGAACTTGCTATCTTGAACATTACCAAAAGTGCTATCTTATATGCTATAAAACTTGCATATCTAAAACTTGGTAGCTTGAATGTTCTAAGCATGATGTAACATTTGCTAAATTTTTTGGCTTCAAAACTGCATGATGATAAAACTTGATACTATGTTTTTCATGCAATGAGTTGAATCAATATCACAAACGATTGATTGTGATACTTCTCCTTTTTGTTGATGACAAAGGGGGAGAAGTATGTTGATGAAAGTATGTTGATGACATGACATGTGATGCATAAGTTTATGCATATGTTCATGTTGACGTGTTGCAAGTATTCATGATGAATATTGCAATGACTTGAATTCAGTTTGAATTCAAGGTTCTATCAAAATGGCATATTGATAGGGGAGTTTGTTTAAAACTCAGGGGTTAAGTTTAACTCATCATCAAGTGGTTGTCATCATCAAAAAGAGGGAGATTGTTGAATCTCGTATTTTGATGATGAAACTACTTGATATATGTTTATGATTTAATCTGCGTTTTGAGTGACGCAGGATTCTTCGATCAGGATGAGACAATTAAACCAGGAAAATCATGTTGTGCCGAAGGAACATGTCAGAAGATTGGACGTCGGGTCGGTGGATCGGTCGACGTATCGACAGAAGGCTTCGTGTTGGGAAATCAAGGGGGGTGACATCATATGCGCAGCGGAAGAACAAGAAAACAAAAATCCCCCATTCCCAAAAAGATGTTCGTCGTCGTGCGAAGATTGGTGCGTAAAAATCCGCAAAACACAAAACTACGTATAGAGATTGTGTTACCTAGGGAGATCGTATATCCCTGTTTCCTTACAGATCCTTAGGAGAGGGTGAAGGAGGTCAAGCGCCCTCCTCTCTAGCGGTGATCCACACAGGGCCAGGGTTGCGACGACCCTCCTCAAAACTCCGTGCCTCGAGGTGGAGAGGGGAGAGGAGAATAGGGAAGGCAAGCAAAGACTCTAGCCTATGAGGTCTGTGAATCCCTCCTATTTATAGAGATCCCGTGTCAAACCCTAATGGGTCCTTCCCTAGTGGGTATTGGATCTGCATCCAATAAGACAAGGGCTCCGCCGGATATCTCATATCAGAACCTCTACTCATCGCAATGCCTACCATATGTGTGTGACCCTCTAGGCCCAATATCGAATGGGCCGTGAGTCATACTGTCGAGAACTCCTTCTAACTCAGTGAATTATTATCTCTGTAATAATTCACTTGACTCATCGACTACTGGACGCATACTAGGCCACTACGCCAGTAGTCCCAGAGACGATCTGGGGAATCCAATCCATTGGACCCAATCGTCCTCGTTACCATGTACCTATAGTCTCTCATCCATCTAATATCCCGGAGACCAGATATATCGAGCATGGTGTTGTCGGACCCATACGGTTTTCTACTCGAAGTTTTTCGCTCTAATCGGATTCTCAGGAGAACTTTTTCTCTCTCAACCCGAATGACCCGGCCGGGGATTTGTTTGAGCAAGAACACATGGGGATATTCCTCTCATGACGCCGAGAGTGGATGATCCTCTATCGACACTCAATAGCCCTCGTAAGGTCGACTACCACTCCCAATGACCGGTTGTACTAGATCCGGGACAGCCAAACCTATAAGTCCGGTATCAAAGAGTGGAGCACTCATACAGGACATCCTTGGTGTCTCAAGTCTAAGGACCGATACACCATTGGACTACTGAAATCATTTGTCGACAATAAGGCATCATCAACCATCCAAAGATTCCGTAAAGCGGATCAATCAGTGAACTCATTCTCCAATGAGCACTGCATTTGTATCCCTAGTGTCCCTACACGAGCAAAGTTATGAGACCAACTGCATCCATCATATGGACGGGTATACAGCACACCAGTCTATCCGGTTATCATGATGTCCCTCTCGAGTAACCTATGACCGGGATTATTTAGGATATGTGTTTAAAGGTGAATCGATCTCATTATCGTGATCTCATCACGATCCGATTCTCATTGCACAAATCCAAAGACATCACAATATATATATATGCATTTATGCAATAGTTATAAAGTGATATACGCCAAAATATAATAAGCAAAAAAGATTCTGTATCAAGTCACACGTGCCATCACTCACGTGATTGGCTTGCTGGGCACCTATAACTAGCAATCTCCCACTTGACCTAAAGCCAATCACCTATATGTCCGATCTCCATGGACTCGCGGACGCTTCAAAGACAATCGAGACAACGGCTTTGTCGGTGGATCTGCAATGTTATCTTCGGATGGAACTCTTTCCCACGCTACATCTCCTCGGGTTACGATCTCTCTTATAAAAGCTGGAACCTCCTCGAACACTTCCGATGAGACACGGGTTCCCCTTATTTGAGTAATCACCCCATAGTTGTCGAATAATATAAGGAAGTCGACTTGTCGCTATCTCGTATCGACTCCCAAATCTGTGATGAACTTCTTCACCCGGACTCCCTCCTTTGCTGCATCGATGCAGCAATGTATCCACCTCTCGTGGTCGAAGAAAGAAGTGGTATCTTGCTTGGAACTCTTCCAAAGACACACTGCTCCTCCATTCAAGGTGTACACATACCCTGAATTGACTTGCTATCATCGACATCGACTGAAAACTTGAGTCGGTGTAGCCTTCAACCTTAAGGCTATTACCTCCATATACTAGTAAAAGATCCTTAGTCCTTCTCAAGTACTTAAGGATACACTTTCTTGCTTTCGGTGCTCCAAGCCTGGATCCGCTTTGACACCGCCACAGTGACACTCAAAGCATGCGCTATATCAAGCCTAGTACATAGCATGGCATACATGATAGACCCTATTGCTGAGGCATAAGGTATCATATCCATGTCGCCCTTTCTTTCCGAGTCTTTGGGGACATACTCAGAGAAAGCGATATCCCATGTCTCATCGGTATGAGACCTCTTTTGGAATTTTCCATGCCAAACCTTTTGACAATAGTTTCTATGTACTGGACTGGGACAAGCCAAGCATCCTCTTAGATCTATCTCTATAGATTCTAATCCCCAAGATATAAGATGCTTCCCTAAGTCCTTCATGGAGAAGTGTCTAGATAACCAAGCCTTTTCTTGTGGATAGCATTCCTATGTCATTCCCAATGATGAGGATGTCATCCACATATAACCAAAAAAGGTGATAGCACTCCCACTTACCTTTCTGTATACACAAGGCTCATCTTCGTTTTAACGAAGTCATAAGATCTTATTGCCTCATCAAATCTTATGTTCCAACTTCGGGAAGCTTGCTTTAGTCCATAAATGGATCTAAGCAACCTACACACCTAATCCGGGCAGTTCTTGGACACTAATCCCTCGGGTTGCATCATATACACCTCCTCCTCGAGGTTCCGTTGAGGAATGCGGTTTTCACATCCATCTGCCGGATCTCTTAATCATAGTGTGCTGCAATAGCCAATAGAATTTCGATGGATTTTAGCATTGCTACGGGTGAGAAAGTTTCGTCAGTAGTCAACACCTTGCCTTTGACGTACCCTTAGCCACTAGCCTTGCTTTATAGGTCTCTACATTTCCATCTACTCGATCTTTTTCTTAAAGATCCACTTGCAACCGATGGGTACAATACCTTTCAAGCATCAACTAGGTTCCAAACCTTATTGGAGTACATAGAATCCATCTCAGAATTCATGGCTTCTTTCCACTTCCGGAGTCTATACTCATAATAGCCTCCTCGTGGGTTTGAGGATCAATATCCTCTACATCCTCTGCTCTAATATGTCCCACATATCTCTCAAGAGGATAGGATACTCTATCGGACCCACGTGAAAAGTTGATACTTGTGTATTAGGTACTGAACGGACTTCGGGTGTAGAGTGGTGCTTGAGCTTGGTTCTCCAACCTCGCTCAATTCTATCATTCTCCCACTGTCTCTCCGTCAAGAATGTGTTCCTTCTCAAGGAACACTGCTCTCTTAGCTACAAAGACCTTTTGGTCCTCGAGATTATAGAAATAATACCCACAAGTTTCCTTGGGGTATCCCACAAATTTGCATCGCTCGTCTTGATTCTAACTTATGGGGTTGTGTCTTCTAACATAAGGGGCAGCCCTGGATCTTAACAACCTTAAGATCGGGCTTCTTCCCTTTCCATATCTCATATGGTGTAGACACTACCGACTTAGTTGGAACTCTGTTCAGAAAGGTAAGCTACGGTTTCTAGGGCATATCCCCAGAATGAGATGGGTAGGTCAGTGAAACTCATCATGGACCGTACCATATCTAATAATGTACGATTTCTCCTTCGGAGAGACACCATTGAGCTCAGGTGTATAAGGAGGTGTCCATTGGGATAATATCCCATGGTCCTTGAGGAACTGAGTAAACTCAGTTTTAAGTATTCACCTCCTCGATCCGATCGAAGAGTTTTGATACTCTTTCCACGGTTCTCCACCTTATTCTTATACTCTCTGAATTTCTCAAAGGCCTCGGACTTGTACTTCATTAAGTACATATATCCATACCTTGAGAAATCATCAGTAAATGTAATGAAGTAAGAGTAACCTCCAATGGCATGAGTTGACATGGGTCCACATACATCACTATGTATGAGTTCCAACAACTCATTGGCTCTCTCTCCAGTTCTACTAAATGGAGATTTGGTCAGTTTTCCATGAATGCAAGGCTCACAAGTCGCATATGACACATAGTCAAATGGATCTAGATATCCATCATTTAGCAACTTTTGAATCCTTCTTTCATGGATGTGACCTAGCCTACAATGCCACAGGTATTTACTGTTCAACTCATCTCATTTCCTTTTGGACACATTTACATTCATGATATGTGGAGTGGTGTCTAACATAAATAAACCATTATGCAATGTTCCTTTCGTGATGATCTTATCATCTAATAATATTGAACAACCATTGTTCTCAAAAACAAATTTATATCCACTAACTGTTAAACATGAAATGGAGATAATATTTTTGATAATAGAAGGAACAAAATAACATGCATCTAATGCAATAAAAGCTCCACTAGGCAGTTGTAGGGCGACCTCGCCAACAGCTACTACAGCAACTTTTGCTCCATTACCCATCTTGAGGTCCATCTCGCCTCTCAGTAGTCTCCTAGGTCTTGCCGAACCACCAACGAATTGCATATATGATAAGCACTACCGGTATCCAATACCCATGTGTTATCATAAGAGTCCGACAAATGGAGACCGATCATGAATGTACTGAAGCTTCATCAAGCTTTTTTTGTTTCGCCCTTTCTGCAAGGTACTCTTTGCAGTTTTCTCTTCCAATGGCCATCTTTACCACAGTGGAAGCACTGGCCTTTTTCCTTTCTTTGGGTCTTTCTTAGCAACCTTTGCTTTACCTTGTTTGCCCTTGCCCTTTCCCTTCTTAAGGGACCTTTCGCTTTCCTTTTCTTTCTGGTCTCACCAGTGTAGAGAACTGGCTTCTCTTTCTTAATAGTACTCTCTGCCTCCCTCAACATATTGAGGAGCTCTGGGAGAGTCACCTCAAGCTTGTTCATATTAAAATTCATTATGAACTGTGAAAAGGAATCTGGTAGGGACTGAAGCACAATGTCCACACACAAGTTATCCTCTAGGACCATTCCTAGACCTGTGAGTTTCTCTATCCACTCAATCATCTTTAGGACATGGTTCTCAACCGGTGTCCCCTCAGTCATCCTAGCGGGAAAAGGCTATTGGATATCTCATATCGTTGAGTCCTTCCCCTGTTCCTCAAACAATTTGCGGACATGTAGGGGAGAATGGATCCGGCATCCATCTTTTCATGTTGTCTCGTAACTCTCGGAGTCATAGAGCCCAACATATAGCACCGAAAGCAAGAGTGGAGTCATCAATGTACTTCACGTAGCGGCGCGATCTCATCCTCGCTTGCCCCTTCTTGCGTAGGCATCACTGTATCAGGGACGATTACGATTTTCTCATTTGTGAGAACAATTCTCAAGTTACGGAGCCAATCTGTATAATTTTGGACCCATAAAGGCGGTTGATATCAAGTATGCCACAAAGGGATTTGAAAGCGACATTTTAGAAAAATAAAGATGTAAGAAATGAATAACATACAGATTTTACAAGAAATAAACTATCAAGATATGAACTTCTATCTTAATATGCTCCCACTATTTTACTAACGAGTCACGCGACACCCTCAAAGATTGACGGAAACGGAAGTCTCAAGCAGACTTCTAGTGGGGATCGGGGATCCAATCAGCGTCTTAGAGTAACCTCGAGGGACTCGACCAATCACACTAAGCCTCCAAAAGGTAGGCAACTCTTGCCGATCACAACTCCTTGTGATTCCCGCCCTGTTTGGCCTCCGAATCACCATGGCCTCGAGGGACTCGACCAACCATGATGCTCGGTTAAGTCAACACCGTTTACAAGATGAGTCCGATTTGATGATATACCCCGAGGGACTCGACCAAGCATACCATGTCCTCAGGTCACCGGTGACATCTCTATGTCGTAAGCAAGATAGCGAATCGTGATATAGGTGAGTCTCGAGGGACTCGACCAACTCAACCTACACCGAGAATCGGTTCCTACTCATAACGATGGAAGGCCACGTGGGTCAATCTAATTGCCTCACGTTTACCGACTTAATATTATCGAGAGATGTTTCTATAATTTGGTCTCTTAATATGACATGTCACACATATACATATTTAATATATATCTACATCGCATGCAAATATATATACATATCTAGCATGTGTATAAGCAATCACATCGATGATCATGGACCACGACCTAATATGATTAGGGCCCGAGCCAAGAGGGGCCTAATCACTCACATCAAGATCTATGTGTGCAGCGGTGCATCTCCATGCCCTTGTGATTGTCCATCTCGCCCTTGTCGGTTCCGTCGACATCTTGATGCATCTCCATGCATCACGATCGTCCGTCTCGTGGGTCCCGCTTATCGATCATCGCGCCCCATTGCGCCTCCTCTCCTGTGATTACAACTTAATCATAGGCAAGCAGGCCCGACAATAAACGAGAAATATAATGGAGGTTCGTAGACCTCAATAATAATAATCACAAGTACACACATCACTCGGTCCATGATCATCCGTCCACACATCATATATCACATATATAAATAATCATCATTATATAGGACTACTAGATAATAATAAAAATAATAATCAACTAAACCTTTTAATTAATTAATATTTTTCTGAAATCAGGGACATGTAGGAAATTTCTCAATTCCTAAGGGTATTTTCATAATTTGGACAAAAGTCAGAAACTGGAATTTCTCAAATTCACGGGGCAAAACGTCCTTTTGCCCAAAACCCTAATTCCCTATCATCGCCATTTGCCGCCGCCACCCCACCTGGCGTGGGCGGCTCAGGCGACGGGCGAGAACCTTGCCCTCGCCGGAAGCGGCACGCCCAACCGGGGCGACGCCATCGCGGGTGGGTGCCTCCTTGGCCGCCTTCGCCTAAAAAAGCGGCGGTCTTTGTCCCCGCCAGCAGCCCTATGGGGGGGGTTTCGCCATGGAGCAGCGGGCGGCAAGCGCGCCGCTCCCTTGCAGCGGCAGCGCCACGCCCTACGGCGACGGGCTCGCTTCCTTGCGCTTTGCCTAGGCGGTGCCTTCGCCTGGCGCGGGTTTTTGCCGACCCGTAAGAAGACAAACCGGCTGCAAACAGGGCCGGGCCGGCTGCTGCAGGCAGCGCTTATGCTGTTCCCGCCGGCTGCTGCTGCAGACGACGCAGATCGAGGGCAGCAACTGTTGCTGCCCTTTTTTCGCTTTTACGTCAACGATTTTGGCGTCAAAATTCTTCCTAAAGACAACACACGCAGGTTCAAAAACCAATCATTCGCACGAAAAACTGGCTCGATACCACTTGTTGGGAAATCAAGGGGGGCGACATCATACGCGAAATGGAAGAACAAGAAAACAAAAATCCCCATTCCCAAAAAAGATGTTCGTCGATGCGAAGATTGGTGCGTAAAAAATCCATAAAAAACACAAAACTGCGTGATAGAGATTGTGTTACCTGGGGAGATCGGATATCCCCTGTTTCCTTATAGATCCTTAGGAGAGGGTGAAGGAGGTCAAGCGTCCTCCTCTCTAGCGGTGATCCACACGGCGGGGTTGCGGCGACCCTCCTCAAAACTCGGGCCTCGAGGTGGAGAGGGAGAGGAGAATAGGGAAGACAAGCAAAGACTCTAGCCTATGAGGTCTGTGAATCCCTCCTATTTATAGAGATCCTATGTCAAACCCTAATGGGTCCTTCCCTAGTGGGTATTGGATCTGCATCCAATAAGACAAGGGCTCGCCGGATATCTCATATCCCAACCTCTACTCATCGCAATGCCTACCATATGTGTGTGACCCTCTAGGCCCAATATCGAGCTGGTCGTGAGTCATACTTGTCGAACTCCTTCTAACTTAGTGAATTATTATCTCTGTAATAATTCACTTGACTCATCGATCTGGACGTATTTCAGGCCACTACGCCAGTAGTCCCAGGAGACGATCTGGGGAATCCAATCCATTGGACCCGTGCGTCCTCGAGTTACCATGTACCTATAGTCTCTCATCCATCTAATATCCCGAGACCGTATATCTCGAGCATGGTGTTGTCGGGACCCATACGGTTTTTCTACTCGAAGTCTCGCTCTAATCGGATTCTCCCAGAGAACTCTTTTCTCTCAACCCGAATGACCGCCGTGGATTTGTCCGAGCAAGAACACATGGGATATTCCTTTCATGACGCCGAGAGTGGAAGATCCTCTATCGACACTCAATAGCCCTCGTAAGGTCGACTACCACTCCCAATGACCGGTGTACTAGATCCGGGGACAGCCAAACCTATAAGTCCGGTATCAAAGAGTGGAGTACTCATACTGGGACATCCTTGGTGTCTCAAGTCTAAGGACCAGATACATTATCGGACTTCGGAATCATTTGTCGACAATAAGGCATCATCAACCATCCAAAGATTCCGTAAGCGGATCAATCAGTGAACTCATTCTCCAATGAGCACATGTATTTGTATCCCTAGTGTCCCTACACGAGCGACTATGAGACCAACCGCATCCATCATATGGACGGGTATCTGAAAGACACCAGTCTATCAGGTTATCACGATGTCCCTCTCGAAAGTAACCTATAGTAGGGATTATTTAGGATATGTGTTTAAAGGTGAATCGATCTCATTATCATTGATCTCATCACGATCCGATTCTCATTGCACAAATCCAAGGACATCACAATATATATATATATATATATATATATATATATATATATATATATATATATATATATATATATATATATATATATATATATATATATATGCATTTATGCAATAGTTATAAAGTGATATACGCCAAAATATAATAAGCAAAAAGATTCTGTATCAAGTCACACGTGCCATCACTCACGTGATTGGCTTGCTGGGCACCTATGACTAGCACTTCGGACCTTGGACTCAGGCATCGGGCCAAGAAGAGCGGGTATTGTGCCAAGGATATCGGAGTTGCAGAGTCAACTGACCGATTGGGCAATAGGCTACTGGAGAGGACGATACGCCGAAGAATCGGACGAAGCGTCGAGGGACCAATGACATGCCGGACAACTTGGTTAAATTGCTTAGGATTAATTGTCTCGATCGAAGTTTTGTTGTGCAGGATTAACTATGATAACGATGAAGACATAAAGCGAAAAAAAGTGTCGGAGTCAAGCGCGAAGGATTTGTTATGAAGTTCGAGAGTTCGACGGAAGTCCGAATGTTCGTCGGGGAATGCTACCAAAGCTCGCCAAGAAAGATCGGATCTTGTCAAGAAGCTCATTGGAACTTCGCTAAGATCAAATCGTGAAGTCAAGGAGCTTCTTGGGAGTCCATGAGAATGGTTTCGAGAGTTCATCGGAAGACCATGGGAAGTTTCCGGGAAGCTTCTTAGAAGAAGTCTTGACTTATGGACTTTGTAATAGCTTAGAAAATGTCTTTAAATTCATAGTTAGCAAGTTAATTAGGGTTAGGATTAGGTGTTAATCCTATAACCCAAGTAGGGGCCAATTAGGCTCAAGTTTGGACTGGTTTGGGCCAAGTTTGGAGCCAAACCAAGTGAGTTGAAATAGTAAAAGAGGTGGCTTCTTGGGGTTGGAGGTGGCACCGCCCGTGCTATGTCTCCCAATGAGACCGGCGGTGCAACCGCCCTCAGCCAAGAGGTGCAAACCGCCTGGGCTCGATCTCCGGCGAGGCGGGCGATGCAACCTCCTCTCGTCGGGAGGTAGCACCGCCAGAGCTCAAGTTTCGAGCTCTGCCAGGCGGTGCAACCTTTCCAGTCAGGCGGTGTAACCGCCTGAGCTCGGTCTTCGAGCTCTGGCAGAGAGGTGCAACCACCCCTGACAGAGAGGTGCAACCACCTGGGCTCAGTCTCCGAGCTCTGCCAGGCGGTGTAACCTCTCGAGTCAGGAGGTGCAACCGCTTGATCCCGGAATTCCGGGATTTGATCGTTTTGAGCTCCAAATTTGAACTGGGTTGGGGCCTATAAATACCCCACCCATTTAGCACAGAAAGAGCAACGGATCCACACCGAATTCTTGATCTTTTCTGAGATTCTAAGAGCTCAAATTTGTGTAAAGTCCAAAAGTTCTCCTCTTTCTGTTCTTCAAGTCTTGAGTTGTAAAGAGAGGAGAGAAAGGATCTGTAAGAGTTGTCTCCTAAGCCCGTCAAAAGGAGAGAAACTGTAAAAGGGCAGTTGGCCTTCGCCTATTGAAGGAAGGCCTCTAGTTGACGTCGGTAACCTCATCGGTGGAGGAAGCCAAAAGTGGAGTAGGTCAAGACTGACCGAACCACTCTAAATCTCTGGTTTGCTTTTATTTTGAGCATTTTATCATTACTGCAAACCTCCTACATAGCTACTGCTCTCTGCGCTTTTACGAACAAGTTTCTAAGTTCTAATCTTTCCGAATCTGCATTCAGACGTAAAACGGTGTTTTCGTACGATCTTTACATCGCAGCTTACATTTACGTCTTGAGTTTGTTTATAACTGCAAACTGTCTTTTGCGCTTTTATGAACGAGTTTCTGTGCAGTTTACGTTTACGTCTTGATTCCATTTATAACTGCAAACTCTGTTTAGACGCAAACTGTGTTTAGACGCAAACTGCGTTTAGACGTAAACTGTGTTTGGACGCAAACTGCGTTTAGACGTAAACTGCGCTTAGACGCAAACTGTGTTTAGACGCAAACTGCGCTTAGACGAAAACTGTGTTTAGACGCAAACTGCGCTTAGACGCAAACTGTGTTTAGACGCAAACTGCGCTTAGACGCAATCTGCGCTTAGACGCAAACTGCGCTTAGATTCAAACTGCGCTTAGACGCAATCTGCATTTAGACGCAAACTGCATTTAGACGCAAAACTGCATTTAGACGCAAACTGCGTAAACTGCACTTAGATACAAACTGTGAATCGACTTTTGCATCATAATAGATTTTATCGAACGAACGCACCTTTCGATTTTAATCGCTGTAAGATATCCGCTGCACTAATTCACCCCCCCCTCTTAGTGCTCTCGATCCTAACAAGGACGATGTGCCGAAGAATCGGACGAAGCATCGAGGGACCAATGACATGCCGGATAACTTGGTTAATTGCTTAGGATTAATTGTCTCGATCGAAGTTTTATTTTACATGTACAAGATTAACTACGATGGAAGTAAGATATGCAGCAGGAGTTGCGTCGGAGTCAATACTATGATCACGTTGGGGGTTCGAGAGTTCAACAGAAGTCTTGACGATCGTTGGAGGTTCTGCGGGAACAAATCCGAGAAGTCCAAGAGCTTGCCAAAGAAGCTCATCGGAACTCGCCAAGTGGAGTTTGCCGGAAGTCCGCCGAAGCATCGCCGAAGGTTCGTCAGATGTTCGCCGGAAGCTCGCGGGAAGAAGCAATTGACGCACCGGAGCAAGTTGCAGTAAATGTCTTAAGAAATATCATAGTTAGCATGTAGATTAAGTTAGGAATGGGATGTGATCCCATTAAATTAATCTGGGGGCAATTGGGCCCTTGATAGACCCAAATTGGGTCGAATGGATCAACTCATTCGGACCAGAATTTCTGCTAGGCGGTGGCACCACCTGGGCTCAGTTTCCAAGCGAGACTGGGCGGTGCAATTGCCCAAGTCATGCGGTGGCACCGCTTGGGCTTAGTCTTCGAGTGAGACTAGGCGATGCAACCGCCCCTGTCAGGCGATGGCACTGCCAAAGCTCGGTCTCCAAGCTTTGTCAAGCAGTTGTACCGCCCCAGTTAGAGGTAGTACCGCTAGGACCCCAGAAATCCGGGAGGTGATATTTTTGAGCTCCAAATTCAAACCAGTTTAGAGCCTATAAATACCCCTCTCATCCTTGGGTAAAAGATACAAGCACATAGAGATTAAAAGAGAGAAAACGCTGTTGTAATCTCTAGAATTTCCCTCCTCTAGCTTAAGTGTTAGAATTCTGTTTAAGAGAGGAAAGTGAGTGCTTGTAAGGGTTGTCTCCTAAACCCGGGAAAAGGAGAAGAGGGGTGTAAGAAGGAGGTTGATCTTTGCTTAGTAAAGGAAGATCGTTAGTGGATGCCGGTGGCCTCGACGGAAGAGGAATCGATGGAGTGGATGTAGGTCACGATTGACCGAACCACTATAAACTCTCATCTTCTCTTGTTTACATTTATTCTTGCTGCTTACCTTACTGCAAACCTCCATATGTGCTTTACTTCCTCATTACTTTTGCTGCACTCATTTACGAACTCGCTTTCAAGTTAAGTTTCCGAAAACAGTTTTACGTCGGAAACAATTTCATCATATGAACGTAATTTTAAATCCTCGAAAGATTTCCACTACACTAATTCACCACCCCCCCTCCTCTTAATGCTCTTGATCCTAACAATTGGTATCAGAGCCCGGTATTTCTCATTTCGAATTTACACCCGAGAGAAATGACTCTTCATGGCTTTCAAGAGGACTTATCGGTTGTTCGTCTACCATTATTTAACGGATTGGACTACACTTATTGGAAACCTCGAATGAGAGTTTTCTTGATTTCTATGAATTTGGATTTATGGGATATTGTTGAAAATGATTTTTAACTTCCCTCTAAACCGATGAACGAATGGTCGGATTTGGAGAAGATGTATTTTTCTTTAAACGTAAAAGCTATGAATGCCTTATTTTGCGCTTTGGACAAAAATGAGTTCAATCATATTTCTACGTGCGAAACGGCTTTTGATATTTGGCGAATACTTGAAATCACGCACGAGGGAACTAGTAGAGTCAAAGGCTCGAAAGTTAACATTTTATTGCATATTTTAAGCTTTTTCGAATACATCCAAGCGAGACTATAGGCAACATGTACACCTATTTTATGGATGTCGTCAATGGTTTAAAAGCTCTTGGCAAATATTTCTCGAATTTTGAACTTATTAGTAAAGTTTTACAATCACTTTCTAAAGCTTGGGAATCAAAAGTAATGGCAATACAAGAAACAAAAGATTTAAATATTTTTTCACTTGAACAACTTATCGGTTCATTGATGACATATGAAATGGTGCATAATGCACATGATGAACATGATGAACAAAATCACCTTCCAAAGAACAGGAAGGATTTGGGACATAGAACATTTGAAGACCACTCGAGCATAAGCTTAAGTAATGGTGAACAAGAACTACTCGCTAAGAAATTTAAAAAATTAATGAAACGAGAATTGAAGAACAAAAATAAACTTAAAAAGAACGAACCTACTTGCTTTGAATGCAAGAAGAACACAAAGTGGGATAAATCGATCTCCTCCGAAGATGAGGAGAAAATCAATAAAGGTGAGGTGGCAAACTACGCATTCAACGATGAGGTAATCAAAACCCCCTTAATTTATTTTGAAATTACATGATGCTTCCCATAATGCATTTTCTTTTTTTTAGTATAGAATTAATTTTCTTGAAAATTACATGTTTAAATAATAAAATAAAAATGCAAAAATTATGATCTAGTAGTTTTGAAAATAATCATGAAAAATATATATTTTATGATAAACAAACAAAATAATTTTGATTGAAAATATAAAATCATGCTATATGTGATTAAGAAGTAATAATGTGTATCGTGTTGATTTCCATTGTTATTTCTCGATTTTAATTAAATAAAGTCATGTTTGGTTTGAAGAAATGCATAATGATGTAATGATTGATAATTTTATACATGAGATTTTAAGTAATACATGATGATAAGCATATGTTATTTTCATGAGTGTATTTGAAAAACATATGGCAAAACCATGTCCGAATGCATGAAAGTGTTAAATTTCATTTTCAGATTTTCTTAATCCTAACAATTCATTTTTGAGAATTTATTGATCTTGATGATTTTATTCATTCTTCGATCCTAAACATTGATGCATGTTTTTATTTAACATAAATAAAAAAGCATGCTAACATGAAATCAATCACTTAAAATGAAATACTTAAAAAAAAGGAAAATATATTATTAATGAAATCATGAATCTACTTATATTATGAATTTTGTGAACCATAAAAGTGATTTTGATTATTTGAATTTGAAATGAGTTTTATCAAAATCATGATATTGATTTCTTGGAATAACATGAGATTACCTTTGATGATCATTTTGATTATTATGATTCATGGAATTTTGGATTCATGACTTGGTCTTACATTTGTTTATGAGATGGTTGAAATCTTTGTACCTTTGAATTATTCCCTTCTCCTTTTAATTTTTTAATTTATGCATGTTATATGTCAAACATTTGAAACCATGTTTTGGTATCATGCATATCTAAGAAATATTGATTTGACAAATTGAATGAGTTGAAAATGAATGATGATTTTTTTCTTGAATATAACTTGTGATATTTTTTATATAAATCATCATTTTGATTTCTCAACATTCGATACATGAGATTTTATTATGAATCAAAATTTCTCATTAATCGATCTTCTACGATTCTACTTGATATTTTCTTAAAAGGAGATTTTCTAAATGAATCATGATTTTTCCTTGTGAGTTCTTGGATTTATTACTTGATTTTCTTTTAAAACAAGATCTTTCTTTGTACTCCTATAATTTTTCTTGATATTTTATTTAAAGAAGATATTTACTATATGAATCATGTCTTTTGGTATTCAAATGATTTTATCCTTAGATGAATTCTTTGTATTTATGGCTTGCATGGCTTGAAATGTTTTGGAATGATGCATGCAACACTATGATTTTTCCCTTTGATAAAAATGTATGCAATACTTTGATTTTTTTTAAATAATGTGAAAATCAACAATTATCATTTTATGTTAGAATGATGATTTGGAATAATGTATTAATGATGATTTTATATTTTATGATTTGGTATGATGCATGTAATAATAAAATATTCATGAATTTGAAATGATGCATATAATACTTATGACAATGATGTACATGATGATGTATTGCATATGATATGTATCATAAATGCTTTAAATGATGAATGTTTGGTATCATGATCAACATGTTGATAAATGCTTAAAAATTTTAATGTTTGAGTATTATGTATAATATGCCCATTAATGATGATTGATTTATTTTTCGATATCGTGCATGAAAAATAAAGTTTTTGAAATTATGTATGTTTTAATTTGAATATATAATGATGCAGAAATAAAATTGATACTTACCTTTGTCAAAATATGAAAATTGATATAAAGGTCTTCCCTTCCTTTTAACAATGACAAAGGGGGAGCAAAAATTTCTAGCGTGGACATCATGAAAAGAGGCAAACTAGCTAGCTTGCACAATTCAAGACAAAGGCAAAAATTGTACTTCTCAAAAAAGAAGAAATTGCTATCTTAAACATCACCGATAATTGCTAGCTTGAAATCTCAAGAAAATGTAAAAACGTTCTATCTTTGCCTATCTCAAGATGCTAAACTTACACTTTGCAACGAAAGCAAAATTACGAGCTCAAACATTGCAAAGGAAGCAAGAATCATGAGCTCACACAAGAAAGCTATCTTGCATTAGCTTTCGAAATCTTTGCTAGCTTGTATGTAGTAAAACTTGCATATCGTAAAAATTGCTAGCTTGTAGTCTAAAGAGAAGCAAACAATTGCTATCTCATGAAATGCAAACATGCTAAACTTGCACATCTTTAATTGATAGAATGCATAATGATAAAACTTGATATTATGTTTTTCATGCAATAAGTTAAATTGATACTACAAACACATTAGAGTTGGAACTTCTCCTTTTTGTTGATAACAAAGAGGGAGAAGTACGATGTTATGCATAAGTTTATGCATAAGTTCATGATGATGTGTTGCAAGTATTCATGATGAATATTGCAATGACTTGAATTCAGTTTGAATTCAAGGTTCTATCAATATGGCATACTGATAGGGGGAGTTTGTTTAAACTCCTGGAGTTAAGGTTAACTCCGTCATCAAGTGGTTGTCATCATAAAAAAGGGGGAGATTGTAGAATCTCGTATTTTGATGATGAAACCACTTGATATATATTTATGTTTTAATCTGCATTTTGAGTGACGCAAGATGCTTTGATCAGGATGAGACAATTAAAGCAGGAAAAATCATGTTGTGCCGGAGGAACATGTCAGAAGATTGGACGTCAGGCCGGTGGATCGGTCGACGTATCGACAGAAGGCTTCGGGCCGTGGACTCGGGCATCGGGCCAAGAAGAGTGGGTATTGCGCCAAGGATATCGGAGTTGCGGAGTCAACTGACCGATTGGGCAATAGGCCATAGGAGAGGACGATGCGCCGAAGAATCGAACGAAGCATCGAGGGACCAATGACATGCCGAACAACTTGGTTAATTGCTTAGGATTAATTGTCTCAATCGAAGTTTTGTTTTACATGTGCAGGATTAACTACGATGGAAGTAAGACATGCAATAGGAGTTGTGTCGGAGTCAAGACTATGATCACGTTGGGGGTTCGAGAGTTCGACGAAAGTCCTGGCGGTCGTCGAAGGTTCTACGGGAACAAATCCGAGAAGTCCAAGAGTTTGCCAAAGAAGCTCATCGGAACTTGCCAAGGGGATCATCGTAAGTCCAGGAGTTTGTCGGAAGTCCGCCGAAGCATCACCAAAGGTTCGTTGGATGTTCGTCGGAAGCTCGCCGGAAGAAGCAATTGACGCACCGAAGCAAGTTGCAGTAAATGTCTTAAGAAATATCATAGTTAGCATGTAGATTAAGTTAAGAATGGGAGGTGATCCTATTAACTTAATCTGGGGGCAATTGGGCCCTTAATAGACCCAAATTGGGCCGAATGAATCAACTCATTCGGACCAGAATTCCTGCTAGGCGGTGGCACCGCCTAGGAGATAGTCTCCCAGGAAAGCTGGGCGATGCAACCGCCTAGGTTAGGCGGTGGCACCGCCGGGGCTTAGTCTCCGAGCGAGACTAGGCGATGCAACCGCCCTAGTCAGGCGGTGGCACCACCTGGGCTCAGTCTCCGAGCGAGATTGGGCGGTGCAACTGCCCCTGTTAGGCGGTGGCACCACCAGAGCTTGGTCTCCGAACTCTGTCAGGTGGTTGTACCGCCCCAGTCAGGAGGTAGTACCGCCAGGACCCCGAAAATCCGGGAGGTGACATTTTTTAGCTTCAAATTCAAACCAATTTGGAGCCTATAAATACCCCTCCCATCCCTAGGTAAAAGACACAAGGACAGAGAGATTAAAAGAGAGAAAACGCTGTTGCAATCTCTAGAATTTTCCTCCTCTAGCTGAAGTGTTAGAATTCTGTTTAAGAGAGGAGAGTGAGTGCTTGTATGGGTTGTCTCCTAAATCCGCTAAAAGGAGAAGGAGGTTGATATTTGCCTAGTAAAGGAAGATCGTTAGTGGATGTCGGTGGCCTCGATAGAAGAGGAATCGGAGGAGTGGATGTAGGTCACGATTGACCGAACCACTATAAACTCTCATCTTCTCTGGTTTGCATTTATTCTTGCTGCTTACCTTACTGCAAACCTCCATATGTGCTTTACTTCCTCATTACTTTTGTTGCACTCATTTACGAACTCGCTTGCAAGTTAAGTTTCTGAAAACGATTTTACGTCGGAAACGATTTCATCGTACAAACGTAATTTTAAATCCTCGAAAAGTTTTTCTTGCTACAATAATTCCCCCCCCCCTCTTAGTGCTCTTGATCCAAAAAACATATGTATATATATATATATATATATATATATATATATATATATATATATATATATATATATATATATATATATATATATATGTATATATATATATATATATATATATATATATATATATATATATATATATATATATATATATATATATATATATATATATATATATATATATATATATATATATATATATATGTATATATATATATATACATACTTATATATATGTATATATATATATATATATTTATATATATGTATGTATATGTATATATGTATGTATATGTATATATATATATATGTGTGTATATGTATATATGTATGTATATGTATATATGTATGTATATATATATATATATATATATATATATATATATATATATTGGTGGGAAAATGTACTTAGAAAAAAATATTATTTCTAAGAATATTTCTATCTTATGCTAACTTGATGGATCTAATTGATTGAGTTCTACTTATCAAGTCTCAATTAACCCAAAATATTGGCTACATTAGTTTATTATTTAGATATTAAAAAAATACATTATTGGTTCAGGAATTTAGTTTTTTCGAATATTTTGTGAAGAATGAAAACCTTAAAAGTTTTCTCTCTTTTTTAATTTTTAATATTTTAATTTAATATTATTTGCTTATTCATCAAGTGTGGACTTGGTCGATAGGCCAAACAGGTTTTGTCCCTACATGTTCACAGGATGTGTTTGTAACGAAGAAATAATACCATTTTACATGTCTTTCGTATTTTTAGTTTATTCTTTCCCTTCTTACTATTTTCTTTGATCTACAAAGAATCATCTTCATCGATTTTTTTAGAATGTGCCCATAAAGGGGAGAACAAATTCAACCTCAATTAACTCACTCCTTAGGTTTAACATTTATATTCTTTTATAATTTCTAAATCATCATCGATTAAGCAATATCTTGATTATGAAAAATTATTTTTAGTGATATAACAAAACATTTATTAGTTTAATGTTTGCTTCACTATGAAATTGATTGGGTTAATATATGCAATTTTGAATCCGTTGTTTAGGAGTTTGGTTCATTCCGATCCATAAAATAAACCAAATCTGATCATGTACACTTGCATCTTTTTTTCCGGTTTCCTTTCTTTATCTTTCATCGACTTCTTTAATTTCACTCCTCTTGGTCAGGATCTCTTAAGCCTAGATTTCAACAAAGCTAAAGTTTCCTGTTAAAGCCAAGTCTTAAGAGAGTGCAAGAAAGCATTAATAGTCATTCACTACTAAGATGACTTAGTGTAAAGTACTTATCGAGTTAACTTGAAGCTTCGCTTAATCAATAGTATTAATAAACGTGAATGCCCTGTTGTTACGTACTTAGCTGTCACGTACTTAGCTGATTTTGTCTAAGTTGTGCGGCACCCTTACGTGTCTGTTCACAAAGGTCAACTTCTCCGAAACCTCATATAATCTTTTTGGACCTACAAAAGAGAAAACATATTAGAGAAAATATTTCACTTGGGATCTATAAATAATCATTTCAATAAACACTCCATAGCTAATACAAATTATAAACAAACTTCACAAGCTTGAATGGTCGCACAACAAAAAGTCTGCTGTATATATTATAAATTATAAATGACATAATTTTTATTTGCAAGTCTAAGACAATCACCAAAACTAAAAAAATGAAACTGCTAAGCCTACTTTCAGTCTTTTACATATTGTGCAAAGCATGAACAAAATTAAAAAATATAGACATAAATGAATATTATATCAAACATCCCGTTTATAATTTTGTTTCTAACACTATGGGCAAGCCATTGGTTTGATTAATACCAACTTTCGTTCTTATTCTTCTTAAGCCCTTTGCTCAATGACACTAGTTTTAGTTTTCAATCTTAAGTTTAATCTACTTGTAATTTGTTAAGGCTTATTTTATGTATTGTCTACGTTATTATTTATCTGCGGATAAAAGTATCGATTAACTTGATGAAGCGCCAAAGATGCAATGAAGCAATTGCACGCTATTTCAACTTCTATAACTTTCTTCACTCCTTCAAGCTCTTTTTGTCGAGAGTTATTAGGATGCAAACAATTAATTTCATCTTTATTTTCATTGCATGGAATGGAATAACTTGCACTCATTAGCTAAAAGCAAGTCATTCATCTCACCACATAGTTGATTAACCATAACCACAATGCATATGATGAGATGAAATAGTATCAACATCTGAATTCCTTCCCTAAGGTTATCAAAGGTTATGCTACCTTGTGATAGAACTACGAAAGTAAATTGAGGTATAATTCAAGACTGAAAAACCATAAGAAACAGATTGTAAAAGAGTTCAACACAAAACAGAATTTCTCAACACAAAAGACAATTTCTCATGACATCAATTGGTCCTTAGAAAATACAATAACACAACTTATGATATATAGCACCAGGCATAACTTACAACCAACTTGATATTGGACTTGGAGAGTCATACGTCGTAGATTTTTGAGATATTCGTTGAAGCCTCTATCTTATTGAATATTCAATAAACCCGTAAATTATTGGATCCTATGGATGTGATCTAATAAGGGCGGATAAGATTAAATAAGAGCAAATGAAAAATTATTGGATAGAGATCCACTAATTTAAGAGGTTTCGGTAGTTGGATAAAGATGTAGTATCAAATAGGACAGGATTCATTAAGGTTAAATTAATAAAGAGCCTTTATAAATGGGAAAGAACGAAAGGTCAACCTTTTTAGCTGTCATCTCTTATTCTCTTCTCTTCTTCTTCTACTCAACTATGAAGATTAAGACAATGATTCGAGAAACGTATTCATAGCCCCCCCGGGGTGCACTTGTTGTGTACAAAAGAAACCAAAGGGAGAAATTAGGTCGTTATCTTTTACCACCTTTGTCTCATCAAAACTCAGAACCGAACAATCTACCATGTCATTTGGTCCGATAATACAACTTGGAACATTTCTGAGATGGTTCTCTCTTTGCACTGTTTAGTTTCTGTGCTTCATGTAGCAATGCATCCAATAGACAATTGTTCCTAGGTCTGTTGGTGTCACATCAGTCGTTTTGTCTTCTCTGATCATGGTTGCAAGTTCAACTCTAAATTTATCGATTATAGTCTCTTTCACTGATCTGACCATCTCTTAACCACCACAGGCATTTCTAAACTAAGCTTTGAAACCAAGTTGTTACAAGTGACATATCCTAGAAGAGTTTTCTCCGATCCAAAAGGAGATAGGCATCCCAATCTATGAATTCAAGTAAACTATGAATAACTTTATTGCCATGGAAAGAGAGACAGCAATGCAAATTACTAGTCTAACTAGGAAACAAAATAGTTTAAGAATCTCTCTATGACATGGAAGAAGTACAACAAAAATAAGAACCCCCTTAGGGAACAGATATCTTGGTTGATCCATCCTCTTCAGTGTTTTTCCTAGTTGATTTAGGATACTCATAATCCTACCAATTAAATACTGCATGAGATTTCCCTGCAGAAATTATTTCCTAATCAATGTAGACACACACAGACCATCCAAATTAAGAAGAAAATTACCCAGATCACCCTTATGAGGATGAGGCCCAATTTACTCCATAAAAATGAAAAAGGTCGACAATGACCATATTGAAGGCTAACGTAGAATAACTGAAAGCTGAATAAAAGCCAACTGGTCCTAATTAGCAGCAAGGCAAACATGGAGATTAAATTTTAAAGATAGAACAACTATTGAAAAAGATATGATTTGGTCCAGCAAGATCAGCATTCGAAAGATCTACAAATTTTAATACCTTCATTCAATTGATCCGATTAATTTAGTACCACAAATTCCATCAAGCATAATAAACTTGATTTGCAGATAGATCTGGACCTAATCTCTTGAAGAAAGATAAGCAACAAATTTGTAATAATTTTGACTCCAAATTCTATCAATTATTGAAAAAAAAAATTTAATTGTCAGGAAATCAGTAACTACAAATGTTGAGATTAATTTATGAATTCCAATTTTAAGTATTTTCCGATCAGATTACAACTCAAGTAATCTGAGAAACTTTCAGAGTAAATAAAGAAAGGAGGAACAAATCTCAAGATGCAGTAGAACAAATAGTAAACTTGTCAAAAACCATACTGAACCTATTATGATGGCATGACAAAGAATATAAGCCCCAAGTTTCAGCTTAATATTTACTGGAGAAGAAATGTAGAAACTAGAAAGACAAATAATGTGGTGTTAGAAACATCATAATGGATCTTACTAATGTGTATCTCCAGTCTTCACTTCTCTTTTATCAGTTTTTAGGACTTCGTAAACTGTTTAACTTTAATTTAACAAAAAAGGTAAAGCTGCATTAATCTGAGCTTACGCCAAAGAGAATTATTATGAGAATATTTGAAGAAAAAATCTTCCTTGGTAGAAAGCACAAGCAAGTGAAGGGAATACATACGTAGCTTAATATGATACAACATACAAGAACCATGTCATACCAAGAAAAAGAAAACAAACACTTACATGTGCAGCCATCCGAGCCCATTCGTTTCCCATCTTAGCATGGAGTTCAATGATCACTTGCTCCTCGTCTGGTGTAAAGGTACCTTTCTCTAAGTTTGGCCTGAGATGATTAGCCCATCGTAGGCGACAGCTCTTGCCGCATCGACCGAGTCCCGTGTGTTTCTGAACAGAATTCCAGTTTCCCTCGCCATATTTCTTAACATAACCCACCAAAACTGCATCCTCTGCAGACGTCCAGGGACCCTTCTTCAACATATGATTTCCTCCCTTTACGGAACCCGTGCTGCAGCCTTGTTCAATTGATGGTGAGTCAATCTGGTCTCTTGGTATCAATCTCTCGTCGCTCTCATTTGACATACAACTCATTTTCCAGAACCTAAACCCAGAAATAGCTCGCAAATGTTCGACAAGAACAAGGTGAGTAAACAGTGAACAAAAGGGGGGAAAAAACAAAACCAGAAGTAAAATCAAACTCAGTGAATGCAGATATCAGAAAGAGAGGGCTAAAGAAACAACACGGTGAATAAAAGGAGCACAAATTAAAAGTAGAGAATGAGACACCTGTAACCATGTTAAAGACTAAAAAGAATGGAGAAAAGTGAGGTCGATGAACAAGAAGCAAAAGAGCACAAATGAATGGCGTCCCAACAAACTTAGCTCACATAAAAAATAATTCATTTAATCAGAAATTACATCCAAGTAAGCATAAGCCGAAAGAAAGGGGATTATAAAGAAAATTATATTGAGAAAAATTCTGAAAGAGAAAATTGAACCTAAAAAGACAATCCTAAACCGAGAAGCAAAAGCCCTGATAGAAACGTGAAATCATCAAGCAAAATATGAAAAAAGGAAGATAATTGCAAGCTCCCTTCTCATCATTTACCAGGAAAAAGATAATTACAAGTTTCTTTAGTGCTTTTTACGATCAGGTATAAGAGCTTGCCGTTTTTAACATAGAGATGACGAGACTTCTTTTGACTATTCACATCCCCACTTATATACCTCAAATTACTAACTTAAACATTAGAGAGACTAGGTTGGAAAATATTTCCTGACCTTGATGTTCACGTAAGTAGCATCTAAGAAGCTCAGTATTTCCACCTTGGAAATATCTCAAACAACCTTACGTATACGACTTTGGGCTACATTGGGTTGACCAAGGCGTCAATGATATTTTTTCCCAATATTTTGACGCTAGAAGGAGAGTCCGATGTGCTAGTCATAGGTGTCTTATAAGTTAATCACGTGAGTAATGACACATGTGACATAATACGCACTCTTTTTGCTTATTATTTATTTGATATTTTTCTTACTTTATATTACCTATTGCATGTATGTGATTTTTATGGATCTGTGCAATGAAAATCAAATCGTGATGAAATCATAATAATGAGACTAAGTCACCTTTAAACACAGACCCTAAATAATCTCGGTCGTTGATCACTCGAGAGAGACATTAAGATGACTGCATAGACTAGTGTGTTGTATACCCATCTATATGATGGAGACGATTGATCTCATAGCTGCTCGTGTGGGGACACTAGAGATACCGCGCAAGTGCTCATTGGAGAATGAGTTCATTGATTGATCCGCTCACGGAATGTTAGATGGTTAATGATATCTCATTGTCATACAGTAATTCCGTCATCCTAGTGGCGTATCTTATCCTTAAACTTGAGACACCAAGGATGTCCTACATGAGTACTCCACTCTTTGATACCAGACTTATAGACTTGGAAGTTCCAGATCTAACACAACTAGTTATCAAGAATGGTAGTCAAACTTTCGAGGGTTATTAATTGTCGATAAAGGATCATCCACTCTCGGTATCATCATAGGAATATCTCATGTGTTCTTGCTCACGCAAATCCTTAACTAGGGTTATTCAAATTGAGAGAGAAATGTTGAATCTTGGATTTTGATAATGAAATTAATTGATGAGTTGATGATCTAATCTATGTTTGAAAAAAGTGAGGTAAGACTATCTTTTATCATGAAAAGGTAAATTGATTGAAGTAGGAGAATCAAACATTGGGCAAAAGTTAGAGATTGGACATCGGGCTGAAAGAATTGGACATTACTCCAAGATCGAATGTTGTAGGAGTTAACATGTCGATAGATCGGGTAATACACCGAAAGAAAGCATGATGCGTTGAGAGTTTAGATGAACCAATGACATGTCGGACAACATAAGATTTATGTCTTGATCGTCGTAGTTTAGATCTTAATTGAGTTAGTTTTGGGTGTAATCATGCTAACTCAATTGGGGGGCCCCATTGGGCCTAAATTAGGGCTGATTTAAGCCTATTGGGAGGCTTATTCAATGATCCACAGTTGGGTTAGGCGGTAGCATCGCTAGACTAGGCAGTGGAACTGCCTATAAGCTGGAACATACGAAGTGTATGTTTTCTGAAAGACCCGATGGTGGTACCACCAATGTCAACCGGTGGTACTGCCCACACTGGTGGTAGTACCGCTAGAACACGATCTTCTATGTTGTCAGGCGGTAGTATCATCCAGACTGAACGGTGATACAGTCAGTGCTCAATGCTATAGGTGGTGGTACCGCCCAACATTGGTGGTAGTACCACCAAGACCCCAAAAACTCAGGGATGAGACTTTTTGGCTTCATTTTTGAAGTTATTTGGTGCCTATAAATACCTCGCTCATTCTTACTTGAGATAGCAAGAAAAGTGAACGAAAATACTTATGATTCTAAGTTGTAAACTCTTAAAAAGTGTTGAGTGTTCCCCTCATCTTCTTTAAAGTTTAAAGCTCATTCTAAGGGAGGTATGAGACTTGTAAAGGTTCTCTCCTAAACCTGTGAAAAGGAGAAAGAGTCGTAACAAGGGCGATTGATCTTTACCCATTGAAAGAAGATCGTTAGTGAAAGTCAATGGCCTCGATGGAGGAGGAATCGAGAGTGGACGTAGGTTGCGATGATCGAACCATTATAAATTCAATGTGTATTTCCTTTTATGCTCTTCATTGCTATTGCTTTCTAATTTATTTGCTCACTACTTTTACTCACATTCCAAGTTAAACACATTTTCGATCTGAGTTTGATCGAACAAATTTTTGAAATCGGTTTAACTTTTTGAAAGCATTAATTCACAAACCCCCCCCCTCTCTTAGTGACTTTACGATCCTAACAATTGGTATCAAAGGCAAGTTCTTTCGGTTGATTTAACACGCAAAAGAGATTAAATGACTTTTACCGACAATCAAAAGGGTCACTCTATCACTCGTTCTCCTATATTCAATGAGACGGACTACATGCATTAGAAAACATGAATGAGGATTTTTTTTAATTTTTATGGACTTTGATTTATGAAATATTATCAAATTTAATTTTCAAAAATCCTTTAGACTAATGAATGAATGAAATGATCTAAAAAAAAATATTTTCTTTAAATGCTAAAGCTATTAATGCTTTATTTTGTGCTTAAGACAAAAATAAGTTTAATTATATTTTTATATGTGAAATTGCACATGATATTTAGCACACACTCAAAGTTACACATGAAGGCACAAGTATAGTTAAAGAATCTAAGATTAATCTCTTAGTGCATAGCTATGAATTGTTTAGAATGAAGCCAAGCAAAATCATTGGTGATATGTATACCCGTTTTACGAATATTGTCAATAATTTAAAAGTTTTTGGTAAAAGTTATACTAATATTGAGCTTGTTAATAAAATTTTACTATCTCTTCAAAAAAATTAGGATCCAAAAATAACTACTATTCAAGAAGCAAATGACTTGAACTATTTTCCACTTGAAGAACTCGTAAGATCATTAATAACATATGAAATGACTTACAAGGCATGAACAGGAAGTATATGACACTTAGAACAAAAGAAGACCACTCGAGCAAAAACTTAAGTGATGATGATAACTTGGCACTCCTCATAAGAAAATTTAAAAAATTCATCAAAAGGAACAAAACAAATCTTATAAAACAAGATGCTAAGAACAAAAATGAGCTAAAAATGGACACAATCATCTGCTATGAATGTAAAAAGTCATTGCACTTCAAAAGTGAATGTCCACAACTAAAGAAGAAGACGTTAGAACAAAAAAAAAAGAAAACACTCAAAGCGAATTAAGACGAATCAAGTGCATCAGAAAACAAGGAGCAAACCAATGAAGATGAGATAACAAACTACGTTTTAATGACTCTCAACGACAAGGTATGTGACTCAACCGAAACCCATTTATCTTACGATGAATTACTTAATGTTTTTCATGATTTATATGATGATTTTAAATTAGTTGGTAAGAAATATAAATTACTAAAAAATTGATCATGCTTCTCTCTCTAATAAATTTAAAAAATTAAAAAATAAGCATAATAATTGAATGTTAACCTCTTGTACTCAAAGAGTTAGACTTAGTCCAAAAGGAAAATGTGATATTACAACAAATATTAAAAAATTTTAAAATTAGAAACAAATCATTAAATATGATCCTTGCTAAAAAAGGTCATGTACATAGAAAAAAAGGAATCAGCTTTGTGAGTAATAACATTCAATAAAAGTTAACTATATTTGTTAAAGGACCCACATTGCATGTTTTCCCTAAAATTAAATATAATTTTTATGATATATGTAGTCATTATGTCTATAAATATTCATTTAAAAAATATAACTCGCATAAATTAGTTTGAGTTTCTAAAAGAACCATAAATAATTTATCGCCAATAGTCAAGATAGGTGAGGGACCCAAAGTTAAATGAGTACCTAAAGCAAATCCTCCTTTCTTGACTGAAGCTACGAGCTAATTAAAAGCTCGTGGATGTTCAAGGTACATTGAAGATCCAATACATTTCTCAAAGCTCACTAATCAAGACGAAGGATATGTCACCTTTGGAGACAACAACAAAGAAAAAATTATTAGCAAAGAAAATATAAGTAACAAATCAAACCTCTTGATTGAAGACGTTTTATTAGTAGATGATTTAAAACATAACTTACTAAGCATTAGTCAATTATATGATGAGGGTTATAACATTACATTTAAATCTAACGCTTACATTATAGAGATACCACACAAAATATATCTATGAGTGCCTTAAGAACTAATAACGTGCATACTATTGATCTTGATGATTTTTATGATGAAACTTGCTTTTCGATTTTAAATGATGATGCACGGCTTTAACATACGATATTAGACTATGTAAGTATGAAATTAATTTCACAAATTATACTTGTAAAAGATATACCTTAAATTAAATTTATCAAAAATAAAGTTTATAATACATGCCAACTAGGTAAACAAATAAAGAGTAACTTTAAGTCTAAAAATCAAGTACCTCTAGACTACTACAATTAAGTATTAAATATGCTTTTGTGATTGTTGATGATTATAATATATATACTTGGATATACTTCTTGGCACATAAAAATGATTACTTTAAATGTTTTTTAAGGTTTTGCAAACAAGTTCAAAAGAAAAAGGGTTTTATGATTTCCTCTATTCATGATGATCATGATGGTGAATTTAAAAATCATGATTTTAAATATTTTTATGATTCAAATGGGTATGACTATAATTTCTCTACTCCAAGAAATCCATAACAAAATGGAATTGTTGAGAGAAAAAATAGGAGTTTACAAGATATGACAAGGACCATGCTTAATGAACATAGCCTACCCAAATATTTTTGGATCGAAGCTATTAACACAACATGCTACGTCATGAACAAGATTATTGTAAGACCACTACTATCTAAAACTCCTTATGAATTGTAAAACAATAAAATACCTAATATTTTATATTTTAAATTTTTTTATTATAAATATTTTATTTTAAATGAAAATGATGCGTTAGGAAAATTTGATGCAAAAATCGATTAAGAAGTTTTTCTTGGATATTCCTTTATTTCTAAAGCTTATCATGTTTTTAATAAAAAAAACCTTGATTATCGAGGAATCTATCCATATTATTTTTAATAAGTTTTTCAAATTTAAGAACAATGATGATGATGATCTTTTAGAGTATAATCCTAAGGAGCATCAAAAGGTGTCTAAACTAATTCTTCATTTAAATTTTTTTTATGCTAATGTTACCTTTTTATCTCAAATTAGACTTAAATGCATTTATGATACTTTTAAAGAAAAATAAAGTCCGGAAGCTTATCCCTAGACCTAGTGATAATTTTGTAATTAGTACTAAATGAGTCTTTAGGAATAATAAAAATAACTTCGTCGAGTAGAGGTTTAAATATAAGATATCCGTTTGAGCTCCTATATTATTGGATATCCAGTAAACCCTTGAATTATTGGATCTTATGAATAAGATCCAATAGCTAATGAGAGATTTTTTAGTATAGATGCACTAATCTAAGAGACTTGGTAGTTGAATGAAGATCGAGTACCGAATATGGTAAAATCCATTATGGTTAAATTGATAAGAGTGCTTTATAAATAAGAGGAAACCATCTTTTGACTGTCACCTCCTATACTTTTCCCTTCTTCTCCTCAACTAACTACTGGACAGCACAAAAAGGGTCACCTGTAAGTTTTCAAGGATATATAATCTCCCTAGATAGATCATCTCCTATAGATTTAAGAATATATGTTGAGTAGAGATGCACTAATCTAAGAGGCTTGGTAGTTGAATGAAGATCGAGTACCGAATATTCCTAGACCTAATGATAATTTTGTAATTGGTACTAAATGAGTCTTTAAGAATAATAAAGATAACTTCATCGAGTAGAGGTTTAAATATAAGATATTCGTTTGAACTCTTATATTATTGGATATCCAGTAAGCCCTTGAATTATTGGATCTTATGAATAAGATCCAATAGCTAATGAGAGATTTTTGAGTAGAGATGCACTAATCTAAGAGGCTTGGTAGTTGAATGAAGATCGAATACCAAATATGGTAAAATCCATTATGATTAAATTGATCAGAGTCCTTTATAAATAAGAGGAAACCATCTTTTGACTGTCACCTCCTATACTTTTCCCTTCTTCTCCTCAACTAACTACTGGACAGCACAAGAAGGGTCACTTGTAAGTTTTCAAGGATATATGATCTCCCTAGATAAATCATCTCATATAGATCTAAGGATATATGTTGAGTAAAGATGCACTAATCTAAGAGGCTTGGTAGTTGAATGAAGATCGAGTACCGAATATGATAAAATCCATTATGGTTAAATTGATAAGAGTCCTTTATAAATAAGAGAAAACCATCTTTTGACTGTCACCTCCTACATTTTTCCCTTCTTCTCCTCAGCTAACTACTGGACAGCACAAGAAGGGTCACCTGTAAGTTTTCAAGGATATATGATCTCCCTAGATAAATCCTCTCCTATAGATCTAAGGATATATGTTGAGTAGAGATGCACTAATCTAAGAGGCTTGGTAGTTGAATGAAGATCGAGTACCGAATATTCCTAGACCTAATGATAATTTTATAATTGGTACTAAATGAGTCTTTAGGAATAATAAAGATAACTTGATCGAATAGAGGTTTAAATATAAGATATCCGTTTGAGCTCCTATATTATTGGACATCCAATAAGCCCTTGAATTATTGAATCTTATGAATAAGATCCAATAGCTAATGAGAGATTTTTGAGTAAAGATGCACTAATCTAAGAGACTTAATAGTTGAATGAAGATCGAGTACCGAATATGGTAAAATCCATTATGGTTAAATTGATAAGAGTCCTTTATAAATAAGAGAAAACCATCTTTTGGCTGTCACCTCCTAAACTTTTCCTTTCTTCTCCTCACCTAACTACTGGACAGCACAAGAAGGGTCACCTGTAAATTTTCAAGGATATATGATCTCCCTAGATAAATCATCTCCTATAGATCTAAGGATATATGTTGAGTAGAGATACACTAATCTAAGAGGCTTGGTAGTTGAATGAGGATCGAGTATCGAATATGGTAAAATTCATTATGGTTAAATTGACAAAAATCCTTTATAAATAGGAGGAAACCATCTTTTGGCTGTCACCTCCTATATTTTTCCCTTCTTCTCCTCAGCTAACTACTGGACTGTAAGTTTTCAAGGATATATGACATCTCTAGATAAATCATCTCCTATAGATCTAAGTATATATGATCTCCCTAGGTAAATCCTCTCCTACAGATATATAAGTTTTCAAGAATATATGAGCTTCTTAGGTAACACATCTTTTAGATACGCGTAATCTTTAATTTTGTGAGTAAGTTTTCAAGGATATATGATCTTCTTAGGTAACACATCTTTTATATACGCGTAATCTTTAATTTTGTGAGTTTACGCTCACTCATCTTTGGACAACAATGAAAAACTTGTTTCTGCAAAAAATCTAAAAAAAAAATTTATGTTCTTCTGCTACGCATGTGATGCTATCCCAAGTTTCCCAACAAATATAAACATGAAAGAAAGCTTATTGATGTGTGAAAATATAAATTATTTTTAGATAACATGTCAATGCTCTCAATATGTTAAGATCATTATTGGTCTTAATCTCCTCTTCTTTGTTTATTATTGGAATCATCTTCTAAGGTTTAAACAAGTAGTAAGTGTTGAAGACTTCTCATGGCAACTAAACAAAACTTTTGAGTGGAGCTTTGTGCTATTAAAACATGAGGAAGAAGGCTATGATGAAAAAAAATTCTTCCCTCTCTTCTCCACACTTAGGTTGCAAACTAGTGTCGACTAACTCCCTACTAAAGGTTTCTTTACAAGGTGTACAAGGTGCGAGGATTACTATTTCCATTATTTCACCCTCCTTGCTTGGTGGCTACCTCGAGTTCTATCATAATCCAAATCTTATTACGTATTGAATTGAGGTGAGAGGATTACAATTTGTTAGGTTTAGATTTTGGATGACTAAAATAATGTGAGACCGTCCTGATTATAAATGGCTTTTTATACCTAAAATAATTTAACATATGGGATGATAACAAAATAAGGATATATATATATATATATAACAAAATATTTTTAAGATATAAATCAAATTAGTGTTAGAAAGATGATAAATCCATCTTCACTGATCCTTTGCATATATATATATATATATTGGGCTACTTAAAATCAAGTATACGCAAAATTAAAAGTTTTTAATGTTATTAATATCTATGTTTTGAAATTAAAAGTTCCCATAAATATCACACTAATTCAATATAAGATAAATGAATTAATTATGTGACACCATGAGACGTCTTGATCGAGACATTCTTATGTGAGCTTTGACCGTAGAAGACACCAGCTGTACACTTTGACTTCCTAATCCAAACCCACTAAACCACAAAGCATACCTATGCTAAGTACCACGTCACATTGAGTGGGTCGAAATCTAAGCATACGTATGTTATGTTAGTGTCAGAAGCTGCTTTTAAGAAGTCGAAGCATCTCACCTATTGTACTCAATTTATCAGAACCATTAAACAATTAAAAAAATAAAAAATATATTCCGCCATGTTACGGTAAGTAACTTTTTAAGCCGTGGCCTCGGGGCCGACACGGCTCGGTTCTGGGGTCCGGAAGTCGGGGATCTCGGGCGACGTCCCTCGGGGTCTCCCTACGGTCGGGCACCGTGGTTCGGGATCGGTCGTTCGAGTCGGCAGGTCGGCGATTCGGGTCGACAGGTCGACGGTTCGGGTCGGCAGGAAGCTCCGGGGTGCTCGACCCGACCCCTCCGACGATCAAGTTAGAGAAGGATGTGGAGGGGGTTTCGAAGGAAGAGAAGAAGAGATGCTTTCTAGTGTGTGTTCCGCCCTTGTCCCCTTTTGTTTGGGACTTGGGGGTATTTATAGACGAGCTTGGGTGTTACCCGACGCGTTCGGCAGGCGGGCGGTCAGACTTTGGTGGCGCCCCGACATTGCCACTAGGGGCTGGGGGGAGGCCGAGCCATCGCAGGTATGGCGAGCCTCGGTCGATGTGCTCGTGCCTCGAACCGAAAGCGCCGAGGTCAAAGCTGAGGTGGTTGGCTGAGGGCTGGTGACGTCGGCAAATGTCGAGTCTGCGTCAGTGCTTGCCTTCTCGGGTAGTGTGTCTACCTGGCGTGCTGACGTGTCACATCGCCATTTTTACCCCTATCATATGCCCCCCCCGAAAGGAGCTATGCGTCGGTTTTTACATGCGGGGAGCCCGATGCATGGCTTTTATTTCAGGTGGGCTATTCATGCGGATCCGAGGGGCACGACGGTAAGGGTCGGGGCTACCTGAACGTGTCTCGAAAGCGAAGGCGAGGTCGAGGTGCATAACTTAGTCGAAGCGGAAGCGGTTGGACTTCGGGGCAATGGAGCCGATGAGGGCGAGAAGGAGCCGCAGGCGGCAGGTTGGCCTTGTGGTGTGTCTTAGGTGGCGTAAAAGTCAAAGGGTCGATGAGCATCAACACAAAGCGGGCGGCCGAGGCAGGTCTCGGGATGGCGATAGAGTCGAGGGTCGAGGAACACAACACAAAGTGGCGACCGCCAGGCAGTGTCTCGGGATGGCGAGAGCCCAGGGCCGAGGAACACAACACGCGGGGGTGACCGCAGCGGTGTGATCTCGAGGCGCCGAGCCGAGGGCCGAGGAACATAACACAGCAGGTGACCGCGCCAGTGTAATCTCGGGAGGCGCCGAGTCGAGGGGCACAACAACGCAGCGGGTGACCGCATGCAGTGTGATCTCGGGAGGCGTCGAGTCGAGGGTCGAGGATACAACGCAGCGGGTGACCGCGCAGTGTGGTCTCGGGTTTTATGGAGCCGAGGGCATGACGACGGCGTCTTGGGCGACCGGTCCGTCGGGAGCATGGAGCCAAGGAGCACGACGCCAGCGGGTGACCGCTACAGCGCGGGTCGCGAGGGTTATCTTGACCGAGTAGCACGATCAAAGCGGCAGACGCGAGGGGCGTGGACTTGGGCACCATCGCGGCCAGGTATTACACAAGCGGACATGCCGCCGAGGTGGATCTCAGCGATGGATTAGTCGAGGTGCTTTGGCGCGCAAAAGCCGCGCAAAAGTGACATCGCCGAAGAGGGGGGCCGCCCGAGGGCGAGAAGTAATGGCCGAGGGTTTGGCCAGGAGGGGACAACCGCAAGCGCTTCAGGAAACATGGTGCCAAGGGAGCACGACGCAGCGGCAGCGCGCCAAGTCCAAATCCTCCCGAGAACATGGGGCCAAGGAACACGACGCGAAGGGGGTGACCGCTATGCCAGTGTGGTCTCGGGATGGCGTAGAGCCGAGGGCCGAGGAAACAACGCAGCGGGGTGACCGCCAGAGGTGTGATCTCGGGATGGCGTAGAGCCGAGGGCCGAGGAGCACAACGAAGCGGGTGACCACATAAGCGTGTTCCACGAGGGCCATGCTACCGAAAGTAGCATGACGCGTCGTCGGGCCGCAGCGTGGTCGCGAGGACCATCTTGACGAAAGTAACACGACGCAGCCGAGGGTAGGCTCGGCCGAGAGAACTCGAGTGACGAGACCGTCGTGGATGTGAACTTCGACGATGAAGGGCGAGAAGCTCGGCCGCATACATTTGTGCGGACCGAAAGTGACACCACTCGGTGGGCAAGCCGTTCCGAGGGGCTTCGAAGATGTGGACGAAGTCGTCGCGAATGCAAAAGGAGTGGGGTTAATGGAAGCTAACCGTGAGCCGAGAGGCGATCAGCAAAAAATGGAGCTTTAAATTGGAAGAGACCGAGGAAGGGGCTAGATTCCCGGCACCGTGGTTACCGGTTAATAGAAAACGCCGGGCGCTTGACCGCCGCTCACGGGGCCCGTCGCCTGAGTCACTCCTCTTCCTTCGCGGTCGTCCGAAGCTCCGCCTCGATGTATCGGTTGGCTCATTTGGAGCATATCCGGTATCTTGTGGTGGGGGTCGCTTCACGAGGGACCAACAGATCGGAAGGTCGCAAGAAACTTACTATGAACGCTTGCACCAACAAAGAGGGATGAGTATCCGGTAAGCTCCAGATTTACGTGGTAAAGCGATCCACGAAGCATGAGAGGGGCTCGTCCTCTCTTTGTATGAGTCCGAGGAGTAGTGCCGCGGAGGGCTTCTACCGGCATGGGCTGAAGTGGAGCTCGAAGTCCTTGGCGAAGTTGGCCGAAGGAACCGATTGTTCAGATCTTGGTACGTACCCGTCTTAGCCGGACCCCCGAGGGTTGTGGGAAACGCCACGCACATTAAAGCGTCCGACGCTCCCATGGCCAATTAGACACCGGAAAGCGGCGACATTATCTGGCCGGGTCCGCGGCCGTCGTCAGATCGCGGCCCGTGAGAAGGGAGCCGGAAGTTCGGGGGGAACGGCGAGATCTCGTATCTCCGGTGCGAATGGAGATCCCCGGTGTGGAGTCCACCCCAAGCTCTCCCTCCGAAGTTCAGGAAACTCCTTCTCCGATTCGTCGAGCCGGCCCCGAGAAGACATTTCGGGCTCAGGGAGTCTGTTGATTAGAAGATAACACCTCGCTCCGGGTGGCCGCTTCGGGTTTGTCCTTGGCTTTGGATCCCCCGGGTGGGGTCGGTCGACCCGAGGAGAGAGGCTAAGGCTCCGAAGCATCATGTATGGCGCGGCGGCTCTTGCTCTTGTGCTACCGAAGTCATGGGGGTGTCGGTTGGGAGATGGGCGGGATGATGGTTTTCACATATATCCGCCGAGCTCGGACTTGACGGGCGAGATCGCGGAAAGGCCTCGGATGACACCAAAGAAGGGGACGCCGGGGCGCCGAGCTTAAAGCGGATCCAGATTGTCGACCGAACGCCCCGCTCGTTCGGGGTCATGGAGGTCGTCAGGATCAACCCGAGGATCCCTCGACATTCCGCCCTCCTTCTAGCGCCAACTCATACGATAAGTAACTTTTTAAGCCGTGGCCCGGCCGACGACTCGATTCGGAGTCCGGAAGTCGGGGATCTCGGGCGGCGCCCCTCTGGTCTCCCTACCACGTCGCACCGCGGGTTTGGATCGGTCATTCGGCCCGGAGGGTCGACGGTTGGGCCGGCCAGGTCGACTCACCGGGTCGACCGTGAAGCTCGGGAAGAGGCGACACCGCCTTCGCGACCTCTACAATGTGCCTGCCTGGTTTCGACCACCCTCCAAACGCATCAAGTTAGAGAAGGATGTGGAGGGGTTTTGGAGGAAGTGAAGAAGAGGTGCTTTCTAGTGTGTGTTCGCCCTTATCCCCTTTTTTGTTTGGGACTTAGGGGTATTTATAGGCGAGCTTAGGTGTTACCCGACGCGTGCGGATTTTAGGCGTGACTGCATCTGGTGGCGTCTGACATTGCCATTGGGGCTGCGTGGGAGGCCGAGCTGCTGCAGGGTATGGCGAGCCTCGGTCGATGTGCTCCTGTGCCTCGACCGAGCACACGAGGTCAAAGCTGAGGTGATTGGCTGAGGGCTGGTGACATCGGCAAATGTCGAGTCTGCGTTAGTGCTTGCCTTCTCGGGTAGTGTGTCTACCTGACGTGCTGACATGTCACATCACCATTTTTACCCCTATCACGCCATGCAAGAAAAGTTGACTCGATGTGAAAGTAAATGTCTCATGTAATAATATACCTTCATCTAAATTTGACATATATACATGATCAAAAAGCAGAGATCAAATCAATAGGTTATGATCTCTAGATCATCACCATCATCCTTCGTACAATCATCGTTTCCTGATAATACCCTAAAAGTAGAAACATACATAAAAAATGACCAGTCCGAGAAGTGTAAACAAGAGGTAGATCCCTCAGAACATGTATAAGAATTCAGCATCGAGTGATAACTCAGGCAAGGCTGAAACTATTTAGACTGTTCAATCATTGGGAGCACTGTTTAAGAGAAAACTAATGCAGAAACAACCTTCGTGATCTAACTATCTTCCAAAAAGAGAGGAGCAAACTCTTTGATAACAAATATTACAATGGAATGGAAAGCATCCCTAAACCTACAACTGTCAGAATTACATGTCAGAAGTTTACAAGACAGATCTCACAATTAATCTTTCTAAATCAAATGAGATACTTTCCAAAGGCAAAGATGGAAAGAAGGAATCCCCCAGAATCAAAAGATAGAGAGAATCAGATGATGTCAGGCCACTACTTTAATCATATCATCTTCACAGGGATTCAATTAAAACATAACAACAACAGTTACTCCTCAGTTCAGGTCTCCATCAATCTTCTAATCTTTCTAAATCAAATGAGATACTTTCCAAAGGCAAAGATGGAAGGAAGGAATCCCCCAGAATCAAAAGATAGAGAGAATCAGATGATGTCAGGCCACTGCTTTAATCGTATCATCTTCACAAGGATTCATTAAAACATAAAAACAACAGTTTTACTCCTCAGTTCAGGTCTCCATGAATCTTCCGCATTGTACATGACCTCAGAGGAAAATTATAGTTCTGATCATCCTTGGAGAAGAAAAAATTGAAACAAATGCACAATCAAATAAAAGATAATCATAATTGAACCATGTAGCTTCTGCAACGATCCAGAACCAGAAAAAGAACCATTTTGTGGATAGAATTCCAATCACCCAAGTAGTCATCACCCAACCTGACCTCAATTTAGTATTAATCTTAAGTTAACATGCTGAGACTGGGCAATCCTTCATCTAAGTTGCATTAGTGCATGAAAATGTGGAGCACAAGTTCATGTTCGTTTCGTCATGCTCCCTCCCATCTTGTGCTTCCCTCCAAACCAATAGCCTCCTCCTCCTCCTCCATTATTTCTTAATAGAGCTTTCGTGCATTATTCTCAAATGCACGACTCCACACCATGCTAATGTGATCAGCTTGTTTTCTATCCCCTTTCCTACGGGCATTCACATGGACACTGTCTTCTCTATTTTTATAGACAACTCAAACCAAATAAAACCAAGATTGGGTTTGCATTTGGGCATTTGAGATCGAATGGTAGATTGTCGTATCTATTTACAAGGCTAAAACCTAAACTTAGTTTGTGTTCTCCCTAATATGGCATTCATCAGTTGACTGGATATGGAGAGACCCCATGATTGATTGAACCGGAATAGATCAAATCACATTACTACAGCAGTCGATTAAAAAACAATGAAAATATTCACTAGACACTGCAGTATGGTAAGATGATTGAAGAAAGATGGAAAACAAAAAGACAGTCATCTGCATTTAAATAGAAGTTGGTAATGCACGAAAAGACCATACAAGATTGGTCTCCTCAGTTCAGGTCTCCATGAGTTTTCCGCAGCGTATTTACCCTCGGAAGAACGAAAGTTTTCAATTCTGATCATCAGAGGAGACCATATTAAACCGAATTGGTGAACGAACAAACCAACAAAAAGAGAGAAAAAAATTCGAAAAGAGAATATAAAACCACGAGGACTCGATTAAAGATCTAAGAAAAATCAACAAAAACACAATCTTTTCGTGATTGACGAAAGATAACAAGTGAATTCAAGGAGCGGAGGGTGGTGGAGTTGCATCGCATACGACGCTTTCGCCAATTCCGCCGCTGATCTGCAAGGCGAGTGCGGCTCTTCGGTGAAACAACGGTATTTATAGACGCGGAAGGGCGATGCCCTAATTTCGTCAATGAGCGGCGGGTGGGTTTGCCAAAGATAGTGTGTTTAGGCTGCGCCACGAGATGTCCCCAAACCTATATTTATGTGATTATTATTATTATTATTATTATTATTATTATTATGTTACCAAACCTATATTTGATCGAGTGTGTTTTGACGGAGCACTGTTTATAGAATAAAGAAATTAAAATACTTCAATTTATAATTAAAATTGAGGAGACAGATATATGAAAATTCTAAAGGGACATCATATTGTAAATGATAATAGTCACCAATCAAACGTAAAATGATAAAAGAAAAGGCATATGATCCATGTGAAATTAGATAATTTGTTTGATTATGAAAAGCGATTTAAGGTTTTCCTCTATCTCTTCTTATTTAAACCTTCAATAAAAACTATTTCTAATTGTTCCAATGTACAGCCATTCTTTGATATTTGTTAGTTATCCTGTACAGTGACTTTGGATCCTCGAAGATGTTTAACTGTTTTGCTTTCCGATCCATACAACATAGTTGACTTCATAATTTCCATTTTAATTGCCTTAATTTATTTATATGAATTATATCTTTTTACAATTCTTGGGTTCCATTTAAGTAACTGATTTAAAAATATCTAAAATTTTTATATGTGAGAACTTCATGTCCATCCACTTTTAATTATATTATCGATCTTTTTCTTAAAATTATGATATGCATATTCAATCTTAGTTTCACTTATTCTAAAACAAAAAAATTTTAAATTTTAAGCTATTGTTATTATACTCTTGTTAATTTATCTTGGGCTAACTTGAGGTGTTCTCAAACGATTGCTGGTTCGAATAATCCTGTGATGCACAGTATATATTGAGATTTTTAGACTTGAATGAACATGATGGGTTAAATAGTCTCAAGTGAGAAATTTGTGATAGAAAGAAAAAAGAAAAGGGTCTATAACCTATCGATCATAATCATCGCAGGAGATGTAGATCTACCAGAGAAGGACTTTTCGTCGGTGAAGAAGAGGTACAATCACTAGTGCATATCATACAACGAGGAGAAGAGTGTGTCGTTCGCAGCACTCGCACTTAATGAAGTACAAGTCCAAGACCTTTGAGAAATTCAAAAAGTATAAGAATGAAGCGGAGAACCAGACTAGAAAGAGTATCAAGACTCTTCGATCAGATCGAGGAGGTGAGTACTTAAGTACATAGTTTACTCAGTTCCTTAAGGACCATGAGATATTATCACAATAAACACCTTCTTATACACCTTAACTCAATGGTGTGTCTAAAAGGAGAAATCATACGCTGTTAGACATGGTACGATCCATGATGAGTTTCACTGACCTACCCATCTCATTCTGGGGATATACCATAGAGACCGTAACTTACCTTTTGAACAGAGTTCCAACTAAGTCGATAGTGTCTACACCATATGAGATATGGAAAGGGAATAAACCCGATCTTATGGTTATTAAGATTTGGGGCTGCCCTACCCACGTTAAAAGACACAATCTCGATAAGTTGAAATCGAGGATAAAGCAGTACGAGTTCATAAGATACCCTAAGAAAACTTGTGGATATTATTTCTATTATCTCGAGGACCAAAATATCTTTGTAGCCAAGAGAGCAGCGTTCCTTGAGAAGGAACACATTCTTGACGGAGACAGTGGGAGCATGATAGAGTTGAATGAGGTTGGAGAACCTAGCTCAAGCATCACTCTACAGCCCGAGTCTATTCAAGTACCTAATACACAAGTTCCAACTTTACGTAGATCCGATAGAGTATCCCATCCTCCTGAGAGATATATGAGACATATTAGAGGAGAGAATGTTGAGGATATTAATCCTTAGACCTATAAGAAGACTATTATGAGTATAGACTCTGGGAAGTGGTAAGAAACCATGAATTCTGAGATAGATTCTATGTACTCGAACAATGTTTGAAACCTAGTTGATGTACCCGAAGATATTGTACCCATCGATTGCAAGTGGATCTTTAAGAAAAAGATCGGAGTATATAGAAAGGTAGAGACATATAAAGAAATGCTAGTGGCTAAGGGGTATCGTCAAAGGCAATGTGTTCACTATGACGAAACCTTCTCACCCATAGCAATGCTAAAATTCATCCGAATTCTATTGGCTATTGCAGAACACTATGATTTTGAGATCTGGCAGATGGATGTGAAAACTGTATTCCTCGGGAACCTCGAGGAGGAAGTATATATTATACAACCCGAGGGATTCATGTTCAAGGACTGCCCAGATAGGGTGTGCAGGTTGCTTAGATCCATTTATAGACTAAAGCAAGCTTTCCAAAGTTGGAACATAAGATTTGATGAAGCAATCGGATCTTATAACTTCGTTAAGAACAAAGATGAGCCTTATGTATATAGGAAGGTAAGTAGGAGCACTGTCACCTTTTTGTTGTTATATATGGATGACATCTTGATCATTAGGAATGATGTAGGAATGCTATCCATAGTAAAGGCTTGGTTATCTAGACACTTATCCATGAAGGACTTAGGGGAAGCATCTTATATCTCGGAGATTCGAATCTATAGAGATAGATCCAAGAATATGCTTGGTTTGTCCCAGTCCAAGTACATAGAAACCATTGTCAAAAGGTTTGGCATGAAATATTCCAAGAGAGGTCTCATACCGATGAGACATGGGATATCGCTTTCTAGAAGTATGTCCCCAAAGACTCCTGAAAAAAGGGCGAATATGAATATGATACCTTATGCCTCAATGATAGGGTATATCATATATGTCATGTTATGTACTAGGCCTGATATAGTGCATGCTTTGAGTGTCACGAGCAAGTATCAGGCAAATCCAAGCTTGGAACACTGGAAAGTAGTAAAGTGTATCCTTAAGCATTTGAGAATGACTATGGATCTTTTACTAGTATATAGAGGTAGTAGCCTCAGGGTTGAAGGCTACATGGACTCAAGTTTTCAGTCCGATGTCGATGTTAAGAAGTCAAATTTGGGATATGTGTATATCCTGAATGGAGTAGAAATGTGCTAGACTAACTCGACCACAGAGGCGGAGTACATTACTGCAGCAGAGGTAGCAAAAGAGGGAGTCTGGATGAAGAAGTTCATCATAGATCTGAGAGTCGTGCTAGGTAGCAAGGAGTTGATTTCCTTATATTGTGACTACTACAGGGCGATTACTCAAATAAAGGAACCCGGGTCTCATCAAAAGTGTTCTGAAGAGGTTCAAACTTATTAAAGAGATCATGACCCGAGGAGATATAGTAGTGAAAAAAGTTTCATCCGAAGATAACATTGCAGATCCACTGATAAAGTCGTTGTCTCATATTATCTTTGAGCATCACAGGAGTCTGATAGGGATTAGACACATAGGTGATTAGCTTTAGGTCAAGTGGGAGATTGCTAGTTATAGGTGCCCAGCAAGCCAATCATGTGAGTGATGACACGTGTGACTTGACACGAATCTCTTTTTGCTTATTATATTTTGGTATTTATCATATATTGACTATTGCATATATGCTTGTATATATTGTGATATCCTTAGATCTGTACAATAGGAATCGGATCATGATGAGATCACAATAATGAGACCAATTTACCTTTAAACACAAATCCAAAATAGTCCCGGTCATAGGTTACTCGAGAGGGACATTGAGATAACCAGACAGACTGGTGTGCTATATATCTGTCTATATAATGAATGCAGCTGGTCTCATAATTGCTCGTGTAGGGACACTAGGGATACAGTACATGTGCTCATTGGAGAATGAGTTCACTGATTGATCCGCTTACGAAATGCTGGATGGTTGGTGATGACTTATTATCAAACAGCAATTTCATAGTCCTAGTAGTATATCTGGTCCTTAGACTTGAGACACCAAGGATGTCCTGTATGAGTGCTTCATTTTTTGATACCGGACTTATAGGTTTAGATATCCCAGATCTAGTACAACCGGTCATTGGGAGTGACAGTCAACCTTATGAGGGTTATTCAGTATCGATAGAGGATCATCCACTCTCAACGTCATGAGAAAAATATCCTATGTGTTCTTGCTTAGACAAATCCATAGCCAGGATCATTCGGATTGAGAGAGAAAGAGTTCTCCGGGAGAATCCGATTAGAGTGAGGCTCGAGTAGAAACTGTATGGGTCTGACAGCACCATACCTGATATACGGTCTCTGGGATATTAGATGGATGAGGGACTATAGTTACACGGTAACTGAGGATATATAGGTCTAACGGATTGGACTCCTCTGTATTGTTTGGGAACTACGACGTAGTGGCATAGTACTTCCATAGTTGATGAATCAAGTGAATTATTATGGAGATAATAATTCATTAAGTCAGAAGGAGTTTTGACAAGTAAGACTCACGGCCAGCTCAATATTGGGCCTAGATGGTCACACACATATGGTAGGCATTGCGATGAGTAAAGGTTCGGATATAAGATATCCACCGGAGCCCCTGACTTATTGGATATCCAATAAGCCCATGAATTATTGGATCCTATGGATAAGATCCAATAAGAGCCCATAAGAGATTATTGGATAAAGATCCACTAATCTAAGAGGCTTGGATAATTGGATGTAAATCCAAAACCCAATAGGAGAGGATCTATTAAGGTTTGACAGGGGACCTCTATAAATATGAGGGATCCAATGGTTCATAGGCCAGAGCTTTTGCTTTACTCTCTTATTCTCCTTCACCTCTCCACCTTAGAGTAGGCCTAGAGTTTTGAGGAGCATCGTTGCAGCTCTACTGTGTGGATCACCGCTAGAGAGGAGAACTCTTGACCTCTTTCACCCTCTCCTAGAAATCTATAAGGATTCATGGATATACAATCTCCCTAGGTAACACAATCTATTCTATACGCAGTTTGTTTCGTGGATTTTTGCGCACCAATCTTCGCACGACAATGAACATCTCTTTAGGAATAAGGGATTTTATTTTTTATTCTTTTGTTACACATGTGATGTCGCTCCCAAGATTTTTCAACAGCCGGGAGTCCACCGGAACATTATCTAAAGATCATCGGAAGTTCGCCCAAAGATCGTTGGAAGCTCACTAAAAGAAACCAAGTCTAACCGAACTTGATATGCTTAGAATATGTCTTAAGAATCATAGTTAGCACATAAGTAGAGTTATGATTGGAAGGTAATCCCACTAACTCAATTAGGGGCCAATTGGGCCCTTAATAGGGCTTAATTGGGCCGGATTGAACAGCTCATTCAGCACCTGAAAGCCCAGCCAACGGTGGCACCGCTTAGGAGACAATCTCTTGGGTTATCTGGGTAGTGGTATCATCAACAGTGAATGCTGCCAGCGGTGGTACCACGCCTATCAGGCGATGGTACCACCCAGTGTCAGACCAACGGCAGTAGTACTACCCAGTAACTGCGGTGGTATCGCTAGTACCCCGAAATCCAAGGATGAGACCTTTTTAGGCTCCAAGTTTGAATCAACTTGAAGCCTACAAATACCCCTCTCATCCCTGTTAACTAACATAAGCACAGAGAATTTAAAAAGGGAAAACATTATAGTAATATCTTGTGAGAATTTTCCTCTTCTAGTGTAAGTGTTAGAATAGTTTGAGAAAGGAGTGGGTACTTATAAAGATTGTCTCCTAAACCTGTGAAAAGGAGAAGAGGGGTGTAAGAAGGAGGTTGATATTTGCCTATTAAAGGAAGATCGATAGTGGATGCCAGTGGCCTCGACGGAAGAGGAACCGGTGGAGTGGATGTAGGTCACGACGACCGAACCACTATAAAAATCTGGTTTGCATTTCTTTTGTGCAATTTATCTTACTGCAAACCTTCTTACTTGCTTACTACTTTCAATATGTTTATAAACAAGTTTTCAAGTTAAGCATATTTTCAAAATCGATTTTCAATGTACGAAAGAATTTTTTAGAACCGATGATTTTATTGCTGTACTAATTCAACCCCCCCCTCTTAGTGTCGACTCGTTCCTAATAGTTGGTATCAGAGCCTCGTGATTTTTTATTTGGTTTAATACCCAAGAGAAATGACTCTTTTCGGCTTTCAAGAGGGTCACTCTCTGATTCGTCCTCTCTTGTTCAATGGGATGGACTACACATATTAGAAAACTCGAATGAGAGTTTTCTTGCTCTCTTTGGATTTGAACTTATGAAATATTGTTGAAAGCAGTTTTCGAAGGTCTTCTCTTCCAATGAACCATTGGAATGATTTGGAGAAGAGACTTTTTCTTTAAATGCGAAAGCTATAAATGCTTTGTTTTGCGCCTTAGATAAAAATGAATTTAATCATGTTTCTATTTTCGAAACGGTACATGATATTTGGTATACTCTTAAAATCACACATGAAGGCACTAGCAAAGTTAAAGATTCGAAAATCAACTTTTTTATGCATGATTTTGAATTGTTTCATATGAAACTAAGTGAAACCATTGGAGACATATACACCCGTTTTACGGATGTCGTCAATGGTTTAAAAGCACTTGGTAGAAGTTTTTCGAATTTTGAACTTGTAAATAGAATTTTATGTTCTCTTAATAAGAGTTAGGATCCGAAAGTAACCGTAATACAAGAGGCAAAAGATCTTAATAATTTTTCACTTGAAGAACTTTTTGGTTCATTAGTGACATATGAAATGATGCATAATATACAAAACGAACTTGAGGACAACCTTCCAAAGAACAAGAAGGATTTTGGACTTAGAACAATCGAAAACCACTCGAGCATAAGCTTAAGTGATTGTGAACTTGAACTCCTCGTCATAAAATTTTAAAAGTTCATGAAACAAAAATTCAAGAACAAAAAAATGCAACTACTTGCTATGAATGCAAGAAGAGGGAATCACTTTGGGATGAATCGAATGCATCCGAAGACGAGGAGGAAACCGATGAAGAAGAAACGACAAACTTTGCTTTGGTGACTCTCGACAACGAGGTAAACAACTCAAACAAAACTCTGTTAGTTTACTTTGAAATTACTTGATGTTCTTCATAAGTTATTTTTAATTTAGTTTAAAAATTATATAAATTTCTTTTTAAAAATTACATGTTTAATGATGTAATAGAAATGTAAAAAATGGGATCATGCTAGTAATTTTAAAAATAATAATAATAATTGCATGTTTTATATTAAAGGAATAAAATGTTAGATTTAAATCTAATGATAATCCTATATATGTTTTTCAAAAAGAAATAATGTGTATCTTGATGATTTTTTATTTTGATTGAAACCATGCTTGATGTATCAATGAAAATGTTAAGAGGTTTGATATCATGCTTAATGTAAAATTATGTATAATGATTTTTATGATTCATGGCCTATTGATCTTTGTCACAATGAAAATTATTTTTCGGTTATAAACAAGCTGGATAGTTTTTATGATGAAACTTATTTTTTGATCCTAAACATTGATGCATGTTTTTATTTGGCATAAATGAAAATGACATGCTTCAATGAAATCAATCTTATGAATTAAATCACTAAAAAGAAGAAAGCTTTCAAAAATTTATCTACTTTATTGACTTTTAAAAACGAAGAGACTAATGAACTTTTTTTTTTAATCTCTTGAAAATGATTTTGATTTAACGATTTAAATTTGAATGAGCCTTATCTTGATTTCTTGGAATTACTTGAGTTTTTTTTAATCAAGATATCTTCTTTGTACTCCTATGATTTTTCTTGGTATTTTATCAAAGAGGAGATTTTCTATATGAATCATAAGATTTCTTATGCATGAATTAAAATCTTTTTTCCTACGTTTCCTTTTACAATTTACTAAAGAGAATATCTTTTTCAAAATTTATGACTTAAAATTTTATTTAAATATCTTTTATTATTTGATCTCCTATGATTTCTCTTTGAATATTTAAGAGGAGATTTGTCAAAATGAATCATATCTTTTGGTATTCACATGATCTCATCTTTCATGATATGATTTTTTTGTCTTTGTATAATTTCTTATATTCTTGAAGTATATCTCATCACCTAATTCTTCTTGATATTCTTCATATGATGATATGAATGCATGAAATACTCATGATATTGTTTTGATGATCTAAATGATATAAATTTACTAGCTTATAAGTATCATGCATAGAGTAAGGATGATATGTAAAGTTTTAAAATTGTGCATGTTGTAAATTGAAAACATATAGAAATAAGGTTGATACTTTACCTTTGTTATGAAGATTGATAAAAAGAGAAAAGAATTACAACATTGTATTATTTCCTTCTATTTGACAATGATATAGGGGGAGCAAATTTTGCTAGCTAGCTTGCTAGCTTGCATACTTCGAGAAGAAGCAAAAAGTTTTCTTATCTCAAAAGCAAGAAATGCTATCTTGGAAAAGTGATATATTGTCTATCTCAAGAAGCAAAACTTACAACTTGCACATTGCAAAAGGAAGCAAAAATTGCTAGCTTGCATACTTCAACAATAAAGCTATCTTGCATTTGCTTTCGAAATATTGCTAACTTACACTTTCTAAAATGATGAATTTTTTTTTTTTTGCTAGCTTGTATATTGTAGAACATGCTATCTTACTACCTTATATATCTAAAACTTGATAGCTAATATATGTTAGGATCAAAGCACTAAGAGGGGGGGGGTGAATTAGTGCAGCGGAAATCTTTCGACATTTAAAACTGCGTTCGTACGACAAGAGCAATTTCGGTAGAAAAGCCGATTTGTAAATTATATTAACTTGATATTAGGTAAGAAGTAGTCAAAATAAATCTATAAAGGCAGTTTGCAGTTATGATGGAAATCAGAATGTAAGCATAAACTGAAATACGATGTTCGTACGGTAAAAGCGATTTACGTCTAAACACTGATTCGAAAAATACTGAGCTTGGAAACGTAGTCGTAAAAGCGCAGAAGGCAGTAAGCTATGAAGGAGGTTTGCAGTAAGGATAATAAGCTCAAAGTAAATACAAACCAGAGAATAGCGCGATTTTAGAGTGGTTCGGTCAATCTTGACCTACATCCACTTCTGGCTTCCTCCACCGATGAGGTCACCGACGTCCACTAGAGGCCTTCCTTCAATAGGCGAAGGCCAACCACCCTTTTACATATTCATTCCTTTTGACGGGCTTAGGAGAAAACCCTTACAAACTTTTCTCTTCTCTCTTGAAAGATCAGAACTTAGAAGAAAAGAGGGAGAAGAACCTTTAACTTATACAACACTTTTAAGCTCTAAAAATCACAGAGTAAGATCAGGGTTTTGGTGGTTTTTCATTTCCCTTTCATTGCTGAAAGAGTGGGGTATTTATAGGCCCCAAACTAGTTTGAATTTAGAGCTCAAAACTGTCATTTCCCGGAATTCTGGGGTTTGGTGGTTGCACTGCCTGACAGAGCTCGAACACTGAGCCTCTGGGCGGTGCCACAGCTTGTCAGGGGCGGTTGCACCACCTGACAGAGCTCGGAGATCGAGCTCAGGCAGTGCCACCGCCTGACTGGGGCGGTTGCACCGCCCAGCTAGAGCTCGGAGACCGAGCTCAAGCGGTTGCACTGCTGTTAGAGGCAGTTGCACCGCCCAGTCTCGCTCGCAGACTGAGCCCTGGGCGATGCCACCGCCGACCCAGGCGGTGGCACCTCTGGCCAAGAGATCTGGGTCCGAATGGGTTGATCTATTCGACCCAATTTGGTTCTTTCAAAGGCCTAATTGCCCTTAGATTAAGTTAATGTGATCACCTCCCATTTCTAACTTAATCATCGTGCTAACTATGATAATTCTTAAGACTTTTACTACAGCTTGCTCTGGTGCGTCAATCGCTTCTTCCGACGAACATCCGACGGACCTCCGGCGATGCTCCTGCGGACTTCCGGCAAACTCTTGCGACGATCCACTTGGCGAGTTCCGATGAGCTTCTTTTGGCAAGCTCCTGGACTTCTCGGATTTGTTCCCGCAGAACCTCCGACGATCGTCCGGACTTCCGTCGAGCTCTCGAACTCCCAACGTAATCATAGTCTTGACTCCGGCATAACTCCTACTGCAAGTCTTACGTTCATCGTAGCTAATCCTGCACACTTATCTCAACATATGGATTAGATAACAAATGACAATTGACGTCATCATCAAAATTCGAGATTCAACAATCTCCCCCTTTTTTATAATGACAATCAATTGATAACGGAGTTAACCTTAACTCCCCCTATCTATGTGCCATAATTGACATAAGTCATTCTTGAATTCAAAGCCTTTAAATTCAAGAGACATATTAATAAGTTAAAATCATTTAACCTTATCAACACTCAATCATGATTCCCATCATGATGTATCTCTCTATGATGTCAAGACTCGACATCCATTTTCAAATTTCAAATGTGAATGATAGCAATTCATCATATGGTAAGATATCAACATATAAAATTATAATGCAAGTTCTTGATATCTTATCATGATGCAACTATGGCAATCATAGCAAACATGGCATGAATAATAATTATATGTCTGCTTCTTTCAACAGAATATGATATTTATAGCATCAATTCATATACTTCTCCCCCTTTGTCATCAACAAAAAGGAGAACGATATAAGTAACTTTTGAATATACGTGTGGCGCCATAAGTAGGTTCATGTCATATATAGGATACAAACATCTCAAGAAGACCATGACATGGAAATTATTTACATAGAGTGAAAAACTTCTTCCTTTTTATTTGTTATTATCCTTTTTTTTTATGAAGGAGGAAAGTCATTTGTGTAGTTTAAATCAATAGCATGCTTTACAAGGATCAGGATATTTATATGAGTAAGGTCCTTGCAAAAAATATATCTTCCTTTTATAAGAAGGAATCATCAAATTTATTTCTCAAAGGCAATATTTTTCACAAGATAAGTCTAAAAGCTATGCATTTGCTAGATGAATCTTTTTCTCAAGAATTAATAATGTGAATCAAAATCCGAAAGAGAATAATGTATTCATGAAATCCGATTGGAACTAAAAATTTAATTTAACACTTTTCATGCAAGACTATGAAAAATTTTTGTATTAATTTCCAACATGTTATTTAATGGTGATTAAGTGATTTGATCATTCAATCAATAAAGTCCGAATAATAATTTTAACAAGTTTATGCATTCGGACACATCAACATTCCTATTCTCTTCTTATGAAATCAAATTGTTCTTCAGTTAGAGGTTTTGTAAAAATATCAGCTAGTTGATGCTTAGTATCTATGAACTCTATAATTATATCATGATTAGTAACATGATCTCGTATAAAGTGATGTCTAATATCAATATGTTTTGTTCTTGAGTGTTGAATGAGATTCTTTGTTAAACATATTGCACTCGTGTTATCACATTTAATAGAAATATTTTTAAGATGGACTTTATAATCTTCTAAGGTGTTTTTCATCCACACAACTTGTGCACAGCATGCACTAGCTGCAATATATTCAGCTTTAGTTATTGATAGGGCAATTGAGTTTTGTTTCTTAGATGACCAGGAAACAAGGGGATATCCCAAAAATTGACATGTTCCTAATGTGCTTTTTCTATCTAGTCTACACCCGGCAAAATCTGCATCAGCATAAGCAATTAACTGAAAATTTTCAGATTTTGGATACCATAATCCTAGATTTATGGTTCCTTTAAGATATCTAAGTATTCTTTTAACCGCTTTGAGATGAGATATCTTAGGGTTCGATTGAAACCTAGCACAAAGTCCTACACTGAACATGATATCTGGTCTGGTTGCAGTGAGGTAAAGTAAACCTCCTATCATACCCCTATAAGTTTTTTGATCGAAGCTTTCTCCACTTTCATCAACTTCCAACTTAGTGGAGGTGCTCATAGGAGTGTTAATAGCTTTTGAGCTATTCATATTGAATCTATTTAGCAGATCTAAGGTATATTTAGTTTGACTAATAAAGATGTCATTGCTTAGTTACTTAATTTGTAAGCCTAAGAAAAAGATTAATTCTCCCATCAAACTCATTTTAAATTCGAGACTCATGGTTTTAGCAAAAGATTCACAAAGAGATTCATTCGTAGAACCGAAGATAATATCATCAACATAAATCTGAACAATGAGAAAGTTATTTTTAAAATTTTTGATAAATAATATAGTATCGACCTTGCCTTTTGTGAAATTATTTTCAATAAGAAAAGTACTTAATCTGTCATACCAAACCCTTAGGGCTTGTTTTAAACCATAGAGAGCTTTGGTTAATTTAAATACATGATTAGGGAGGCTATTATTTTCAAATCCGGGAGGCTGTTCAACATAAACTTCTTCAGAAATAAAGCCATTAAGAAAAGCGCTTTTAACATCCATTTGAAATAACTTAAAATCATTATTACTAGCATAGGCAAGGAGCATCCTTATGGCTTCTAATCTAGCCACAGGAGCGAAGGTTTCTTCGTAATCGATACATTCTTCTTGGTTGAAACCTTTGGCCACTAATCTAGCCTTGTTTCTTACCACGATACCATATTCATCTTGCTTGTTTCTAAAGACCCATTTAGTACCAATAACTAAATGGTCATTTGGCCTAGGAACAAGCTTCTACACCTCATTTCTCTCAAATTGATTTAACTCATCTTCCATTATAATCCATGAATAATCTTTCATGGCTTCGTCAATACATTTAGGTTCAATTTGGGAGAAAAAAGCGGCGTTGACACAAGAATTTTTAAGAGATGAACGTGTTTGAACCCCCTTAGATGTGTCTCCTAGGATTAGCTCCTTATGATGAGCATCTACATACTTCCAATCCTTAGGTAAGGATGTTTCGGAAGTGGATGCATACAAGTTGCTAGTTGGAGAAGGGGTTTCATTTAAATTCAAAAAATCAAAATTAACATCATCATCAAAGTCATTTTTCTTGATTTCGGAAATCTCATTGAAAACAACATGAATGGATTCTTCTATTATTAAAATCCTTTTATTGAAGATACGAAAAGCTTTAGAAACCGAAGAATAACCAAGAAAAATTCCTTCATCGGATTTAGCATCAAATTTTCCTAAGGCATCTTTCTCATTCAAGATAAAACACTTACACCTAAAAACTTTAAAATATAAAATATTAGGTTTTTTATTATTCCACAACTCATAGGGAGTTTTAGTGAGTAAGGGTCTTACTAAGACTCTATTTAAAAAATAGCATGCAGTGTTTACAACTTCGGCCCAAAAATATTTGGGTAGGCTTTATTCATTCAACATGGTTCTTGCCATTTCTTGTAAATTTTTATTCTTTCTTTCTACTACTCCATTTTGTTGAGGATTTCTTAGAGTAGAGAAGTTGTAGTTGAATCCATTAGATTCACAGAATTCTTGGAAATCACGGTTTTGAAATTCACCACCGTGATCACTTCGAATTGTTGAAATCATAAAACCTTTTTCATTTTGAACAAGTTTGCAAAACTTGGTGAAATATCTAAAGTATTCATTTTTGTGTTTCAAAAAGTAAGTCCATGTGTATCTACTATAGTCATCTACAATGACGAAGGCGTATTTGCTACCTCCTAGGCTTTATGAAGAGATTGGTTCGAACAAGTCCATATGGATCAATTGTAATGGCCTTGATGTGCTTATTTGATTCTTAGATTTGAAATTACTCTTAATTTGTTTTCCTAATTGACAAGCATCATACACATTATCTTTGATGAACTTGATGTGAGGAATTCCTCGTACAAGTTCTTTGGATGATATTTGAGTGATTAGTTTCATGCTAGCGTGACCTAATCTTCTATGCCATAGCCAAGCATCCTCATTTAAAATCGAAAAATATATTTTATTACACAGATCATTGATGTCAACAGTGTATACGTTATTTTATTTTAATGCTATCATAGATGTGTTGTTGTGTGGTTTTTTAATGATGCATACATTAGATTCGAATTTGATAATGTATCCTTTATCACATAATTGACTAATGCTCAAGAGATTATGTTTTAAACCATCAACTAATAAAACATCTTCAATAAAAAAGTTGGATTTGTTACCTATGGTTCCTTTGCCAATGATTTTATCCTTATTGTTGTCTCCGAATGTGACATAGCCTTCGTCTATGCTAGTGAGCTTAGAGAATTGAGATGGATCTCCAGTCATATGCCTTGAGCATCCACTATCAAGGTATCATCTCTTGCTCCTAGCTTGTGATGGTGTATGTCTCTACAAGAAAGGATAATTTTTAGGTACCTATTTACTTTTGGGTGCCTCAAAAATTGATCTATATTGTTTGTCATGTTGCATGGAGTTTATCATGATTCCTTTTGAAACCCAAATTAATTTGTTCGGACTAATTTTCTTGAATGGACAATAATGCGTTTTGTGTCCATGCTTGCAACAAAAGTTGCATTTGTTTTGGTGTCGAACATGTAGGATGAGACCCTTTATGAAGGTGGTTGGATTTTGGTGAGAATTTTTCACAAATCCAATTCCACTTCTTTTGGGAATGTGACCCTTGTTTGTAAGGATCATGTTCAAAGACTTGCTACCACCTCAAATTTCTTCAAGGTGTCCACGAGTAGCAAGTTTTGCTCTTGGATAGTTTCTAGATCATGGCATTTTATATAAGAGCCTAAACTATCATGATATTCAGTTTTTAACTTATCGAAATCACAATTAAGACTATCATGCTCCTTTTTTAGCAATTTATATTTTCTACTAATAATCTTGTATTATCAAATAAATCATGGAAGGTATTTAATAACTCATCAAATGATAAATCTGCATCAATTAAATTTATTACCTCCTCTCCGATGGCCATTAAGGCGTAATGAGCAACTTGCTCGGTGTTGGACTCCTCTTCTTCGGACGCGCTCGAATCATCTCATGTTGCTTTGAGCGCCTTCTTCTTTGATGTTCTCTTCTTGGCTTGGGGACAATCACTCTTGTAGTGTCCCGGCTTTTTGCACTCATAGCAAATAACTTGGTCCCTTTTGGGTTCAAGTTTATTTTTTGTGTCATTTTTAAACTTGTTTTTCTTAATGAATTTTTTGAATTTCCTTGTTAGAAGTGCCAAGTCATCGTCACAGTCCTCATCACTTGAGTTTTCTCTCAAGTGGTCATCTAAAGTTCTAAGTACCATATCCTTCCTGTTCTTTGGAAGGATGTCTTCTTGCTCTTCATGAGCCTTGCATGTCATTTCACAGGTCATTAATGACCCAATTAGTTTTTCAAGAGGAAAATTGTTTAAATCTTTAGCCTCTTGAATAGCAGTGACTTTAGGGTCCCAACTCTTAGGAAGGGATCTTAGAATCTTATTGACGAGCTCAAAATCCGAAAAACATTTGCTGAGTCCTTTTAGACCATTGACAACATCCGTGAAACGGGTGTACATATCGCCAATAGTCTCGCTCGGTTTCATTCGGAAAAGTTCGAAAGAGTGTATCAAAAGATTGATTTTTGACTCTTTCACTCTACTTGTGCCTTCGTGAGTTACTTCGAGTGTATACCAAATATCAAACGCGGTTTTACAAACCGAAACATGATTAAACTCATTTTTATCAAGCGCACAAAATAAGACATTCATAGCCTTTGTATTAAGAGCGAAAGTCTTCTTCTCCAATTCATTCCAATCGATCATTAGAAGAGAAGATTTCGAAAAACCATTTTCGACAAGATTCCAAAGTTCAAAATCCATTGAAATAAGGAAGATCCTCATTCGGGTCTTCCAATAGGTGTAGTCCGTCCCATTGAACATGGGTGGACGAGTAATAGAATGGCCCTCTTGGTTTCCGGTGTATGCCATCTCTCTTGGGTTTTAATCTGTTTGAGAGTGAACCCCGCTCTGATACCAATTGTTAGGATCAAGAGCACTAAGAGGGGGGGGGTGAATTAGTGCAGCGAAAATCTTTCGATGTTTAAAACTATGTTCATATGACAAGAGCAATTTCGGTAGAAAAGTTGATTTGTAAATTACATTAACTTGAGATCAGGTAAAAATTAGTTAAAACAAATCTATAAAGGCAATTTGCAGTTATGATGGAAATCAGAATGTAAGCGCAAACTGAAATACGATGTTCGTACGGTAAAAGTGATTTACGTCTAAACACCGATTCGGAAAATACTGAGCTTGGAAACGCAGTCGCAAAAGCGCAGAAGGTAGTAAGCTATTAAGGAGGTTTGCAGTAAGGATAATAAGCTCAAAGTAAATGCAAACCAGAGAGCAGCGTGATTTTAGAGTGGTTCGGTCAATCTTGACCTACATCCACTTCTGGCTTCCTCCACCGATGAGGTCACCGACGTCCACTAGAGGCTTTCCTTCAATAGGCGAAGGTCAACCACCCTTTTACAGATTCACTCCTTTTGACGGGCTTATGAGACAACCCTTACAAACTTTTCTCTTCTCTCTTGAAAGATCAGAACTTGGAAGAAAAGAGGGAGAAGAACCTTTAACTTATACAACACTTTTGACCTCTAAAAATCATAGAGTAAGATCAGGATTTTGGTGATTTTTCATTGCCCTTTCATTGCTGAAAGAGTGGGGTATTTATAGGCCCCAAACCAGTTTGAATTTGGAGCTCAAAACTGTCATTTCCCAGAATTCCGGGGTATGGCGGTTGCACTGCCTGACAGAGCTCGAAGACTGAGCATCTGGGCGGTGCCACCGCTTGTCAGGGGCGGTTGCACCGCCTAGAAGAGCTCGGAGACCGAGCTCAGGCGGTGCCACCGCCTGATTAGGGCGGTTGCACCGCCCAGTCTCGCTCGGAGACTGAGCCCTGGGCGGTGCCACCGCCGACCCAGGCGGTGCCACCTCTGGCCAAGAGATCTGGGTCCGAATGGGTTGATTCATTCGGCACAATTTGGTTCTTTCAAGGGCCTAATTGCCCCTAGATTAAGTTAGTGGGATCACCTCCCATTTCTAACTTAATCATCGTGCTAACTATGATAATTCTTAAAACTTTTACTACAGCTTGCTCCGATGCGTCAATCGCTTCTTCCGGCGAGCTTCCGGTGAACATCCGACGGACCTCCGGCGATGCTCCTGCGGACTTCCGGCAAACTCTTGCGATGATCCACTTGGCGAGTTCCGACGAGCTTCTTTTGGCAAGCTCCTGGACTTCTCGTATTTGTTCCCGTAGAACCTCCGACGACCGTCCGGACTTTCGTCGAGCTCTCGAACTCCCAACGTGATCATAGTCTTGACTCCGGCGCAACTCCTGCTGCATGTCTTACTTTTATCGTAGTTAATCCTGCATACTTATCTCAACATATGGATTAGATAACAAATGACAATTGACGTCATCATCAAAATCCGAGATTCAACAATATAACGTGGCACTTGCTAAATTTGTTAGCTTGCATGATGATTGAACTTGAAATTTATTATGCAATGATTTGAGCTATAATATCTCAATCACTTGATAGTTGGACTTCTTCTTTTTGTTAATGACAAAGGGGGAGAAGTATGATGATATTATGCATAAGTTTATGATAACATGTTGCTTGGATTTTTGAATCCAGGAGTTCTACCAATATGGCATATTGATAAGGGGAGTTTGTTTAAACTCCGGAATTTAAGGTTAACTCCATCATCAATTGGTTGTCATCATAAAAAAGGAGGAGATTGTTGAATATCAAATTTTGATGATGAAACCAATTGATAGTATTTATGATTTGATCTATGTTTTGAGTGACGCATGATACTTCGATCGGGGAGAGACAATTAAAGTAGAAAAAAACATGTTGGGAAGGAAAACATGTCAGAAGATTGGACGTCGCGTCGAAGGATCGATCGACATATCGACAGAAGGCTTTAGTCTATAGATTCAGGCATCGGGCCAAGAAGAGCAAATATTACGCTAAGGATATCGGAGTTGCGGAGGTTAACTGACTGATTAGGCAATAAGCCGTAAGAGAGGACAATGCGTCGAAGAATCGGACAAAGCGTCGATGGACCAATGACATGCCGGACAACATGATTCATGCTTAGTAATAATTGTCTAGATCGTAGTGTGCTTTATGTGTGCAAGATTAACTTTGATAGCAAGACAAAAAGTAAAATGAAGTTACGGAGTCAAGAACGCGAATTCATTGGGAGTTCGAAAGTTCGTCGGAAGTCCAAGCATTCGTCGGAAGTTCTGTCGGAATTGACCGAGAAGTCCTGGATCTTGCCAAAGAAGCTCATCGGAACTCATCAAGAAGATCGTCGTAAAGTCCAGGAGCTTGCCGGGAGTCCGTCGGAACATTGTCGAGAGATCGTCGGAAGATCGCCGGAAGCTCACCGAAAGAAACCAAGACTAACCGGACTTGATTTGCTTAGAATATGTCTTAAGAATATTAGTTAGCACATAATTGGAGTTAGGATTGGGAGCTAATCCCACTAACTCAAGTAGGGGCTAACTGAGCCCTTAACATGGCAGAATTGGGCCGAATTGAACAGCCCATTCAGCACTTGAAAGCCCAACCGACGGTGGCACCGCCAGGGCTAGTGGTGACACCGCCTAAGAGATAGTCTCCTGGGTTGTCTGGACAGTGGTACCGTCGGTAGTGAATGCTGCCAGCAGTGATACCGGCCAGTGTTAGACCAGCGGCAATAGTACCGCCTAGTAACGATGGTGGTACCACTAGTACCCTGAAATCCGAGGATGAGATATTTTTAGGCTCCAAGTTTTAATCAACTTGAAGCCTATAAATACCCCTCTCATCCTTCGTTAACTAACTCAAGCATAGATAATTTAAAAAAGGAAAAATGCTGCAGTAATCTCTTATGAGAATCCTCCTCTTCTAGTCTAAGTGTTAGAATAGTTTGAGAGAGGAGTGAGTACTTATAAAGGTTGTATCCTAAACTTGTAAAAAGGAGAAGAGGGGTGTAAGAATGAGGTTGATCTTCGCCTATTAAAGGAAGATCAATAGTGGATGCCGATGGCATCGACAGAAGAGGAATCAGTAGAGTGGATATAGGTCACGACTAACAAACCACTATAAAAATCTGGTTTATGTTTCTTTTATGTAATTTATCTTACTGCAAACCTCCTTACTTGCTTACTGCTTTTAATACGTTTACGAACACGCTTTCAAGTTAAGCATATATCCGAAATCAGTTTTTAACATACGAAAGAATTTTTTAGAACCGACGTTTTTATCGCTGCACTAATTCACTTTAACCCCTAGAGGTCTTATCTATTTATAGGCGAGAGCATAGGCTCTAGGATTTAGTAGGAGAGTTCCTCCCATCAAGGTTATCTCTTAAGGAATTCTATTTTAATATGAACTTCTTTTCTATTGGTCAATAACCATAATCAGAGTCCAAATCATATCTATAATATATCTTCCGTAATTAAATAGGATCATAATCTATATATATATATATATATATATATATATATATATATATATATATATATATATATATATATATATATATACACGAAATATATGAATTAATTATGTAGTTATGATGGATGGATAAAAAGTTTGTACATGTTAACATTTTACGTATCTTGAATTTATTATTCAAGCAAAAAGATTAATTAAAAATATTATTTATAAAGAGAAAAAATTAGATGACTTAAGTAGCAATTTAAATGTTTTAAATGGTCACTAAGTGTCTATACAATTAAAGACAATTTTTATAAGATAGATGTTACATTAAATATGAAATGTAAGCATTGAACTGTTAACAAAAAATATATTTGGTTTTGGGATAACATTGTTAACATGAATATACGAAGATACTAAGAAATTAAAAAAAATATTTTTATATAAAAAAAAGTAAAGTCTTGACGAAGAAAAAACGAAGTAAAAAAATCATACAATATGCCATAGATATTTTAGAAAAAAGATATAAATAAAATTCAGAGCCAATTAATGTTGGTGGTGTAACAAGAACTAGAAAAATATTCTTAAATTTTTATTATGGATAATAAAATTTTATTATGGTTTTTTTTTATAATTTCATATAACATCCTCATTTCCAAACTATGCAGAGTTCATACTTTTTAAAATGACAAAAATACTAAGAGCTAACAACTTTGATTTTTAAGCTTGTAGATCAAACCGATCAAATTGGTTCGATGTTAAACCAAACGGGTTATAATATTTTCGAATAGGATCACATTATTTTTAGTTCGATCAAATTGGTTGTAGTCTTTTATTACATTGTTACGATGTTATAATATTATCTTATTTTTAAATAAAGATATTTTTTTTTTATTGAATCGAAAATGCTATAATCTTATTTAATTCAAATTTACTAAAGTTTCATAAAATATTTTAGGATTTCAAAAATATATTCTTATTTTTTGGGAACGAAAACATGCAAAAAAAAAAATTATAGAAACCTATAAAAAATATGATTAAGGAATAATGATTCAAAATATAATAAAAACTAACTTATCGTTATTGGGGTTTTGAATATATATTCTTATCAGTTTAGATATAAGAAAATACAAAAAAAAATAAGTTATATTTTGTTCTTTTTAATACCTCCATAATATAAGTATATACAAAAATGATTGAATCTTGGATTTTGATGATGAAACCAATTGATAGTATTTATCATCTAATATATGTTTAAGTGACGCAGAACTAGCTTCCATCAGAAAAGACAAATCGATTAAAGCAGGAGGAATCAAACGATGGACCGGATCAAACATATCAGAAGATTAGATGTCGAGTCAGAGGATTTGTCAACGTATTGATAGAAGGCTTCAGTCTTGAATTCTAACATTAGGCCAAGAAGATTAGATATTGCGCTAAGAAGATCAAATGTTACGAGAAGACAACATGCTGATTGGGCAATACGCCGAAAGAGACGAAGATGTGCCGAAGGATCGAATGAAGCATTGGAAGAACCAATGACATGTCGGACAATATAGGATTCATTTGTAATCGATTATGTCTAGATCAAGTTAGTTTAGAGTCTAATTAAGTTAGTTTAGAATATAATTATGTCAATTCAATTAGGGGCCAATTATGCTTAAATTTGGATTGTGTTTGCCAAGTGAAAAAGGCTCAAACAGTGACCAAATAAGTAAAACTGTTATTGCACAATCTCTGAGACTATGTCAGGCGATGATATCATTAAATTAGGTAGTAGTACCATCATGTGTCAGTGCTGTAGGCGATGATACCGCTAGAACATAGGAAACCTGGGATGAGTTCTATAAATACTCCTCTATATAAACAAACTTAGCATGTTAATAATTCAAAATATAACATGCAACAAAATATAATAAAACACTTAACATTTATAGAAACCTATAAAAAATTATAATTAAGGAATAATGATTCAAAATATAATAAAAACTAACTTATCAACCTTATTGGGGTTTTGAATATATATTCTTATCGGTTTAGATACAAGAAAATGCACAAAAAAAAAAAAACTTAAGTTATATGTTGCTCATACTGTTTTTAGTACCTCCATGATATAAGCATATACAAAAATATGGAAAATAAATACTGATCGAAAAAAAAAAAGGAGACACGAACAAAAAAAATCCAAAATAAGAGTTTGTTTTTTTTGGACTCACCGAATGATTATATGAGATCAATGATAGTAAAAGATATATACAAAAGCTCTTTAGGTAAAATAGAATAATATCACTTGTTATTACTGTACCCTCAAATATTGCACTATGTTGTGTTGAGAAATAAATATGTTGTTATGGTGAAGCTGGAAATTATCGAAGGAAGCTGCCTCGACTGTTTGAATATACTCTTTCTCTTCTTTTTTCCTCAGTGATAAGATTTCGTGGCTTTAACACTATGTTAGGATAACTCTAAAAAGTTTATAAGGGAAAAATACATCGAGCAAGAAAGAAAGAAAATGATAGGTAATGTTTTTCTCTATTTTCTCTACAAACATCCACTCTCAATCATAAAGAAAAAAAAGAAAGAACATTAAATATAACATTTCATACATGATGCTCTCAAATCAAAATAAATATCAAAATTAACTATTGGATGAATAAAAAACAAACTTTACAAAAAAAAAAAAAATTGTGGTCGAGATATAAATGATGGTGTGGTTGAATAAATATTATTTAACAAATAATAATTCAAGGATAGTTTCAATGGATGATAATAAATATTAAAAAATAATAAAAATTTGAATGAGCTTTATTTGAATTTTATAATATTATCTTACACAAAGCCAATGGATGAATAAATATTATTTAACAAATAATAATTCAAGGATAGTTTCAATGGATGATAATAAATATTAAAAAAAAATAAAAATTTGAATGAGCTTTATTTGAATTTTATAATATTATCTTACACAAAGCCAATGGATGAATAAATATTATTTAATAAATATTATTTAACAAATAATAATTCAAGGATAGTTTCAATGGATGATAATAAATATTAAAAAATAATAAAAATTTGAATGAGCTTTATTTGAATTTTATAATATTATCTTACACAAAGCCAATGGATGAATAAATATTATTTAACAAATAATAATTCAAGGATAGTTTCAATGGATGATAATAAATATTAAAAAAAAAATAAAAATTTGAATGAGCTTTATTTGAATTTTATAATATTATCTTACACAAAAGCCAATGGATGAATAAATATTATTTAATAAATATTATTTAACAAATAATAATTCAAGGATAGTTTCAATGGATGATAATAAATATTAAAAAATAATAAAAATTTGAATGAGCTTTATTTGAATTTTATAATATTATCTTACACAAAGCCAATGGATGAATAAATATTATTTAACAAATAATAATTCAAGGATAGTTTCAATGGATGATAATAAATATTAAAAAAAAATAAAAATTTGAATGAGCTTTATTTGAATTTTATAATATTATCTTACACAAAGCCAATGGATGAATAAATATTATTTAATAAATATTATTTAACAAATAATAATTCAAGGATAGTTTCAATGGATGATAATAAATATTAAAAAATAATAAAAATTTGAATGAACTTTATTTGAATTTTATAATATTATCTTACACAAAGCCAATGAGAGTAAAAGATAAATATAAATGCTTTCAGGAGAAAAAGGACAATATAATATTATCTTACTCAAAAAGAACATCCAAAACAGTTCAATTTTGATGAATTTGATCGGACTAAAATTGAGTTATGTCCAACCAATCAGTTGGTGTAGATTTATAGCGAGACTGATTCAGATCAGTCAAAAGATCAAATTGATTGTGATGAATGAATGGCTAGGACGAACTCGTTTGCACTTGACCAGATCAATAAATACTTGGTTCATTTCGATCGGATGCAAGTTGAAATAACCATATGATATATATTTCAATATGATCCTCTATAATTAGATAGATATATAATCTGATTAATTAGATTTTAATGACTGATATTAACTAATAAAAAAGAAATTTATATTAAAATATAATTTTTTAAGAATATTTCAGGAAGAACTCTCTTAATAATTTATCCTAGATCTTTGCTCTCACTTATAAATAGACATGATCATCGGTTAAAGATATGATCGGTTAAACAATATATCTCACTTAGTTGAGATATTATAATTTCTCTTATAATTTAAGTGTTCTCGTAAAAAAATAAGAAAAAAAAGAGAAGTATATGGTTCTTCTTAATAATGATCATTTTCAGATGACATCGAGACATACACATCGAAAAAATTAATTTAATATTATTTAATTTTAATTTTAATATAAAATTATTTTGAACGTTACGTACACATATTACATATTTAATGCTTACAACAACTTCTTGACCCAAGTTAGCCAATACTAATTATTTTTGGGTCCAATCAAATCAATTTTGACCAACCGAGTTTGGCTTCTGCCAAACATTACAGTTAATGGTTTTAGACCCAATAAGCGAAAACCAACACGCCATGATATGCCTTTTAAGGGTATTATTGGAAAAAGAGCCCTGAATAATAATAATAATAATTATCAGATCAGAAAATAAGAATAATATTTATCCTCGAAATCTGAAGCGAGTTGCCATTTCAGGTTCTTCCATTTGTCCGAATACCTCCTCCGGTCTCTTTCTCTCTCCTCTCTCCTCTCTCCTGGCCTTTTTTTTTTTTGGTTTTTTGGATTGTCTTATCATGGTGGAAGCAAGAGGAATCATCGATCGAGGCATCCCAGAGCTTTGAATCACGATCTTGGATCTGGAGTTGGGAGGAGGGAACGGGTTGATGAGCGATTCGAAGGCGATGGATCTGGAGAAGACGGACTTCTCGTCTGTGGGGAAGGGGACGGCGGCAGCCCCTGCTTGCTCGATTTGCCTCGAGCTGGTTTTGGATAAGGGGAGGAGATCCACCGCTAAGCTCCAATGTGGGCATGAGTTCCATCTAGGTAACCAATTCCTTTCCTCTTTCCTACATGGGGATCTTTCTTTGCTGATCCTGCATCCGTTCCAGCCGTTTCTTCTCCGCTGGTCGCAGTTCCAGCTGTTAAAATCGGATTTTTTTTTTGTTTTGTTTCGATTTATCTTGCTCCGCCTAGATATGTGGCTGCTGAATGTTGTTTGCGGACTTCCCAATTTGTTGCTGTCATGTTTGGGTCGGAAATACAGTTTGATCAATGTTAAGGATTATGCCCTAGGTTAAAGATTCTACCTTTGTAAAAAATTGGCATCGTTTTGGAGCTAATCTGGGTTTAATAATCTTTATAGGTTGGGTTGCTTATGATTATCTGGCAATAATCCGATCCAGTTTTTGGTTTGAGAGTAACTCTAAGCTAGCTGAATGGTTGCGGTTCTTGATAACAGATAGCAATCATTATCTACCTTTCTATACAGGGCCCAATTTCTGTCGCGGGAACAAGAGATCCAAAACTCAAAGAGTTAGAAGAAAAAGTGCTTTCACTTCATATGGATTCTTCTACCGTAGTAGAACTTGAGATTAAATGACCTGTACCATCTAGAATAATGTGAGAGTAAAGGTGCAAAACCTTTTCCTAGAAAAAGTTAACTTTGATGTTGATTGTACAAAGTGGTTTATGTTATCTTCGACCCATGGATTCTATTGCTAAGGGCTTTCTTTTGCATGAAGGCCGTTGTTTTTTCAGAGTCTGATGGAGATAAAAAGAACTGTTATAATTAGAAGGTTGGCTCCATCTTGTTATGCAGCAATAAATATAAGTATCGGAATTTATGAAGGCAAAATTTGATCACGAAATGTTCCTGTTGTGTCATAAAATGTGGTGCTAATTATCTATGGTTATGAATTATGATAATTTGATTGATTATATTTGCAGCTAGCTACATTATGGACCTATAGTATTGGCAAAAGATGTTTGGCAAGATACTATGACACGTCATGAATGAGTGCTAATAAGTATTATTTTAACTGGGTGATAATTTGTTTCCTTGGAGAAGTTTTCTTCTTTCGACCAAGAACAAAATTTTCTTATGCAACACTGTCTCTTACCCCTTGAACTTATTTATTGTAATTTATCAATATGTGGTCAATAGATACAAGTGTGGCAGCAACGTTTTTCTATCACTCATTTGTGAGTAAATAATAGCTTGTTATATCATTTAGTTAGAAAGAATGGAGATTGAGAATGTAGCTGAGTAGAGAGATCTGAAAGGGCAGTATATGATTGTTGAAAAAAGTAACTGACTGTTTCTGTGTCTCAGAATTTGGACAACTAGAACCATGAGGTTGAAGATGGCCAAATTCGATGTATACGGTGATCGTGTAGCTCATAAAGACAGAACAGCCAACTTATATTGAATTATGTTTTCTGCTTCATGCAGATTGCAGAATATATTTTACCTTCTGTTTGCCGAGCTCAAGGGCAAGGATTGCATTTATTCGGACTGGTACAACTGATTGGTTTTTATGGGTCTGGCATGAAACAGGATGTCTCCCACCCCTTTTTGGGCAGTCTGAGTCCTCGCCTGATAAACCTATTAAATTGGGCTTATCACCCGGATCTTTTTTATTGTTTTATACTTTTATTTAGAGTTACTCCTGCCTTCTCCCTCTCTCTCTAACCTATTAAATTGGGCTTAGCGCCTGTTTCTTTATTTATTTAGAGTTACTCCTGCCCATCTCTCTCTCTCTCTCTCACATGCACACAATTTCTCTCGCTTTGCACACACCTCCTTCGTGTCGCTTATCATTGCCAGCCTACTACTCACGTCATATGCCTCTGTCGACCAGCTGGGGCTCCTCCCCTCTTCATCTTCTCCACCACCTCCTCCTCCTCCCCTCTTCATCTTCTCCACCATCTCCTCCTCCTCGCCTTATTCTCCTGCTCCTCCCTTCCTCCTCCTCTTCTTCTCTTCTTTCTCTTGCTCCTCCTCCCCCCACCCACTTCTTGGTACCATGGGCTGGAATGAGTCCGGTGCCAAAAATAGCAAACCTTGCTCAAGAGTAACTTTATGCCCTTGTTTAACACAAATTGTTGGTAACTGATACTACCTTTGTGGTATTCTCAAGAGCATGCTGCTTGCTATGTGAGTACATATGTGAAAATGCTGAAAATTCCTAATTTGTGTCATAATTTATTTTTTAAATTAAAAGAAATAATGAAACAGATTAAATCCCTTTTATGTGAAAATGAGAAAAAAAAGAAGGTAAATGGCATATGGAATGCTAGATTTTGTAGTGTAGTTTGGAATACACTAATAATCTTAGAATTTTATGTTATGTTTTTCTGTTGTTTGATTTTATGTTTTTCTGTTAAAAGTAATAACCTTTCAATTTGATTTTATGTTTTTCTGTTATTTTCAGATGTTGATTTTATATGTTTTTATCTGTTATTTTCAGTAAGTTTAGTGTCATATTTTAGGTTGTATTCTTATCTTTGGTTCCTATTTTTGTTATAGATAAGACAAAGAAAGTTCATAAGCAATGAAGAGTATGTTTAGAGGGTTTTATAATCGTTAAATAGGATTTTGTGGGTTTCTAACACTTCCAGAGAATAAACCAAGGTTAGAGGCTACCTTTTGGTATTGGTTATTCAATCGTTGTAATAGGTTTGTTGTACATAACATACCGACCACTGGTATCGATCCCTGTCCAGACCAGATCAATATGTACTGGTTGGTACCAGTAGTGTGTTGGTCAGTGTACTATGTCGGTCGGTATTCCATGTGTCAGTATGTACTGGTAAACGGAAAACACAACTGAAAAATCAGTTGAAATTAGAAAATCATATTTCAGGTTTTTCTATCCTAATTTCTTGGTATTTAAGCTAAATTTAAATAAGAATAAACTATAAAGTATATATCTAAGCCATAAATGAATAGAAATTATAGACTATAAAGATTGAAAAATGAAATTCTTATCTTTTTGAATCTGTCAAGGATGAACTACGTCACATGATTTGTGACCCTTTGACGAAGAAAGTTGCTTTGGTTAATCCAAGCTATTTTTTCTTAGATATCTCTAATTAGATCTTAATTATTCATTAGCCCCCTAATAAATCATGATTTGCCAGCATTCTTGATGTTAATTACATGAAATGATGAAGACAACATAGAAAGAAACTAAATACCTTCAACTGGAGACAAATTGCATTTGATCTCACCCTCTTATATCCAAAATAAGAGGTTTTCCACTAATCACTGATTAGGGAGATCAAACAATTTTAATAAGAGTGAGGAGTGAGAAAGAGAGTGAACGAAAGAGGGGGAGGAAGGGGCTTTTATTTTATAAGCTCAAAATAGACCATTGGGTTTGGTGTGAATTTCGACTATATAAGGTGATACGTGATTAGTATGACAAACATTTCCTATGTATCGGCCAAAATGGATTAGTCTTCATCTCGCTTGGTCATCGAACCAATACATACTACCTACCTGTTTCATACCATTTCGGATAGTATGACAGGAATTTAATTTTTTCTCTCTCCTTTTTGTCTTTGGAAGTCCAATTTTTCTCCTTAAACTTGAAAATACCCTAGGACATCCTATTATTTTATCTTCAATTGTATCAAGGGAGGTAAATGTAAATTCAAAATGATTGTGACATTGTATCAATCATTGCATTGTATATGAAAACTATGAAATGTAGGTAACACAAAATGCTAGCCACATGAAGATTGTATGTGTTTGAGTAGTTGAAGATATTACATCAATACATTTTAAATGACTTTTGTTCTTTAACATAAGGTTCGCAATTTCGATCCGTACCAGTATACCGACCAATGGTCAGTACCATACATACCGAGGTGTATCGATGGTACGTTGGGGCGTATTGATGGTACGCCTAAAAAAATAAAAAAATAGCTCCAAAAATACTTGAAAAATAGAAAAAGAGTTAGATAAGGGTTTTTAAGTTGGAAATAAATATAAATTTAGTATAATTTTAGCAAAAATAATCTAAATTAGGAAAGAATAATGACACATCTTTTTCGGGCTTTATAGAATAGTTTTGTGGAACATTTCGGATCGTCATTCCGTTAATATTGAATTATCTACAAAGAAATGATTTGAATTGTTAGATTTTTCTTTAAAAAACATAAACTTTAAGATTCAAATGAATCAAGTAATCGATCTATAAATATACTTGACTCTGTCACCAAAATGAACGATGAGACTCCATGGGTGGTGGATCGGGGTCCTTGATCCGATGTATTTGTATATCAAACTTAATATGTTTATCGGACTCAATCATGAAATTGATCCCACGACATAGTATACTTATACACTGTATGTCATTGGTGCATCAATGTAGTGATAGTCATAGTTTGATCGTCGTGAATCAAACGTGTCCGAGGTGGCTCTTGAGGCAAGTATGATTATGGCATGTATTGGTACAGAGCATGGAGAATGTTAGAACTTTTACTTTCGCTATTGATATGTTGTTCTATATCATAAGATCGATCATCGTACTACTGCTCGAAGTATAACGAACTATCACTGTACTGTTGTTGGTTATAAGATTCTCCATAATACGATGGTTATGAATACAATAAGCGTCGCTTTGTGTCTACGTCATGTAGGCTCTGTCGCATCTGCTCAAAATCATCCATTATCTTTCTTTTCTCCTTCCGTGTATAAACTTGACCAGTACCTCGTAGAGTTTCATGATCCGAATCTCGGGTTGCATGTGTAAAATCCTGCTTTTGGATCCATTCACCACCCTCAAATTGTGTAGCCGGGATCATTGACTCCACAGTGTCGCCGACATTATCGGTTAAGGCATTGTTGCCCACGTTGCTGCCATGTCTCTAGATTGAGCGTGTTGTTAAATGCGATTAAGAAGGTGTATCATCCGACTCGATTCTTTCTAATAGTGCGACTGATGCTACTGCCTTTCTCTTTGCCTTTGCCTTTGTCTTTGCACGCTAGGTGGATGACTATGACAGTTGGGTGTCTCTAGTTCTTTGAGCAATTTGACTTGATGTTATGTGACTCCTTTCGCCACATTCTGATCGAGGGAGATCTTCCTCTTAATCCTCCTAAATTTGATCTAATCCACAAATCGTACCTTTGTTGAGTTTATGAGAGTGAAAATGTGATAATGAGTGAGCGATGTGAGTGAGAATGAGTTTGAGAGAGTTGAAGAGATTGAAAGAGTGATATGAGTTGAAAGAGGTGGGATGTAAGGGTTTATAAACCCTTTCCTATAGTTCAAACAGTCAATTTGACTATTTGAAATAGGGTGATCTCAGCCCTTGATCAGTAATGGTCGAAATCCGACCATTACCGATCGCTATAGGTCAGTAACGGTTGGATTTCGACCGTTACTGCTCGGTACAGATCTGATCGATACGGGGTCAGGTTATGTTACCATCAGGTATATGGCAGTCCGCGTACTAATCCCCTATCAAACTGGTATGTACCGCCCATATCGGGCGGTATGGGTTAGTACAACGATCCCTGCTTAAACATTTATCACATGATGATAGATAAGATTAAAATATGATTTTAGATGTTGTTTGTATTGTGATTGGATTGTGGGTAATGAAATTAGAATAACAATATCATGTTAATTCTTTTAGTATGAGTTCTTATTGTACTATTTGAAAATGCCTACTTTCGTGGTAAATGAATTAGAATAATGATTAGCTACTTGTTATTTACTATGATCTAAGATTTTGGGAACCAGCCAAACCAGTACAGACCGACTGATATTTACTAGTCTGACCAACTAGGTACATGTACAAATCATCTTTTACTCTATTAAATGATACTGGACAACATCTAATATAATGGTACCATACTGTTACCTAAATAAATACTAGACTGGAATTTAAAACTTTGTTATGGTCTACAACTACATATGTTGACAATCTAAATAATGTCAAGTTTTGTTATACTGAATAATATATACCTTAGAGTCATGTTTGACAACAACCGTATCCATTTCTCATCACGTTCATCAAGATTTGACATGTTGGCATACTAAAATCATTTCATTTCACTGTCTGGATGCTCTATCTTCTCAAAATTGCTTATTTATTTGGAAAAAAAAACTTCTGCTTGTAGCACTTTCTCTAGGATAGTGCCGATAGTGCTTATATGATTTAAAGAGTATCTTAGAGTATGAAAAAAGGGAAGACTTTTTGCCATGAGAAAATGAAATATTGTAATGTTGAGGTAATGACAGTGCAACACTAAGTTTTGTTAGGTCCCATGCATTGCTGATTGAGGATTGGCAATGGGATGGGTCAAAGTTATAATTTGTCAGCCATGATTTTGTCCTAATTATGTATAAGTAAACCCATTCCCTCCCTATACCTTGACAGTTCCAAATCCCATGCTCAATCCTTAGCCCATTGAGGAACAGACACACCAACCATACCCTGTTTGGCTTGCTGAACATGGTAATCTGGTAGAGAGAGATAGCAAGGCAAGGAGGGAGGCTGAGAGAGAGAAGTGTCACTTGTAGATAGAGGGAGGGAGATCAGGAGGGAGAATGATGAAAAAGAGAGGATAGAGGAAGGGTGACATCACTTGTATATAAATTGGGCCAGAGAAAGATCTGTGCCACCCTCTTTTACATATTATGTGGCTTGTGTGTGTTTTTAGTTTGTTTAAGACATTATTCAAAACTATAATTGCATTTATTAAGCATTGCATCCTAGCAAAAGTGCACACATGAAATTTTGGGAATAGAGATCAGACACAAAATTTTGGGAATAGTAGTCCTACTTGGTAATTGGGTGTAAGGTGGGTGAGCCAGGGAGGCAAGGGATCCTAGGAGAGCTTTGGGCTTCCTTCTATTTCAATCCTGAATTAAATATCCCAACTACTACTGTAACAAACATTACTTGCAAATTTGAGCAGGATAATGTCAATTCAGCAAAACACTGATTTTTTTAGTTATACAACCTATTTGAAGAATGAGGTGCGATAATGTTGCTCTACCATGATTAAGATGTCAAGGGTTTGAGTTAAGGTTCATTGTACCACAGCTGCTCGATGTGGATGGTACATACTTATTCGACAGGATACCAGTATGAGCGGTCCATAGTGGTACATTGGTATGCCCCACCATATAGTATGTTGGTATGTCAATATAGTTCGGTATGTACTGTACCCACAACCAATCGGTATATTGGTATGGACCGCTAAGGCGAACCTTGCTAACAAATTCCCTTTGGTTGGAGCTTTATGTTCTATCTGGCTTTTATTGACTAGGTTTATAAATACAAGAGATATGAAAAAAATTGGGATCTTACTGTTAAATCCAGCTATAACATTTCCATATGATTAACTGAAATTAGCTAGTTTGGGGAGTAAATAAATTTCTACTACATATTGAAAGCGAAGCCACACTCTACTAATCACAAGAAATGTAAAATCAGGTAAGATCATTTTTTCGTTTCTATAATGAATATATGTTATTACATGGAGAATTGCCCATCATATAAGCTTGGACTGATTGTGACCTTCTTATGACATTCTTAGCGGTAAAAGAACAGAAATATTAAAAGAGTTGAGATGAAAAAAAAGTGATGTTAATGTTGCACAATTTTTGGCTCAAATTTGGATATTATTATTATTTAATGCAAGAAATAGTATGTCATAACTTATTCTGAGATTAGCACAAGAATTACATGACGGACCATGGAACTTTGTTTTTTTGTTTGTCAATCGCTGTGTTCCAACACATTGATAAATTATGGTTGACCCAATGTCAACATCATAACATCCCTATGTCCTAAATTGAAATTTGTTCAGAGGTGTTTGTATGATCTAATATAATTTCAGTTGTTTTTGGTTGATATGCATTATAATACATAAATGAAATAATCAGTTATGCTTTACCACTTTTAACTTCCTATGCTAAAGCATTAAAAATAACTCTTATGTAGTTAGTTTTCCGATTGTTGTGTCATTATTTAATTATTATCTTATATCTATTACTTAATCAGATTGCATCGGGTCAGCCTTTAATGCAAAGGGAGCAATGCAATGTCCAAATTGTCGGAAAGTTGAGAAAGGTCGGTGGCTTTATGCAAATGGCAACCATTCATCTGCTGATTTTGATATTGATGGCTGGGTGACTGAGGACATATATGATCTTGGTTACTCTGAGCTGGTATGTGTTTTATGGATTAACAATCTTTTTGAGAAGGTTATTCATAGCTTTTTCTTAGACTGTTTCATGCATGGAGGAAGATTAATTCACTTATTATAAACTAATGTTAAAGGGTTTGGTTCTTGTGTTAATACTTGTATCAAGGAATAAATCTACAGATCTTACATCCATGACTGGTTTGCTAATAGCATGTTTAAGGTGCATAGTGTTGTATGTGAATCCTAGCACATTTATGTACACGTCTTGTTTGGTTCATGTTTCTTGTAGTTGTAAAGCTGATGGATGAGCTACTTAACATTCCTGTTCTTTTCTATGTCTATATTAGTCCTTTGTGATGAGACAAATGAACATTTTCTTTATGAAAATTGTTTTTAAAGGTTGCGACCTTTTAGTTTTATCCCTTTTTTGTGAATGTCATGTCTGGTTCGTTGATAGTGGTTGTCATCGTGGACGATACCATATTAATGCTTAGTTGTAAGGCATAGAAATTCCATTCTTATTTTTCTCCTTTGAAAAATGATCTTTGTCAATTGGGGTATGTATATGATAAACGTAATTGGCAGGAGCTTTATGCATTAGGCTTGCTCTTTTCTTGAAGTGTATGATAAAGCTATACCAAGCTAGTGAAATTTTAAGGTCCTTGATGAACAATTATGACCTTGATACTCAGAGGCTACCCATGAAGTGGGCCTCAATCCAAATCAATAATGACCTGAACGCCTGGTTTTGGTTGGTTTGTTTCTACATATCTGGTGTTTTGAATAAAAGGTGAGTTGCCGAGTGAACTTGAAAATTTAGTAGAATCTGGAAGAACTAGCACACAATATTGATAAGTATGTGAACCAACAGAAACATGTCTAAGTGACTATATATTGACTACATATACCTGTACCTCCCTAAAAAATGCTTCTTTGCTTACTCCTAAGCATGGGTTCAAAGACCAGTTTTATATTGGTTTCAACAACCTCCAGACCAATATGGTATTGAGATATTGAGTGGCAGAGATTAAATATTAGTTGGAGCAGTATGTATCAATTCTGTTTACTAGCTGAACAATTTATTGGTACATGGAATAGGTAAAACTGGATGGCGCAGGCACATACTGTTCTTAACACTCATTAATCCACTACTGAGTCTACCTTGTATTCGTCTTGTACCACACCCATATGGGGTGGTAAGTCTATTGCTTGAACATAATTGCTTCCTGCTCATTCAAAATAATCCGAATGGTCTTTGGCTGAAATTATCTATTTCAAGCTTCCAAATTGGCCTCCTTTCTTGTTCTTTCATTCTCTTCTCCAATCAAGCTTCCAATCTCAAGTGAGAAAAGAGCTTGTAAGTTTAAAGTTAGATTCTTGAATGTGTTAAAAAATTATCGTTTGCATGCATTACTCTCTTGCTTCATACCTATTTTATTACTTATCATGCATCAATTCATGATGATGAACACATGAGAGTTAATTGAGGTCAAATCTATGGGTTTTAGACCAAGGATTAAAATCTTGTTTCAATATCAATATTGATCCTTGGATGTACTAGTATGGCACAGGTATGCACCTGTATTCTATTAGAATGAGTTGGTACCGACAGTTATGGGTTAAACTGGTTGGTTTTAATTGAATTGATTTTGGGCCAATTTTTAATTGGTAAAAACTTTATGTTTGCTAAATGTCAAATATGAATGACAACATGATTTGTCCATCTACTGAATACCATATAAGACAAAAACATCATTTGTGGATTACTATATGATACATGTATTACCTATATGATCTATAATGATATATCTTAGAAATAGCCTACTACGGCCAAAAGATTGTCATGATTCAATAGAAGACCAAGTCCTATTCTCAATTGTGGATTAACATTATAATTTTGAAGAACTCATGCATGTAACATCTCCTGTGGCTTTTTATATAGATTTATTGTACTACTAGTGAAGCCTACTTTATTGAAGTCTGCCTTATTATTTGTGACCACATGCATTACATACTACGGTCCAGTCTCCTCAATGATGATTCCATTAAGCCCTCTTTGTAGTGTGCATCATGAATTTGATCAAAAGCATCAACATACTTATGAAATATTATTCTATTGCAATAAACTAGATAGTTGATGATGCTCATCCCATTGGACTCGGATCAGCTGTCTCATGTCAGTATACCACTGTAGAGATCCATTGCTTCTTAAATGACAATATAATCTCTTATCTCCATGCCTGCTCATCTAGATAACCGTCATGTATCTCTATTGTGGTGGAAGGCTGTATGCTAGGACCCACCTTCCAGATGGTGGATCCTATACTATGATAGCAAGGGCCTTGTGTTGCATTTGTTATGAATCGGTGAAAGTCTTCTCATTTTTGCAATTGCTTTTTTAATATCCCTTTTCTTCTGCTTCATGTAGGCATAGTCATTGTGTGTCTGCTTCACACTTTGTAGTTGAAATGCCTTGGGATTCAGATAAAAAACATCAGGAGCTAGTATCCTGTTGAAATAACTGAAACTTCTGTATCCTGATTGCCTAATACTGCTTTTCCTGTCAACAGAGGAGGGTTACTTAGTTGTCTCATGTTGGCATTCCTGCTAAAGTTCATGCACTGGTGAGAGTGATTTGCCTCACTGTGAAAGAGCGATTGAACTGAATCAGCTCACTACCACTATCGCTGCCACTGCCATGCTCATACTATGACTTGGTTGATATCTCATCACCTTTAGCATTGCTATGCTGGATCAGAACTTTTGCTGTGGGACTATTTACCTACGAAAGATTATCAATTTATAATCTGATCCACAAATCATGAGGTTCATCTTTAGGGTGGTAGTGATGGATAAAAATGTTGATGACAAAAAAATATTGCCTAGACAAAGGAAATATATGTAAAAATAAAAAAATAAATTTAAATTGGTTTTTAAATTATAAATTGACAGGGGTTAGAATCTAGAATTATCAACTATTAGATCTCCAGTGTATAAATCATTAATTTTGAAAGCTTAATAAATTTGAGCTAAATCTTCTAATATAGAAAATAGAAGGGAAGTAAGTTAGGACCACTAAACTGTGTGAATCATGGATAGTAATGGGTGAGACGAGGGCTAAATAATGATAACATATGGCAATGCTACATTGAAAATGGATGCAAGTGACCTTCAATTATTATAACTACAAATAGGACATGGTATTTTTTGTTCTATTAAAACCATAGAATTATTTAAACCTCCGTAGAAAGCAAAAAAATTAGCAGGATTCGGCTGGAGAGTGACAGAAACAAGGCTTACGGATTCCAATTGAACAAGTGAGGCTTGAGCTACAAAGAAAATAGATAGAAGATGGCACCAGTAGTGCAAGGGTATGGATCTCTCACAAAGATCACTTACAAGCATTCTATTTCTCAAAAAAAAAAAAAAATGTACCCTTATGGACTAGGCATGACCAGACTGTTGGTATCCTGTATGACTTAAATCAGAAACGAAATTAACTGACATAACCACTCTGTTAGCTTGTCCTGCTGATGACATTCTTGTTGATAGGATATCTAAGTACTTTCAGGACGTAGATGAAAACCAACTTAATAAGGTTTCGCTTTCCCAAAATAACACTTCTAAGACTAATAGCAAGTGATCTATTGATGCTCCAAAGATGAATTTACTCAAAAGTCACAAATACTAAGAACATAGCCCGAACTTCCATCATAGTTGAATCAGCATTATTACCATTGAGTTCCAACCTAAATATGTTGGTCTCTTGACTTCACTGAATAACTGGCTGGAGAAATTGTAATAGATTGTCTTAACTCTTAAGAAACTGTAGTTTCCAGCAAATGCTGTATCATGCCGACCGATGGTATTGGTGCATGGGTGGACCGGTACATACTGATTGGTACTAGCATACCGAATGTTGGTATGCCGGTACATATTGATTTTCAGAAAAAAATACCGAGAAATGGCTAGAACTTCACAAAAATATCTTTTTCTAGTTAATGGTGATTTTACTGCATTTAATTAATTGTATATCAAGCATAGATAAATGCATAAGGCTGTGGTTAACCCCATATGCCCCCAATTTGGCCCTAAATATAAGACAATAGACCTAATCGGGACTAATGCAACAGAATGACCTTGATCATGTTTAATCTTTGTAAATATGCATTAATACACCTCTAATTATATGAAATGATAAATAAAACATAGAAAGAAGCTAAATACCTTCAAATTGGAGAGAAATTTCACTAGATATCGAGTTTGAATTCCTCTTTTATCCAAATCAATAGGTTGACTACCACTAATTGTAATCACAAGTGATAGTGTGAGAAAGAGAGTGAATGAATGTGGAGGGGGGGGGGAGGGGGGCAGGAAGGAATTTAAAGCCCCAAAAGAGACTCCAATGGTCAATTTGACCGTTGGGGTCAAACTTGACTCGGTTTGGGTGAGTTTCGACCATTTTTGACTGATACATCACCGGCACCTGCCGATTCTTGGCCATTTTCCTGTGTACTGCCTGAAACGAGCTAGTCTGCATACCGGTCAGTTGGCGGACTAGTACATACTGCCTGTTTTGTATTGTTTTGGGTGGTATGTTAAACACTAGTTTCCAGTCATGATAGCTAACTATCAATTATTACTTCTATTAGGCTATTCCATTGTAGTTGCAAATCAATCTTTACATTTATGAAGTTTCTCCACTTAAAAAAATTAGTGGAACAAGCCTCAATTAAGTTTTCAACACTATGTTAGTGATTTTATATATTTAATCAAAGTGGGTATCATTATGGGGTTTAAGCATTTTATTTTATTAGGTTATTCTAATTATTGATGACTTTGAATCTAATTATTGATGACCTTGAATCACTGGTGGAGTTCAAATTAAAAATTTATCAGTACTAATTTATTACCTCCTGAGTTTGTTTAGCACCTAGCAATTTAGGCCTGAGCAAACTGCTTTGCGAGGAATTTTTTGAAGACTCGAGGAATAGTGCTATGTGGGATGCAAGGATATATCCTACAATAACTTTCCTTTATTTCTGACCCAAATTATTGGTGAAGTTTTTATATGATTTTCATTCATTTACGGCTCAAAATCTAGGCTGAAGCTTGCATGTTTTGGTTTTTTCACTTTTCAAGTAGATGAAAATGGAGTGATTGCTGGAAGGAAAATGACAATGCTGTCTATTCTCAAACTAGCTATTTACTTGTAATGTTATGTATACTATCTCATTCTTTTGAACTTTTTGCTCCTTTACCATCCCACATTTTTAAGATGTTGGTAACATTGTATTAATGTTTTCTTGCAGCCCTTTGGATTTCAGTGGTTACCTTTCCGCGGATTTACTCAACTGGCATCATTATTCGAGTAAGCTGTTTTACAACTTTAACTAAGTATCATTTTGAATCTTATATATTTTAGTGAAGGTTTAAATGTGATTGGTTTTATTTTATGACATATGTTTGCTGCAATTTTCTTTTATGGTCGACTTCAATATTTATTTTGTATGCTACAGTGTAGTAATAGCTAATATCTTAATCTCAACAACTCTATAACCTTTAGCTTAGCACCTTTGTAACAGTGATTTAAAAAGCGCTAGGCGTCAAGGTCCAAAAACGCCCGAGGCGCTAGGCGCTCGCCCGAGCGAAGCGAGGCGCTAAAATATAAAAATATATAATATAATTAATAAATATAATTATTTAAAATTTTAAATAAAAATATGCTATTAAATTAAGAAAATCTAAGATACAAACTCATAATGTCACATTAACAAAAAGTTTCAAAATTCAAATACTATTATTAGTATATTGTTAACAGTATACAAAAGGAGAAGAAGGAAGAGGAGTGTAAGGGGGTGCTGACTAAGAAAAGAAGCGGTAGCGGCAGCGAGAGCGGGAGTGTAAGGAGGCAATGGCAGCCGGAGTGTAAGGAGGCAGCGGCAACGGGAGCGGGAGTGTAAGAAGGCAGCGACAGCAGGAGCGGGAATGTAAGCGGGAGCAGGAGCGGCGAGCTGTCACGAACAGTCGTCGCGCACCCGCAAAAACTTCGTTCAACGAACCGTTCGTCGCTCTCATCCACATGTACAGCTACTTGGCAGCCTGTTTTGCCTTGGTTTTGAGACATTTTGTTTGTAAAAATATAAGTTCGAACAAGCTACAGCGTTACAAAGCGACCGCTCACCGAACCGAGCAAAACAGCCCCAAAACAGCCCAAAACAGTTCCGTTTTCGTGTGCCGCGGGCTGATTTTTGGAATCCGCCTCCACTCACCAAAACGTCAGCCATCTCAGCCCCTTGGAACCCCCCGGGTGGCACAAGGCTGGATGGGGCTTCAGTATAGTACCGGGCATTGAATACTCCTTCGCAAGTTCACACGTTGCCTTGACGGGAACTTGTTGTCGCGCTCGGGACTTGGTGAGTAGCTGTTTGTGGGCTTGCAGCTATTCGTTCAACCTTCTAAAGCCCTTGTTTTCCCCCTCTCTCTCTTTTCTCTTGTGCACGCAAGGTGCTCGCTGAATTGCTTGTAAAGCTTCCCCTTTTTGCGAGACTTCGGGACTTGTTCGTCGCTCGTTCTTTCGAACTAATCAACTTTCTCTTTTACAAGTCCTTCGGGACCTGCGAGAGGTTGCAAGTGGGCTGATCTTTGCGGAGCAATATCACAAGGGCGAAGCGCGACTTAGGCAAGTCAAGCTAAGTTCGCGTCTTGGCCGCAAGGGTGCCTCACGCCTTAGGCAATTCTAGCTAAGGCCGTGACATTATGGTATCAGAGCCAGGTTAAGCACTTAGAGCGAGCAGCGAAGGAACTTCGCAACTTCGCCATGGCAAAGCATCGTGGCGAATTAAGTAAGACGGGGCAAGCCGGACCCTTGCCCCAAGCAGCCGCAGGTGGGCTGCATGTGCACACTCGCTCTATAACGGCGGAAACCCGTTTGGATGTTCTTGAAGCGAGCGTGGAGGAACTTTATCATAGCCAACAAAGGCTTGTCAGGGTAGAGAGCTCGCAAGAGGAAGCAGAGTCCAGGATCGACAAGGTCGAGGCCCTAGTCGACTGACTGTCAGATGACACCAAGGACTCCGTGCAACACCTGCAAGAAGTTGTGGCGGAACTCACTTCGAGGGTGACTATGCTCACTAGAGCACTAAATGCGGGAGGAAGCAACACCCACGTTGCACCACCATAAAATTGAGGGCACCCGAGCCTCATGGATATGGAGGGGCCAGAGATGCCAAAGAGCTCGAGAACTTTCTGTTTGACATGGAACAATACTTTCGAGCTACGAGGCCCGATTATGAAGATACCAAAGTTTCTATAGCAACAATGTATCTGAACGGAGATGCAAAACTTTGGTGGCGAACCCGCTGGGAGGAGATCCAACAAGGTCGGTGTCAGGTTGACACTTGGGAGGACTTGAAGCGGGAGTTGAGAACTCAGTTCCTACCGGAGAACACAGAGTTCGTTGCAAGAAGGAAGTTGAGACAACTCCGCCAGAGTACCACCATTCGAGACTATGTGAAACAATTTTCTGCACTAATGTTGGACATACAGGACATGTCCGAGAAGGACAAGTTGTTCAGCTTCCTCGATGGTTTGAAGCCATGGCTCAACAAGAACTAAATCGAAGGAATGTTACCGATGTGGTCGGGGCAATTGTTGCTGCAGAAAGGCTCACCGACTTTGTTTCCTCCGAAGACTCAGGGAGAAGGAAACAATCTTCAAGCAATCGCCCTCCAAAACATTCTCGAGGAAAGGAGCTCGGGGGTGAACAAAAGAAGAAGAGTCCCCACAAAGGGCCAAACCCGAAAGGCAAGGCTTCAAAACCTGGAGGATACTTCTTGTGCGGAGGACCGCACATGGTGAGGGAGTGCCCACAAAAACAAGCACTCAATGCTTTGACGGCTTCCATCCACCCCGTCGGACAAGGGCAAAGTTGTTGCTCTTAGTTCGAAAGCGAATCCCAATGACGGCGACAAGGAGTCGCAAGGACCCCGGATGGGAGCAATGCGTTTGTTGAACGCCATGCGGGGTCAAATGGGGGAGAACATGAAGACAAAACTACAAAAAGCAGGAAGTAGTGAGTTGATGTATGTGGACATGAAGCTAAATGGCCAAACGACTCGTGCAATGGTGGACACGGGCGCTACCCACAACTTCATAGCCGATCGAGAAGCACAGCGGCTTGGGTTGATCTTTGGAGAAGAGCCCAAGCCGATTGAAGGCGGTGAACTCGGAGGCCAGGCGAATCTCCGGGTTAGCGAAGGGAGTCCCCATCAAAATCGGGACATGGAGCGGGAACACCAACATGATGGCAGTGCCACTGGATGACTTCCAAGTGATTCTTGGAATGGAGTTTATGCACGTGGCGAAGTTGGTGCCAATGCCGTTCTTGAACTCCCTATGTATGATGGGAGGTGATGACCCCTGCGTGGTTCCTGTCTCTCAGAGAGGAACCAAGGAGCCCCAACACATATTGGCATTACAACTGAAGAAAGGGGTGCGAAAAGGTGAATTAACATTTGTGGCTGCTATGAAGCTAGAACCACTCAACGAGAAGGCCCTTCAAGAACCTATTGTGGTGGCGAACGTCCTGAAAGAGTTCAATGACGTTATGCCACTCGAGTTGCCGAAGACTCTTCCACCACGCAGAGGCGTGAATCACAGCATCGAGTTGGAGCCAGGAGTGAAACCTCCAGTGAGACCATCCTACCGTATGTCCCCGCCAGAGTTGGCAGAACTCATAAAGCAATTAGGCGAACTTCTAAGTGGTGGTCTCATCCGCTGCTCTAAAGCACCTTTCGGAGCTCCAGTTCTCTTCCAGAAGAAACAAGATGGGAGCTCCGACTATGCGTCGATTACCGAGCCCTTAACAAAGTGACAGTGAAGAACAAGTATCCCATCCCGCTCATCGCGGACTTGTTCGACCGGACTGGGCAAAAGCCAAGTATTTTCGAACTTCGACCTTCGGTCGGTATTAGCAGTGCGCTGAAGAAGCGGCGGGTTAAGACTACTGTGTGACTAGGTATGGAGCGTTTGAGTTCTTGGTGATGCCTTTCGGCTTAACCAACGCTCCAGCCATGTTTTGCACTCTCATGAACCAACTATTCAAGGAGTATTTGGACAAGTTCGTGGTCGTCTACTTAGACGATATCATCGTATACAACCAAACGCTCGAGGAGCATGTCCAGCACCTTCGGACAATTTTCAAGGTTCTCAGGGAGAATACTTTGTTCGTAAAAAGGGAGAAATGCTACTTCGCCCAAACGGAGATCTTATTCTTGGGGCATCGAATCGGTAATGGTTCCATTCGCATGGACAGATCAAAAGTGCAAGCAGTTATGGAATGACAAACTCCAAAGAAGGTGCCAGAGTTGAGATCCTTCCTTGGTTTCGTCAACTACTATCGACGCTTCATAGCGGGGTACTCGAAGCGTGCAACTCCACTGACGAAGTTACTGAAGAAAGAGTAGCCTTGGAAGTGGTCTGACAAATGTGAAATGACATTCCAAGATCTGAAGGCTGCTATTATGGAAGAACCAGTGCTCAAATTGCCAGACTATGGGGAGCCTTTTGAAGTCCATACAGATGCTTCAGACTTCGCTATTGGGGGAGTACTTATGCAGGAGGGTCATACGGTGGCCTACGAGAGCCGCAAACTCAACGAGACCGAGCGGCGGTATCCAGTGCATGAGAAGGAGATGACAACGGTGATCCACTGTCTACGAGTTTGGCGACACTATCTCCTCGGGTCGCGATTTGTGCTGAGGGCGGACAACATCACTCTGAGCTATTTCCAAACTCAGAAGAAGCTCTCCCCAAAGCAAGCGCGATGGCAAGACTTCCTGGCTGAATTTGATATGGCAATGGAGTATAAGCCTGGGAAGGTAAATATCATGGCCGATGTATTGAGTCGGAAAGTGGAGCGTGTGAATGCCGCACAATTGGAGGGCGGAGGCCAAGCAAGTCAATTTTACTCCAACTTCCTTTCCAGGGATGGACTATATAGTGACCCCCAGGCAGTTATCCTGATGCAGCTCATCAAACAAGGCAAGGCATGACGATTTTGGGTCCAGGAGGGACTCGTTTACACAAAAGAGAATAGGGTTTATGTTCCCCGAGTGTACAATTTGAGACGTGAACTCTTAAAAGAGTGTCACGATTCCCTTTGGGCTAGACACTCAGGTATTCACAGGATGTTGGCTCTCGTGGAGAGGGCCTTCTACTGGCCGAAGATGGGGACTGATGTGGAGGAATATGTTCGAACATCCGTTACTTGCCAACAAGACAAGGTGGAGCAACGGAAGCCGGTGGGACTTTTGGAGCCGTTGCCCTTTCCAGAAAGGCCATGGGAGAGCATTTCCTTGGACTTCATATCAAGCTTGCCACTTGTAGGGAGACTCGGATCGATACTCGTGGTGGTCGATCGGTTTTCAAAGTATGCAACTTTCATTGCTGCTCCCCTACAATGGTGTGATGAAGGATGTGGTGAAGGATGTGGTGAGTCCCGCACAATATCATTAGTGATCGAGATGCTCGGTTCCTGGGACGATTCTGGACCGAGCTACTCATTAGTGAAGTATTGGGGAGCAAGCTGATGATGAAGGATGTGGTGAAGTATTGGGGAGTCCCGCACAATATCATTAGTGATCGAGATGCTCGGTTCCTGGGACGATTCTGGACTGAGCTACTCAAATTGTTGGGGTCGAAGTTATACTTCTCTACAAGCCTCCACCCCCAGACGGATGGCCAGACTGAAAGGATAAACTCGCTCCTGGAGTAATATCTTCGGCACTACGTGAGTGTCAACCAACGAGATTGGGTGAAGCTGTTGGACAGTGCCCAATTCTCCTACAACTTGTAGCGGAGCTCTGCATCCAACAAGAGCCCCTTCGAGATCACTATAGGACAACAACCGTCGACTCCGCACACCATGGCAATTGGGTATACTAGGAGTAGTCCGTTAGCCTACCATTTCCAAAGGAGTGGCATCGAATTGCAGATATTGCGCGGGCTTACTTGGAGAAGGCGGCAAAAATGATGAAGAAGTGGGCAGACTTGGGAAGGCGACCGCAAGAGTTCAAAGTTGGCGATTTGGTGTTGGTAAAGCTCCAACCAGCATCACTCCAATTCTTTAGGAACAAAGTCCATAAAGGATTGGTGCGCAAGTATGAAGGGCCCTTCCCAATTATCAACTAGGTAGGCAACGTCTCTTACAAGTTGCAGCTGTCGGCGTGGTTCAAAATTCACAACGTTCTTCACGCCAGCAACATAAAAGCCTACCACTCGGATCCGCAAGATGCTTCCCGAAGTGTTCCAACTCTGCTATCTCCCATCACAGCCTCCTACGAGAAGCGAGTTGAAACCATTCTGGCGGACCGCAAGATAAAGCTACCCAACGGAGCTGAGCAGACAGAGTACTTGGTGAAGTGGCGAAAGCTTCCCCGAATTGAAGCCAGTTGGGAGCCTGAAGACACCCTACGACATGAAGAAGCAATCATCAACAACTACCAACAAGCGTCGACGAGGGCGTCGATAGTTTAAGTGGGGGAGAATGTCACGAACGGTCGTCGCGCACCCGCAACAACTCCGTTCAACGAACCGTTCGTCGCTCTCATCCACATGTACAGCTACTTGGCAGCCTGTTTTGCCTTGGTTTTGAGTCATTTTGCTTGTAAAAATGTAAGTTCGAACAAGTTGCACCGTTACAAAGCAATCGCTCACCGAACCGAGCAAAACAACCCCAAAACAGCCCAAAACAGCTCTGTTTTCGTGTGCCACGGGCTGATTTCTGGAATCCACCTCCGCTCACCAAAACGTCAGCCATCTCAGCCCTTGGAACCCCTCGGGTGACACAGGGCTGGATGGGGCTTTGGTATAGTACTGGGCGTTGAACACTCCTTCGCAAGTTCGCACGTTGCCTTGACGGGAACTTGTTGTCGCGCCCGGGACTCGGTGAGCAGCTGTTTGTGGGCTTGCAGCTATTCGTTCAACCTTCTAAAGCCCATGTTTTCCCCCTCTCTCTCTTTTCTCTTGTGCACGCAAAGTGCTCACTGAATTGGTTGTAAAGCTTCCCCTTTTTGCGAGACTTCGGGACTTGTCCGTCGCTCGTTCTTTCGAACTAATCAACTTTCTCTTTTACAGGTCCTTCGGGACCTGCGAGAGGTTGCAAGTGGGCTGATCTTTGCGGAGCAATATCGCAAGGGCGAAGCGCGACTTAGGCAAGACAAGCTAAGTTCATGTCTTGGCCGCAAGGGTGCCTCACGCCTTAGGCAATTCCAGCTAAGACCGTGACAGAGCGGTGACAGCGGTAGCAGCGGGAGCGACAGCGGCAACGAGCAGGGTTAGGGTTGGGCAGCGACAGTAGGTATTGGTTTTAGTTGGTTCGATTGAACCAACTAGCCACCAGAGACCGAACCAGACCTAAAATCCTGGTTCGATCGCTTGGTTTAACCTAGGCGCTCGCCCGAAGCGCCCATCGCCTGGGCTCGGGCGAGCGCCCAGGCGATGCCTCTTTGAAGCGCGCCGCCTGGAAGTTTAGCGAGGCGCTTGGGCCTGGCCTCGCCTCGCCCGAGCGCCTTTTTAAATCATTGCTTTGCAAGATGTTCTAAGCACTTTATATGGGAAAGACACCAAATGTGAGTGATTGTTTGGTAGCAAATTTACATTGCTCGCTGACGTCCTTGATGCTCCAATTGTTGATTCTTTCTTATTGAATTTGTGTCAGTCATTCAATGAGATCGAAGGTTAATATCTGTTATATGTGGTTCCATGTTGATCATTGGATATAGTTGATTGATATTTGTCAGTCATGTTCGCTGATGCCAACTGGTTTGTGGCCCCTACATGGTAAATCTTTACATATGTCATGGTGGTCTTGTCCTGCCCGTGGAGTTTCTTAATGCAGACTCCTGCTGTTCATTACTTCATTTACTTGATTTATGTACATATCATATGCATGCCATCAAGATTTTGGCATTTTTAAATGACTCCTATCATTTTCCCCATGTATCTTCATGAGTCACACAGGTCAATCACTGGAGTTCAGTTTAGATTATAAATCAACTGATAGGATGACTCTAGGAGTTCATTCTTTTGTCTCTGGCTTTTTGTAAAGGTAAAATCAAATAATAAGATTCCATAGCAAGAAATGTTATTATTCATTATGTTCCACTATCTAATAATCTCCTTGTTGAGTTGGTCATGAAGTCATGCATTTAAAACAATTTATGTGTTCTTATCGGTGCAATAGATTTTTATGGTTTGAACTTCTGAGTCTCAATTTTGGTTGGCAACAAAATTGTCAAAATGACTTAGCTATGATAGGCACCTTTAAGACTGATGCATGCCAAGAAGAAAATGCGTACAAAAATCAAGTGCAAACATTTTTGTAATTTGTAGGTACTCATTAAGCATATGATAAATCATATTAAGCATTTATACATCAAAATAAGTTTGGTTTTTCCCAGAAAAAAAAATCAAAGAACATAACTATAACCCTTTATTTAATACAACAACAATAACAGCAAAGACATAAGTCCCAACAACCACTGATTTAATAACATAGATTCAAAAAGGAAGATGCCAATGTTTCAATCTACTTAAAAATCTTTATGAGAGAGGGTCTCTACAGATATGTGTGAAAGAAAAGGATTCTCAAGGAGATTAATAATGTCATTAGTTACATGAATAGTGCAGCATTGAATAGAGTAATGGTGAAATAGCAGGTATGACAACTGGGCATGTTATTTGTGAAGGATGCAGAGTTATATGAAGTAATACATTTAGAGGCTTTAGAGATAAGTATGTGAAAGGAAAAAATTCTCAAGAAGATTGATAGAGTGATTAGTTATGTGAATAGTGCTGGCATTAATAATGTTGGTGAAATAGCAAGTCTGACTATTTCTGGAGGAATGATACACTAAAAGTCAATGAATGATGTTTTACCCAAACTGCTACGAAACATATGGTATGTACCGTTCCAGGCGTGAACTGCTACGTGGACCACACTCGCTCTAGTATGCCCATATAAAAAGGATAACAGTGGGGACCATGTGATAACCCTAATCTTCTTGCGCATGCCACACAACACTAGCGTGCGACACCTCCATCATGCACATCACCACACGCTTGTCGTGTACAGCTGCCTACGCTGTACACCTCCATCACGCACAACTGCCTATGGGTACACCTCTTCTCCTCCTTCTGCTTCCTCCCTTTTGCTTCTTCCTCTTCCTCTACCGTCTCCTTTTCTTCTTCCTCTTCCTCCACCATGCCTTCCTCTTCTCCTTTTTCTTCCTCTCCGAAACATGGGTACGTACTGGTATGTACTGACATATGGTACACCGGTACTGACCAGTATGTATTGGTACCGAAACAGGTCCGGTGCCTGAAACAGTGATCTCGTTAGAAATTATACGGAAGTAAAACAGTTAATAGCATATGGTGAATTAGTAGGTAGGACAAGTGGGTTCCCAATTTGTAGAGGATACAATAAGAATAACTAAGGGCTAGTTAGGTCTTCCCGATTTCACTTGTAATAGATGAACATGCTAGCAAAACCAATATGAAGTCTTTTGACTTGTGTTGTTTGACAATGATATTTAATTTGTTGAGAAGAGTTGGACAAGCTCTAAGTAGTGAAGAAGTTTTAATAGTAGGGTTTTAGACTAAATCTATTAGGGCCGAATAGTAGGTACTACGACTTTAGTACAAGAACACATGGCAATGACTACAGAGTTGAAATATATAATTGAAGTGAAATTTCTGGTGCTTTTAACCTGCTGAAGAGAGATTGAAAATGGTCTTATTTGTAAATAAAGAGTGTAGTTAAAATGGAAATGTGTGTTTAGGGTGTTTGTGTGACCATGGTTTCAAATACCAGTAGCACTAAGCAGTATTTATGAGATCAGGCTGGCTGGAGCTTACTGCAAAGAGGAAAATTTTTGTATTGTTCACCTCATGTTGCTCTATGTAAAAGTAGATGCTTGAGAATATTTAAGGGAATCAAAGTTTAGGGAGGTGATATCTCAATAATAGTTAATCTAGCATTTTTTTTATACAACTACAGAGGTATTATAGTCTGGAGGAGGACAATAGATACTTTAGGCTAGGTGTGGCAAAATTGTATCATGCATTTCATTGTTTGAAGGACATAGGAACAGAATAAAAAGAATAGTTTACGACATTATGTTAGAGAATCACATAATATAAGGGGTACACACAAATTGGTTTGATTGGTTTTAAAGAAATTTTCAAACTGAATCTAACATGTTTAATTTACAATTATGGAATCAACACAAACCATGCATAGGAAAAAAATTGAATGACATTAGTTTGGGGTATATTAAAGCAATTTTACTTTTGGTTTAGTTTGCTGCAGTTTATGCAAGAATATTGTATTACTTGCATAATATGTACAGTAAAGACATCAACTTTTGAATATAGTGGTACATATAGTGTCATCTTACTTACCTGGAGCAACATCATCAGCAACTTCATGTGATGATGATGGTTGATGACTAGCACCTCGTATGATCTTTAGTACCCTTCTTCATTACTATAGGTCCCTTAGTGCCTTTTAAGTTGTTATGCTGTTTGTTGTTATCTATTGTCTATCTAACTTTTGAGTTCTTCGGTTTTCATAATTCATATAGTTTTTTGCAAATTTGTGAAGCATAGACGATGCTATGGAACTGCATCTAATGTTAGTTGAATTTATCAAAAGTTGTCATTGCCTCAAAGCAAATTATAGTAACTGTTCAAGTAATGCTTTGTACTTCCATGGTGCATAGATAATACTGGTTTTTGGTTGATCCATTTGTATGGCATTTCACTACTTTTTGTTATATTTATTTTATAAGCTCACCGAGGTTTACTTTAAATAATAGAATTGGATATTTGATAATCTTCTCAAAAGATGATCTAATTTGGAAATACACATGCTCATAGTCTTAGTGTCACTTGCTTTGTTATTGCCTCCATACTCATAGTTTGCTAGAGTTTTAAGAATATGAAAGATGATCTAACTTGCTCAGTTTTTCACTTTCTGGAGTTGTCTTGTTATTTGACAAGTTGAGGATAAATTCACTTGAGTCTATATTTCTTTTCTGTTATGATGTTAGTGGTTGGTGCCTATTTAATGTCAATATTTAATGATTTTGAAACTAAACTCCCCTTAATGCAACTCTTTTTATGTTCTTCCTATACAAATTTTTGTCTGCATTTTCCTTCATACCAGTGTTTCACTACATAATTACATCCTCCTCTTTTTCGGTCTTTACCAATCCTTCTAAGCTTCATACTACACTTCTTCAACAGCACACAAGTATTGAGATTTGCTCCTTTACTTCTCTGGTCATCCATAACTTGCCACTGATTTTCATTCTTAGGTTTTTTCATTTCATGGTTCACTTTCTGAACCTGCATTTATTAAAACTAACCATCATTTTTCAATTCTTTGCATCTTTAACAGTTACCCAAACTTTTACCACTTTTATTTCGGACCAGTTTTTCCTGATCCAATTTTGACCAGAAAATATGAGAAACAACAGCCTAAACATTCAGCTAAATATCTGCACAGTATTTTCTTGATCCATCATGCTAGGTCAGATAGTTTCCCTGCGCATGGCCAGGTACGAAATTTTGGCGTAGTTATGCCTTAAGGATTAGAACAAGTCCCCATATAAAAATTAACATTTCCACCTTTTTCTGGATTTTTCCTAAACTAGTTGAACTTTCATAAGTTGTTGCTTAGACGCATGAGCTTAAACTTTTGTCAGTAAGGTAGACATTCCAACTGTATATGAACATATTTATTCTGTACATGTGCTATTTGGTAGAAACTAGTTTCTTCATAAGATTCTGACAAAAAAAAGTGAAGATGCATGACTGATGAGAATCAAGTCCTCTTCTCAGTGGAATAGTTCACCTGACCCAATGGAGCAGGAAAAGTATCAATTTTTTCTCATGTTCCATCCTATTTCGTTTCTCCATTAAACCTATTTCTGATTTCTCAAGATGGAAATATTATTAAATAAGAAAAAAAATTCAGGAGACAAAAAAACTCTACTTGGTTAGTCGTTAAGTAAGATAATTTAACATAAATAATGCAGAATTGCTTGCTTTGTTAGGCCTTCAGCTATGAATTTGAATAATTTGGATAGCCGATGGCCGGTGGTTACACCCAAATTGAAATTAAACCTACTCTCAGTTTCTTGATCACTAACATAAAATGTGAATGTATTTAGGGTTTGAAATTGGCCAGTTACAAAGTATTGATGCGTAGGATGTATACATCGATCACTGAAAATCATACTGGTATATCAGATATTAAAATTATAGATTGTTCTTTACATGCATATTATATAAGGTGATTAATGATTCAAGAAAAAGGATGGTTAGCAACCAGATTTTATCAGAACTAAAGTTAGGAACGCTCAGAAAACTTTTCTGAAATGTACATCAAGATACATCCCTCAAATGATACATGCTTGGATCACTTTAAGCCAAGGTTCACCGTTTCGTTCCAACCAGCAGTACCAGTCTTGGTCCAGACCAGTATGTACTAGTTGGTACCAGCATATAGTATGTTGGTACACTGGTATGTGCCGATTTTGGGAAAATGACCAATAAATAGCCAAACAATACCTGAAAAATATAAAACTTTTTAATCCTATTTTAATGCAATTTGAATTCAATTTCAATAAGAGGAGAGTGCAAATGAGTCATAAATGGCCAGCAATTGTTCTTTTAGGATAAGATAGCAAATTTATCTTTTTTAGATCGTTGGGGAGCAACTAGTTGTAATTTAGACCTAAAAGTATAATACTGGACCTATTAGACCTAAAAGAAAAAACACTAATCAACCTAATTATTCATAATAATACACTAATAAGGATCTAATTATGTCAAAAGATAATTAAAATGTTGAAAGAGCATAAATACCTTTAATTGAAGAGAGCTTCCATCAAATGACACATTTAAATCCCTTCGCTTGAAGGTTTTGAAGTTCCAATGAGCTCTAATCACCGATTATGATGCTTAATTGAGAAAAAGAGTGAGAAAGTGAGTGAGAAAGAGAGGGAGAAAGAGTGTGAAGGGGAGTGAAAGAGGGGAGGGAGGGTTTAAAAAGAGGGGTTCAACGGTCAAATTGATCATTGACCCATATGATTTTGACCCAAGTGAACTGGTACAATTGGAATCCAACGGACCAATATAGGTCGGTAACGATTGAGTTTCGATCATATCGCCCGATATAGGGGGCATATCAAGCGGTACACTTCTTGTGTACCACCCGAAATGGGTTTGTCCCCATACCGATTGTCAGGCTGACTGGTATGTACTGCCGATTTCATACGCAAAACCAACGTTGCTTTAAGCATACACAGTCTTGATTTAAGCTATACTCAAACTGTGGTTAGACTATGGACCACTCCATTCACTCTGCTTTGCATATCTCATCCTTCCTATTTAAGCATATAGAAATTGTTCACGACGATTTTTTGGTTGTCAAGTTCTCAGCAGTTTTGTCACACTGGGACCTTGTTATCATTGGGCTCACATCTGATCAAATCAAGCCGTTTATGTTGGCCCTTATCGTGATCACGACAAACTTAGATTCTGCTGGTTGAAATGGATGCTCAATCTGGTAATGCAGCTCCTTGTTTGTTGGCTGCTTTAGTTGTCTTTTTGCGAAACAAATGATCATCCAGTTGTATTCAATCTTCATAGATTGCTCAATCTGGTTGCCTGTGATTTCACTTGGAGGATCTATAACTTTCATGGATTTCTTCTATTTCGTGTTCAGTTTATCAACACTGTGATCCTTGTTTTAATCTTTGTCAATTTGAGTTGGCAAATAAAGGAAGCTTCAGACCCTTTTGTTTTCATCTTGTCTGTCCTTCATCTACTCCAGGCAAATTAAATTTCTGGAGCTGTTGAGCTTTGTTCAGGAAAGAAAACACATCCAAGGTTGATTAGAGAAGCAAAAAGGCTGTAATTTCAATATTTAACAGGGAAAAATTGTTCACTTTGAAGAATGAAGAGAAAAATAGCTAAAGGGCATAGGACATAGGGAACAAACAGGGTAACACAGAACACAATGAAAAACAAGAGTGATAAAGGCAATCCATTTCATTCAGCATATTGATATATGTCATCCATCATCTTTTGGCGTAATAACTGAGAGCCTAGTTTCTTGGCTGGTTGAAACCATTTCAACAAGTTCTCATTTTTTATTAACAATTTTTACAGCTGACTACATCAGCATATTGTTATATGTCATCGACTGAACCCTATATAGGCTAGGACTCTAGATTCGGATCTTATTTTCTTTTTCTATACTCAGGTAATATAGTTATCTTCCAGCAAACTTTACTAGTATTTGAACTAATAGCAACCAAATACTTATAAAAAGAGTGCATAAAAAGAAATGATTCTTGAACTCAAAGAGTAGAAATACTTGTTTCAGTTCAGACCTGGACTCATTACTAAACTTAATCTATTCCACCTGTAAGGTATTTTCCTGTTATTTATCTTCATTAAAAAATTTCAATTTGGCAAATAGTGGTCTTTTTTTCTTTAGGATTAGTCCAGCTCAGAATGGTAGTAGCATGAATGGATAAACAAAATCAAGACCTATAATTTTGAGCCATAGATGCAGTTGATTATAGATCAACTATACCTCAAGCTTCTTGGAAAGTTTTCGGGTGAATAATTTTCTAATTTAACAAGTTTTCGTGGTGACAGTTTATGATTGCTCAAATTTCCCTATTGTTTATAATAGAAAATAATGTTGCATTCTTCTTTTCTCATAATTTTTGCATGATCTAGATTATGATTAGTGTTTGAACTAAAGATTTGTTCTTCCTGCAGGGAAGCGGAATCAGTCCCGAGTTTTTGTAAGCAGTATACCTTCATCATCAGTTTTATATCATAATTCTATAATTATTATTCCCTCTAACCCTTTCTCCCTTTTCATTGAAGATCATGAGTTCATGGGTAACTCCATGTTCCAAGACCCTACAAATTCTTCAACTAGCTCACATATATGCCCATACTTGGCCCTACATGGCTTTCCTAATGCTCTGCGTGCTGCACCATTGAGTTCTGCTGATTCTGTTCCTGATAGTGGTCTATTTCATCAGCATCCTGTTAGCTTGGGGGGACAGTCATCTTCTGATATGATGAACTCCCACAGTTTTCCTGCAACTGAGCCACCACAAACCCACAGTTGGCAGCAACAGCACCCTCTTTCTTTTCCTTTCTCGGGAAATGCAGATCAGTCTGCATCTCAATATGGTGTCAGGATGTCGAGAAATGATACTGGCAACCAGCATAGACTGGGATCTTTTGTGCATCCCCATCCTCTCATGCATGGGTAGGTGCCCTCTTCAATTCATTTGAATTGTATAATGTGGGGTCTTTATTTCTGGAGATGCTATAATTGAATATCTTGATGGTGCTTCATCACTGTCCTCACAATTGTAGGTCTGTCGCACGCAGTGGAAGCAATTTAGTCGGATCAGTAGGCCCACCTATGACAGGAGAGGTTAGGGGTCACAATAGTGGTCTCGGCAGTCACATGTATCAGCCATCCTTATTTTCCTCATCACTCCTGAGCTCCCCATTCACTCCCATTAGGAGGATGAGACCAAGGGGAGTAACCCTTGTTTCCTCAGTTGGAGCTCCTTCCTCAGCTGAAGTAGGGGGGTTTTACGGCTTCTCAGTCTCTGGATCCGTAAACAGAAATCATCAAGAAGGTGATAACCTAGGTAGACATGTTGATCGGTTTTATGGATGGGGTAGAGATGGCATCAGCCCACTGCCATGGATTCCTGTCGAGGGTGAGTCTCATTGGTGGGGCCCTTTCAACCCCAGTGAGAGCCCTGTGCCAGGAGGCTTCACTCAACGAGCTACACCTGAGAGGGCCACACACAACTGTCCAGAGAACGGTTACCAGCAAATGCCGCCTCCAGGGTTGCCGCCATACATGTGAGACGTGCCACCAACACACAACAGGCTTCAAGATATCCTGTCTTTTGGTTTTGCACATCCCCCCATATCGCACAAAACTCTGTTTTGAACAGGGGAACTGTGCTCATGGCAGTTCTCGGTGGGACATGGTGGTGCTGCTAAGGTTTGCTCCTGCATTGCCCTTTACCAGGTACTGGGCTGTTCATTTTGCTGGTTTTGCTCTTGAATGACATATATAAGTGCCAAAACAATGCTGGAAACAAGATCTAAGGTGTTGCTTGACTTCTATTTAACATAAATCCCACCTTTAAGCCTGGTGCTGAATCCAGCCGAAATACTTGTTCCATCATGTAATGCAAATTCTGTGATTATAAAGAATTCTGTGGCAAGGGTTTTCTGCTCCTCGTTCGTCCTCTGCTAATCAACAACAGATCTGATGAACTTATCGGCCGGCTGTACCGACCGAGGTAGGTGTTATTTCTGTCGAGTCTTTGTTGGTTGAGGAGAACCTCAAGACAAAACTCCAACTCATTGATTTCTGGTCATGCTTCTGCTACGCTATCTTTCTATTATGCTGTGGCGCGTAATAAAGAAAAACAAAAAACATTGTCTAAGCCAACAACTTTGAGCTGAATTATTCGAGGCAAAGGCTGTAAATTGCTTGTATGATTCACGTCATTACATATATGTATTTTGTTAGATTTTCGTGGAGATTAGAAATCTTGTAAAGAATATATGGTTGCATGCCGGAATCAGATCTGAAAAATATAAGACTTTTTTTTTTTTTAATCTTTTTCCTCGTTTCTCTTTCATTTTTAATCAATTCAACTGAACCAATGCTTTCAACTGAATAAAATTAATATAAATAATATCTAAAATATTAAATAAATTATAATATATATATATATATATCAATTTATATCAACAAAAATACAAATTAATTATAAAATTGCTCTTGAAATTACGGACAAATTGAAATTACAAAAACGAACAAATTATGAAAATATAAAATAAAAATCATAATATTGAACATATAAGTAAAATAAAATACAATACTAATATTAGAATATTTGAAGTAAATAAAAAAAATATTAAACTTCTTAAATTTTAATGATAATATTTTTTAGAGCTAAGTTACACTATTTTTGAGGTGCTATTAAAAAAATAGTATAACCACATTCAAGAATCCAAAAATATTAAAAAAATTATGAAATCTTGAAAATATCTATTGAAGTCCATTTTTAGTTAACTCAACCTCAAGACCTGAAAATTTATATATCTTTTTCATTTTTGGCCAATATAAGATGAAATTATAATGTTTTTTGGCCAAAATTTTCATGAAGCCTTGAAAATATCTATCTTATGAAGCCTAAATTAATGCTTTTTCTATTTTTGGACCTTTAAAAGTCTCATTTTTAGTTAATTTATCCTTTAAAAAATTGATTTCTTTTTATTTTGGCCAATTTAAGATGATTTCAGTGTCAAATTGGGTAAAAAAAAATTCACTTGAATATTGTCATAGATGATTTTATGAAATTTAAAAAATATAAATTTTTTTAACCTGAGTTGCACTGTTTTTACATGAGATTACACCGCTTTTTAGGTTCTATTAGAAAAGAGTGTAATCATATTCGAAAACATTAAAACCCAATTAAAAAATAATATAATTTTATTAAAAAATAATATTTTTGAATGAAATTATATTGTTTTTCAAATAAAAGATTATGATAGAAGATCAATCGCACATGGATTTCAGTAGCTGATCTGATTGTATGATTTGAGTACTTGATCGAGCATATAAAGAAACAAGGATGTCATAAAATGTGTATCTCTATTATGATCTTCTAAAATTTATCTTAAAGAAAAGTTGTGGCATTCTTTTCGTGGTGTTTGCAGCATAATTGGTAAATTCGTAGGTTCAATTCCTGCTGGATGCACATCAACGGGAACGTTTAATAAATCTATTAGATTGGTTTTGTATCAATGGAATCTCATCATCCATACATAACGAATTGGTGTGTTATATTCATATCATAATATATAAATAGTAAGAACTAGAATCGGAGGAAGTTTCAACCATGGTCTGCTATACCGGATCGTACCGCTCGGTACGGGTGGTACGTACCGGTCCGACAGGCCAGTGGTACGCGGACCATCCGGTATCGGTCCGACTGTAACACTATAGCAATGCACTATATCAGTACTACAGTACTCGGTGAACCTGAGTGTACCGTTCGATACACCGTACCGTACCGATACTGAGCCCGAGTTGAAACGTCGGTACGGTACGACAGACCTTGGTTTCAACGGCCCTTTAAGGTTCTATTTTGGAAGTTGCCAATACGTGAAATTGTTAAATTTATGATTTTGGATTTTCTCTAATCTTCTTTCGTTAGCACTTCTTTGAAGGATGATGTTGGTGACATATCTATATTCATCATGTTCATTGCCCTTCCACGAAGAGGAGAAGAAGGCTTTGCTTCACAAGCTTGAACGACGAACTCGAATAGACACTGTATTGTGCCGCAAAGTAGTACATCACAGGCGGATGGTAGATGTTTAGCAATCTGTAGATTTATAGGAGAAGATTTTATAGTTGTCACTGGCTACAATTTTTTTGGCTTCATATGATTGCTTCCGCTACAGATAGTAACACTCCGGGAGGTATTGCAACTCTCTACAAGTGTATGAATGCTCGGTAAGATTTCTATCGCTGTATTATTACCACTTTCCATGAGTGCTAGTTAAGGTTATTATATTATTTGATCTACTTACTGCTAAATGTCATTTCGAAGGACCAGAAACTTCATTATCTTTCTTTGCTTACATGAATGTTTTGTTTTACCACCGGTGAGATAAATATTTGTTACTAATTTGAAGTTGATAGATAAAGAATGATAAAATAGACACGATATAAAAAATAGACACGATGACATATAGTCGATAGACAAACTATTCAAGGCTGTGATGATGATCGGATCGAGAGGTACTTTAGCAGCATATGACGATTGTTGAATCTCGGATTTTGATGAAGAAACTAATTGATTGTGTTTAGATGTTTAACTGCATTTTGAGTGATGCAGGTGTACTCGATCAAGATTAGACAGTTGACTCAGGAGGAATTGACGTTACGCCGGAGGAGATCACGTCAGGATATTGGATGGCAGAAGGCTTCGGACGTCGGGCATCGGGCCAAGGAGAGCGGAATTGCGCCAAGGATATCGGGGTTGCGGAGGTCAACCGCCGATTGGGCAACAAGCCGCAAGAGAGGATGATGCGCTGAAGAATCGGACGAAGCGCCAACCAATGATGTGCCGGGCAATAGAATGTCAATTTGCGTTGTAATAACTGTCTAGATCGGAGTAGAGTTTTGGCTTGCATGTGCAGGATTAACTACGATAACGATGAAGATATAAAGCGAAACAAAGTGCGGAGTCAAGCACGAAGGATTCGTTGGGAGTTCAAGAGTTCGACGGAAGTCCGAAGGTTTGTCGGGAACGCTGCCGGAACTAGCCGAGAATGAGTAGGGAGCTTGCCGAAGGGTTTTTCGGAAGCTCGCCGGAAGGTTCGTGGGAAGTTCGCGGAGTTCGCAAGAAAGATCGGAGCTTGCCGAAGAAGCTCGTTGGAACTCACCAAGATCAAATCGTGAAGTCTAGGAGCTTGCCGGGAGTCCGCAGAATGGTTTCCGAAAGTTTATCGGAAGATCGCCGGAAGTTCGCCGGAAGAAGTCTTGACTTATGGACTTTGTTATAGCTTATAAAATGTCTTTAAATTCGTAGTTAGCATGTTAATTAGGGTTAGGATTAGGTATTAATCCTATAACCCAAGTAGGGGCCAATTGGGCCCGAGTTCGGACTAGTTTGGGCCATGTTTGGAGCCCAACTAGTGGGCTGAAATAGTGTAGGCGATGGCACCGCCAGATTAGGCGGTGGCACCGCCTAGAACCCGAGATCTGAGCGGTGGCACCACCCAGCACCCGAGAGATCCGGCGGTGGCACCGCCACCGATAAGCGGTGGCACCGCCAGCCTCGGAAACCCAAGAGAATTCAAATTTTGGAGCCCAAATTTGAATCCTCTTGGGGCCTATAAATACCCCTCTATTCTCAGCTGAGAACACAATCTTTTGAAAAGCAATAGTTTGAGTTAAGAGCCTTAGAATAGTCTTAGCAAGTCTTGTTTTTCATATTGCTTGAGTGTTCACCTCCTCCCATCTTGTTGAAAAGAATTGTAAAAGTGTGAACCACTTGTAAAGGTGAGGGGTATTAGTCCTTCCCCTACAAGAGATTTGCTAGTGGAAGTTGGGAGCCTCTTCGAAGAAGGCTTCGCAAGTGGATGTAGGTCATTTTGACCGAACCACTTTAAAACTACTGCGTTATCTGGTTTGCTTCCTACTCTTGCCATTTACATACTGCAAACTTCTCTACTTAGTCACTACGCTTCCATACGCTTCTAAGTTATCAAGCTTCTAAAATCAATTTTCATTGATATTGCTTTTTATCGTACGAAAGATTTTTTAAAATCAAAGTTTTAATCCGCTGCACTAATTCACCCCTCTCTTAGTGCCGCTCCGATCCTAACAATTGGTATCAGAGCCACGATTTTCTACTTTGGTTTAACACCCAAATAGAAATGGTTCTTTACGGCTTTCAAGAGGGTCACTCTCTCATTCGTCCTCCCTTTTTCAATGGGACGTACTACACTTATTGGAAAACTCGAATGAGAGTTTTCTTACTTTCGTTAAATCTCGAGCTTTAGAAAATTATCGAAAATGGATTTAAAAAATCCTCTCTTCCGATGAGTGAATGGGATGAATCGGAGAAGAAAGTTTTTGCTTTAAATGCAAAGGCTATGAATGCCTTATATTGTGCACTTGACAAAAATGAATTTAATCGCGTTTCGATTTGTGATTCGGCTTTTGATATTTGGAGAACTCTTGAGGTCACTCATGAAGGCACTAGCCGAGTGAAAGAGTCCAAAATCAACATTCTTGTGCATTCTTACGAACTTTTCCGGATGAAACTAAGTGAATCCATCGGAGACATGTACACCCGTTTCACGGATGTCATCAATGGACTCAAAGCTCTTAGTAAAAGTTTTTCTAATTTTGAACTAGTCACTAAAATTTTAAGATCACTTCCAAAAAGTTGGGATCCAAAAGTTACGGCTATTCAAGAGGCCAAGGACCTTAAAACATTCCCTCTCGAAGAACTTATTGGGTCTCTAATGACCTACGAAATGAACAATGTGACAAAAAGGAAACTCGAGAATAACCTTCCAAAGGACAAGAAGGATTTGGGACATAGAACACATGAAGACCACTCGAGCATAAGCTCAAGTGATGGTGAACTTAAACTACAAATAAAATAAAAATTGAAAAGCAAAAAGAATGGAACTACTTGCTTTGAACGTAAGAAGAACAAAAATTGGGCTGGGACCTCTCTTGGAATTTTCCATTGAGGAATGCGAACGTAAGAAGAACTACTTAAGCTCAATGTCCCATGTCTCATCGGTATGAGACCTCTCTTGGAATTTTCCATGCCAAACCTTTTGACAATGGTTTCTATGTACCTGGACTGGGATAAGCCAAGCATCCTCTTAGATCTATCTCTATAGATTCTAATCCCCAAAATATAGGATGCTTCCCCTAAGTCCTTCATGGAGAAGTGTCTAGATAACCAAGCCTTTACTGTGGATAGCATTCCTACATCATTCCCAATGATCAGGATGTCATCCACATATAACACCAAAAAGGTGATAGCGCTCCCACTTACCTTTCTGTATACACAAGGCTCATCTTCGTTCATAACGAAGTCATAAGATCTGATTGCCTCATCAAATCTTATGTTCCAACTTCGGGAAGCTTCCTTTAATCCATAAATGGATCTAAGCAACCTACACACCTTATCTGGATAGTTCTTGGATACATATCCCTCAGGTTGCATCATATACACCTCCTCCTCGAGGTTCCCATTGAGGAATGCGAATTTCACATACATCTGCCAGATCTCATAATCATAGTGTGCTGCAATAGCCAATAGAATTCTGATGGATTTTAGCATTGCTACGGGTGAGAAGGTTTCGTTATAGTCAACACCTTGCCTTTGACGATACCCCTTAGCCACTAACCTTGCTTTATAGGTCTCTACCTTTCCATCTACTCCGATCTTTTTCTTAAAGATCCACTTGCAACCGGTGGGTACAATACCTTCGGGCGCATCAACTAGGTTCCAAACCTTATTGGAGTACATAGAATCCATCTCAGAATTCATGGCTTCTTGCCACTTCCCGGAGTCTATACTCATAATAGCCTCATCGTAGGTCTGAGGATTAATATCCTCTGCATCCTCTCCTCTAATATGTCCCACATATCTCTCACGAGGATGGGATACTCTATCAGACCTGCGTAAAGTTGAAACTTGTGTATTAGGTACCTGAACAGACTCGGGCTGTAGAGTGGTGCTTGAGCTTGGTTCTCCAACCTCGCTCAATTCTATCATTCTCCCACTATCTCCGCCAAGAATGTGTTCCTTCTCAAGGAACACTGCTCTCTTTGCTACAAAGACCTTTTGGTCCTCGAGATGATAGAAATAATACCCACAAGTTTCCTTGGGGTATCCCACAAATTTGCATCGCTTCCGTCCTTGATTCTAACTTATCGGGTTGTGTCTTTTAACATGTGTGGGGATAGCCCCAAATCTTAACAACCTTAAGATCGGGCTTCTTCCATTTCCATATCTCATATGGTGTAGACACTACCGACTTAGTTGGAACTCTGTTCAGAAGGTAAGCAAGTGGGTTTCTAGGGCATATCCCGTAATGAGATGGGTAGGTGTGAAACTCATCATGGACCGTACCATATCTAATAATGTACCGATTTCTCCTTTTTTAGAGACACCATTGAGTGAGGTGTATAAGGAGGTGTCCATTGGGATAATATCCCATGGTCCTTGAGGAACCTGAGTGAACTCGCACTTAAAAGTACTCACCTCCTCGATCCGATCGAAAGAGTTTTGATACTCTTTCAGTCTGGTTTTCCACCTCATTCTTATACTCTCTGAATTTCTCAAAGGCCTCGGACTTGTACTTCATTAAGTACCCATATCCATACCTTAAGAAATCATCAAGTAAATGTAATGAAGTAGGAGTAACCTCCAATGGCATGAGTTGACATGGGTCCACATACATCACTATGTATGAGTTCCAACAACTCAAGTGGCTCTCTCTCCAGTTCCACTAAATGGAGAGTTGGTCGGTTTTCGAATGCAAGGCTCACAAGTTGCATATGACACATAGTCGAATGGATCTAGATATCCATCATTTAGCAACTTTTGAATCCTTCTTTCATGGATGTGACCTAGCCTACAATGCCACAGGTATGCACTGTTCAACTCATCTCGTTTTCTTTTGGACACATTTACATTCATGATATGTGGAGTGGTGTCTAATATAAATAAACCATTATGCAATGTTCCTTTCATGATGATCTTATCATCTAATAATATCGAATAACCATTGTTCTAAAAAACAAATTTATATCCACTAACTGTTAAACATGAAATGGAGATAATGTTTTTGATAATAGAAGGAACAAAATAACATGCATCTAATGCAATAAAAGCTCCACTAGGCAGATGTAGGGCGACCTCGCCAATAGATACTATAGCAACTTTTGCTCCATTACCCATCTTGAGGTCCATCTCGCCTCTCTCTAGTCTCCTAGGCCTTGCCAGAACCTGCAACGAATTGCATATATGATAAGCACTATCGGTATCCAATACCCATATGTTATCATAAGAGTCTGACAAATGGAGACTGATCATGAATGTACCTGAAGCTTCATCAAGCTTTTGTTTCGCCCTTTCTGCAAGGTACTCTTGGTAGTTTCTCTTCCAATGCCCATCTTTACCACAGTGGAAGCACTGGCCTTTGTCCTTTACTGGATCTTTCTTAGCAACCTTTGCTTTACCTGGTTTGACCTTGCCCTTTCCCTTCTTAAGGGACCTTTCTGCTTTCCTTTTCCTTTTGGTCTCACCAGTGTAGAGAACTGGCTTCTCTTTCTTGATAGCACTCTCTGCCTCCCTCAACATATTGAGAAGCTTTGGGAGAGTCACTTCAAGCTTGTTCATATTAAAATTCATTATGAACTGTGAAAAGAAATCTGGTAGGGACTGAAGCACAATGTCCACACACAAGTTATCCTTTAGGACCATTCCTAGACCTGTGAGTTTCTCTATCCACTCAATCATCTTTAGGACATGGTTCTGAACCAGTGTCCCCTCAGTCATCCTAGCACGACAGAGGCTCTTAGATATCTCATATCGCTGAGTCCTTTCCTGTTCCTCAAACAATTTATGGACATGTAGGAGAATGGATCTAGCATCCATCTTTTCATGTTGTCTCTGTAACTCAGAAGTCATAGAGCCCAACATATAGCACTGAGCAAGAGTGGAGTCATCAATGTATTTCACGTAGCGAGCGATCTCATCCTCGTTTGCCCCTTCTTCGGGCATAGGCATCACTGTATCAAGGACGTACACGATTTTCTCCGCTATGAGAACAATTCTCAAGTTACGGAGTCAATCCGTATAATTTGGACCAGTGAGGCGGTTGACATCAAGTATGCCACGTAAGGGATTTGAAAGCGACATTTTTCTGAAAATAAAGATGCAGCAGAAATGAATAACATGCAGATTTTGCAAGAAATAAACTATCAAGATATGGACTTTTATCCTAATATGCTCCCACTATTTTACTAACGAGTCACGCGACACCCTTAGCACATGAAACAGAAGTCTCCGGCAGACCTCTAGTGGGGATCAGGATCCAATTAGCGTCTTAGTGTAACCTCGAGGGACTCGACTAATCACACTAAGCCTAAAAGGTAGGCAACTCTTGTCGATCACAACTCCTTGTGATTCCCGTCCTGTTCGGCCTCCGAATCACCATGGCCTCGAGGGACTCGACCAACCATGATGCTCGGTTAAGTCAACACCTTCGTTACAAGATGAGTCTGATTTGATGATATACCCTCGAGGGACTCAACCAAGTATACCATGCCCTCAGGTCACCGGTGACATCTCTATGTCGTAAGCAAGATAGCGAATCACGATATAGGTGAGTCTCGAGGGACTCGACCAACTCAACCTACACCGGGAATCGGTTCCTACTTATAACGATGGAAGGCCACGTGGGTCAATCTAATTGCCTCACGTTTACCGACTTAATATTATCGAGAGATGTTTCTATGATTTGGTCTCCTAATATGACATGTCACACATATACATATTTAATATATATCTACATCGCATGCAAATATATATACATATCTAGTATGTGTATAAGCAATTACACCAAATGATCATGGACCACAACCTAATATGATTAGGCCCGAGCCAGTAGGCCTAATCACTCACATCAAGATCTATGTGTGCAACGGTGCATCTCCATACCCTGTGATCGTCCATTTCGTCCTTGTCGGTTCCGTCGACATATTGATGCATCTTCATGCATCACGATCGTCCGTCTCGTGGGTCCCGCTATCGCATCCACGCTCTCGCTGTGCCTCCTCATGTGATTACAACTTTATCATAGGCACGCAGGCCCGACAATAAACGAGAAATATAATGAAGGTTCGCAGACCTCAATAATAATAATCACAGGTACACACATCACACGGTCCATGATCATCCGTCCACACATCATACATCACATGTATAAATAATCATCATCATGTAGGACTACTAGATAATAATAATAATAAAAATAAATAATCAACTAAACCTTTTAATTAATTAATATTTTCTGAAATAAGGGACATTATAGGAAATTTCTAAATTCATAGGGGTATTTTCATAATTTGGACAAAAGACAGAAACTGGAATTTCTCAAATTCCGAGGGGCAAAACTATCTTTGCCCAGAAAACCCTAATGCTCTTTCCCCTTTTCGCTGCTGCCGCCGCCGCCACCCTACCGGCGGCGGCCTGTGCAGCGGGGCGAGAGCACTGCCCTCGCTTGCAGGCGGCACGCCCGCTGGCAGCGCTACCGTTGCGGGTGGGCGCCCCTTTCGAGTGTCGCCGCCTCCGCAGGCGTTGTTGTCCCGCCGGGCGACCGCCCCTTAGGGGGGGGTTTCGCCCGCGGGAGCAGCGGTGGCGGGCGCCGCTGCCCGTGGTCTGCCAGCCCCGCCGGCAGCAAGCCTACTGCAAGCTGGCCCCCGGCCGACTGCAGCAGACGCAGCCCCTTTGCTGCCCGCCTTCGGCTGCGCTACACGCACGCAAATCGATGGCAGCAACTGTTGCTGCCCTTCCTTGTTTTTGCGTCAACAATTTTGACGTCAAAATTCTTCCTAAACACAACACACGTAGTTCAAAACCAATCATTCGCACGAGCAACCTGGCTCTGATACCACTGTTGGGAAATCCTTGAGGGCGACATCATATGCGTAGCGGAAGAATAAGAAAAACAAAATCCCCGATTCCCAAAGAGATGTTCGTCGCCGTGCGAAGATTGGTACACAAATATCCGCGAAACATGAAACTGCGTATAGAGTAGATTGTGTTACTTAGGGAGATCGTATATCCCTGTTTCCTTGCAGATCCATAGGAGAGGGTGAAGGAGGTCAAGCGTCCTCCTCTCTAGCGGTGATCCACACAGTAGGATTGCAACGACGCTCCTCAAAACTCCAGACCTACTCTGATGTGGAGATGGAGAGGAGAATAGGAAAAAGGCACCGACAAGCGATGGCACCGCCAGCCTCGAAAACCCAAGATAATTCAAATTTTGGAGCCCAAATTTGAATCCTCTTGGGGCCTATAAATACCCCTCTATTCTCAGTTGAGAACACAACTTTTTGGAAAGTAATAGTTTGAGTTAAGAGCCTTAGAATAGTCTTAGCAAGTCTTATTTTTCATATTACTTGAGTGTTCACCTCGTCCCATCTTGTTGAAAAGAATTGTAAGAGTGTGAACCACTTGTAAAGGTTGTAAGAGGGGTATTAGTCATTCTCCTACAAAAGATTTGCTAGTGGAAGTTGGGAGCCTCTTCGAAGAAGGCTTCGCAAGTGGATGTAGGTCATTTTGACCGAACCACTTTAAAATTGCTGCGTTATCTGGTTTGCATCCTACTCTTGCCATTTACATACTGCAAACTTCTCTACTTAGTCACTACGCTTCCATACGCTTCTAAGTTATCAAGCTTCTAAAATCGATTTTCATTGATATTGCTTTTTATCAGATTTAAAGATTTTTTTTAAAACCGAAGTTTTAATCCATTTTGCACTAATTCACCCCCCCCCTCTTAGTGCCGCTCCGATCCTAACAACGATATGTGGTCGACACGTCGACTTTCCGAACTCCATGATTGTCACATGAGACTCAAAGAATGTGCCCACGACTTAGACCAAGCTAGTCAACATGAGCGTCAAGTGCGACGGATGCGATATCATAATTCAACTCAAAAACATCACACGTTCCCTTCTAACCACCGATGATCACAGGTAGAATGGTCTTTAGAGTCACCTATAAAAGGGACACTCAAGTATACCCTGAAGAGTAAACAATTCTCATTTGTGTTATCTGACTAATTTGGCTAGTCCAAATCTTGAACTAACCTGACTATTAAAAGGATATTGGATTGCTCTCGACTTCGTTATGCCGGAACGAATTAGATCTAAATCATCATTCCGGCTCGAACAATCATAATCTATATTATAGATTGGCACTAGAAGGGGAGTATTATCTCAAGAAAATTTTGCATGACTTTCTAGGCCAAATCATGAAGAGCCCAATGGGCCAGGAGACTCTAGCGGGTCGAATCGACAAGGAGGTCCGAGCCCAATAGTATCGAATAATCTATTATCGAACCCACCGATCTCAATCCTCCCAAAGATTGATTGAGCCTAGTCTTTTGGTTAGAATTACTCCTCCCACTTTCCAGTTACCTAATCCCTTACCCTTTCATCTATTATTCTAAGGACTCGACGACCAATCCACCGCCACTCGCCCAACCTCCAGCTTCAATGGCTCAAACCTAACTCGGCAAGTTTAAATCTTGACAAGGGTATTCCAGACTATGACATTTTTATTTTCTATAGTTAGTCCAACTAACACAATAAGAACCACACCCAACTCTACCCACTTCCCATTTTCTACCTCCATTTCCACCACCAACTCTAACCCCTAGTCTAATGGTAGAATTGCACCCTCCTATACTGATCTATACTAAGAGAATAACTCTCCCACAAATCTTCTCCTTCACAGTCTACTCAATAATCTTTTCCAAGAGATAGGATTAAAGGAGTCGGTCACATAGTTAATCAAACTTCCTCCGAATGTATGAGTTCAGCTCTTCGAGATATATAAAAAGGAGATCAGGCAAGGAAAGCAACTCGAAGCTGATCCATACCTAAAGTCTCCCTTTGTCAAGAGCATCATGGAGGAGCTGATCCTATAGGGATTCTGAATGCCAATGTTAGAACTATACTACGAAGGGAGTTTGACCCCACCGAATATATAGTTGCATTCACCTTCCAAATGGCCCTATTCATAATGATAGATTCTATTTTACATTATACTTTTCCAATGACTCTCAGAGGGGCAACGAGAGAATTATTCTCTAAGCTACCTCCAGAATCAATCTCTTCCTTGGAAGAAGCCTACAACCTCCCTCTTGGCTATACAATAGATGGATAAGAAATCCTTGGCAAATTATACTAAATGATTCAATAATAAAGTCAGGCTGGTGGTTCATCAGAGTTTATTTGTCGTAATTAATACTTCCATCAGTGGCCTTCAACCATCAAAGTTCTTCTACTTAATCATTATACAATCTCATGCCACATTCTTCAAATTATTACAAGAGACAAACCAACATATAGTGGTAGAGTTTGTGATCATTGGAAAAAGGAGCTTGGAGCCCGACAAGGTGACCAAGAAAGAAAGGGGCTCATGATGACACAACTCGGAGCAACCCCATAACGATAGGCTAAGGGGAGACCAACCTTCCCTCGTCGGGAATTCACTCCACTAATCACCTCCCACATTGAGGTATTCATGCAAATAAAGGAGAAGGGTCAACTTCATGCTCCTCATCCTTTATGGGATTCTCCTACCAAACGGAGTCACTATATTTTACAGCACCACAAAAACCATGGGCATGATACACAGAACTACTACAGTTTGATGTAGCAAATAGAATAGCTAATTTAAAAATGACAACTCAATTGCTACCTCTATAGGGTTCGGGAAACATTCACGAGATCGCGAGAGCCCGTTGAGTGACAAGTAGATGTGATTGTCGAGGAGCCCATGTTAGGAGGTAGCATCACATTATCCCATAAGAATTACTCAAGAGAGCCTCAAACAAAAAGACTTCGCCCCACTAAAGACCCTCCTATCATGTTTAAAGAAGATGAGGTAGAGTTTCTGGACCCGATCAGGATAATGCATTAATCGTCTCACCTAGAATCATTAATGTGTTAGTAAACAGGATCTTAATATATATGGAGGGTATTAGGATCTTAATGGTACTAAGAGGAGAAGAAGAGGAGAGGAGATAAGGAGGGGTGGAGCAAGTAAGAAAATAATATATTTCAGAAACTCGATTAATTAAGTATTGAGTGGGAATAAAAGTTGAGTAAAGTAAACAATACTAAGTCATAAGTAAACTATGAGTAAAGAGACACAAACCAATTTTATAGTGATTCGATCTTCTCTACTCATATATTATCGATTCCTTTTACTTTAAATGCTAGTTATAGGTGCCCTGCAAGCCAATCATGTGAGTGATGATACATATGATACGCTATGTTGTCTTTTTGCTTATTATTATTATTGATATTTTTTTCACTTTATGTTATATGCTGCATATGTTGTGATGTCCATAGATCTGTGTAATGAGAATCGGATTGTAATGAGATCACGATAATGAGACCGATTCGCCTTTAAATATAGACTCTAAATGATCTCGATCGTAGGTTACTCAAGAGGGACATTGAGATAACCTAACAGATTGGTATGCTATATACCCATTCATATGATGGAGGCGATTGATCTCATTGCTACTTGTGTGGGGACATCAAAGATATAGTGCATACTCATTGGAGAATGAGTTCACTTATTAATCCGCTTACGAAATGCTAGATGGTTAATGATACCTCATTATTAGACAGCGAGTCTGTGGTCCCAATTGTGTATCTAATCCTTAAACTTAAGATACCAAGGATGTCTTGTATGAGTATGTCGCTCTTTGATACCGTACTTATAGATCTAGATGTTCTAAATCTAATACAATGCATTATCAAGAGTGGTAGCCAACCTTACGAGAGCAATTGAGTGTTGATAGAGAATTATCTAATCCTGGTATCATAAGAGAAATATCCTATATGTCATTGCTCAAGTAAATCCCTAGCTAGGGTCATTCGGATTAAAAGAGAGAATTCTCTAGGAGAATTCGATTAGAGCAAGACTCAAGTAGATTCCGTATGGGCCTGAGAACACCATGCTCGGTATATGATCTTTGGGATATTAGATGGATGATGGACTATAGATATATAATAACTAAGGATAGACAAGTCAAATAGATTGGATTTCTCTATATCATCTAGAGACTATGACATAGTAGCATAGTATATTCGTAATCATAAGAGATGATAATTCATTAAGTTAAAAGGAGTTCTAATAGGTATGACTCATGATCAGCTCGATATTGGGCATAGAGAGCCACACATTATACTCGATATATAGCCTTTGAGATATTAGATAGATGAGGGGTTATATATACATGATAACTAAGGATAAACAGGTCCAATGGATTGGATTCTCTTGTATCATCTAGGGACTATGGCGCAGTGGCCTAGTACGTTCATAGTCGATGAGTTGAGTGAATTATTAAAAGATATGATAATTCATTGAGTTAAAAGGAGTTTTGATAGGTATGACTCACGGTTAGCTCAATATTAGGCCTAGAAAGTCACACGCATATAGTAGGTGTTGCGATGAATAATAGTTTAAATATGAGATATCCAATAAGCCTATGAATTAGTGGATCTCGTAGATAAGATCTAATAAGAGCCAATGAGGGATTATTGGGTAGAGATCCACTAATCTAAGAGGCTTGGGTAGTTGGATGAAAATCCAATACCTAATACGGGGGAGTTATTAGGGTTAAGTTGACAAAGACCTCTATAAATAAGAGGGAACCAAAGGGGTATATGCTAGATGTTGGGAAATCAACGGGGGTGACATCATATGCGCAGCGGAAGAACAAGAAAACAAAAATCCTCGATTCCCAAAAAATGTTCAATGTCGTCATAAGATTGGTTAAAAAAATCCATGAAAAACACAAAACTACATTATAGAGATTGTGTTACCTAGGAGATCAGATATCCCCTGTTTCCTTGCAGATCCTTAGGAGAGGGTGAAGGAGGTCAAGCGTCCCCCTCTCTAGCGGTGATCCCACAGCAGGGTTGGCGACGACCCTCCTCAAAACTCCGTGCCTCCGAGGTGGAGAGGGAGAGGAGAATAGGGGAAGGAAAGCAAAGACTCTAGCCTATGAGGTCTGTGAATCCCTTCTATTTATAGAGATCCCGTGTCAAACCCTAATGGGTCCTTCCCTAGTGGGTATTGGATCTGCATCCAATAAGACAAGGGCTCCGTCGGATATCTCATATCCAGAACCTCTACTCATCGCAATGCCTACCATATGTGTGTGACCCTCTAGGCCCAATATCGAAGCTGGCCGTGAGTCATACCGTCAGAACTCCTTTCTAACTCAGTGAATTATTATCTCTATAATAATTCACTGACTCATCGACTACGCCGTAGTCCCTGCAGACGATCTTGGGGAATCCAATCCATTGGACCTGTCATCCTCGATTACCATGTACCTATAGTCCCTCATCCATCTAATATCCCGAGACCAGATATCGAGCATGGTGTTGTCGGACCCATACGGGCTTTTACCGAAGTCTCGCTTCTAATCGGATTCTCCTAGAGAACTCTTTTCTCTCTCAACCCGAATGACCGCCGGGGATTTGTCCGAAAGCAAGAACACATGGGATATTCCTCTCATGACGCCGGAGAGTGGATGATCCTCTATCGACACTCAATAGCCTCGTGAAGGTCGACTACCACTCCCAATGACCAGGTGTACTAGATCCGGGACAGCCAAACCTATAAGTCCGATATCAAAGAGTGGAGCACTCATACAGGGACATCCTTGGTGTCTCAAGTCTAAGGACCGATACACCACTAGGACTATGGAATCATTTGTCCGACAATAAGGCATCATCAACCATCCAAAGCATTCAGAAAGCGGATCAATCGTGAACTCATTCTCCAATGAGCACATCATCAGATCCCTAGTGTCCCTACACGAGCAGCTATGAGACCAAGCTGCATCTATCATATGGACGGGTATACAAAGACACCAGTCTATCCGGTTATCACGATGTCCCTCTCGAGTAACCTATGACCGGGATTATTTAGGATATGTGTTTAAAGGTGAATCGATCTCATTATCGTGATCTCATCACGATCCGATTCCCATTGCACAAATCCAAGGACATCACAATATATATATATGCATTTATGCAATAGTTATAAAGTGATATACGCCAAAATATAATAAGCAAAAAGATTCTGTATCAAGTCACACATGCCATCACTCACGTGATTGGCTTGCTGGGCACCTATGACTAGCACTAGACTCTTTTTAGTTGCCACCTCCAATTCTCCTCCCTCTCTCTCCTCCTTAACCGACAATCCTAGTATGGGGCATGTAGACAGCAAAAAGGGTTGGCCCCGTTTTGATCATATGGTGCGCGTGAAGAGGAAGATCATGTAATGATTTGAGAAGCGTCTTCGTTGCATTTACTATGTGAATCACCGCTAGAGAGGAGGATAGTTGACCTCCTTCATCCACTCCTATAGATTTGAGATTTTATAGGAATATACGATCTCCCTAGGAAACAAATCTGTCTTGACATGTGGTTTTCAGTTTTGCATTTTGTTTTATGCACCAATCTTCGTATAACGATGAGAACCTTTTTTCTTTAAAAAATCTAGGATTTTATTTTTAATGTTATTTTACCATACATGTGATGTTGCCTAAGGTTTCCCAATAGTGGTATCAGAGCCAAGTTGTTCATGCGATCGATTGATTTTTAAACTATGTTGTGTTGAATTGAGTAAAATTATTTTCACGTAACTTGCTACATTTTTATTGTCAATCGAAATTTTGGATAACACATATTCTTATGGTTGAAAGGTTCAGTAAATCAAGATGTTATCCTTAGAGTATCTGATGCAAAACAAAAAAAAAGGGGCAACAACTATTGTTGCCTCACAGTTTGGCCAAATGTTGCTTGCAGCCATGGCCTAGAGCACACCTTGTTGCTCTTGGCTTGATCAAAGGTAGCAAGGCTGAGAGCAGCAGGGCTGCTTTCAGCTTGGGCATTGGTAGCCCATGCAACCATGGTTTCTTGGCTACAAGGAGCAACCCTAGCGGCCAATAGTCCTGGCCGCCCATGGACAGAATGAAGCCAGGGATTCCTGGCTACAGAGGGGTCCTTGGTGGTTAGGGTTTCCTAGCCATACAAGGCAGCCCTATGACCAAGGATTTCTGGATGCAAGGGAGTCCCTAGCGGCTAGGGTTTCCTAGCCACATAGGGGACTTCCTACCGCATGGGGCTCTCTAGGGTAGGATATCCCAAAAAATATAAAATAATTAATTAAATAGTTTAATTAATTAATATCATTATTATCTAGTAGTCCTACATGGTGATATGTACAAACGATGTATGATGTGGATAGATAATCATGGATCATGTGATGAAATATATGTGTGTATGTTATATGATTATTATTATTAATGGGGCCTGCGAACCCTTATTTTTCTCATTTATTATCGGGTTTACATACTTATGATTATGTTTTAATCACATTAAGAGGTACGATAGGAGCGTGGAGGTGACTGTGGGACCCACGAGGTCGAGACAAACGATCGTGATGTATCGAGATGCGGTGAGATGACGACAGAACGGATGAGGATGAGATGAATGATCATAAAAAAGGGGGAGATAGTTGAATCTCGGATTTTGATGATGAAATCAATTAATGAGTTTACGATCTAATTTGCATTTTGAGAAAAGTGATACAGGACCAACTTTGATCATGAAAAAGCAAAATGATTAAAGTAGAAGAATCAGACGTTGGGTCAAAGTCAGAGATCGAGCATCATGATAAAAGAATTGGATATTGCGCCAAGATCGGATGTTGCAGGAGTCAACATGCCGATGGATCGAGTGATACGTCAAAGGTTCGAACGATATGCCAGAAGTTCAAATGAAGTTTAGATGAACCAATGATATATCGGACAACATAGATTTCTTGTCTTGTAATCATTTATGTCTTTATTATTATAATTAAATCTTAAATTAAGTTAGTTTTAGGTGTAACCCTACTAACTCAATTATAGGTCCATTGGGCCTGATCAGAGGCTGAGTTGGCTCCATTGGGAGGTCCATTCAGTGACCCATAGTTAGGTCAAGTGGTGGTACCACCAGATCAAGCAGTGGAACCACCTATAAGTTAGAATATACAAAGTGTACGTTTTTCAAAAGACCCGACGGTGGTACCTCTAGTGTTAGATGATGGTACCGCCCAAACTAGTAGTCGTACCACTAGTACATAGTCTCCAATGTTGTCAAGTGATAATATCACCCAAATTGGATGGTAGTACCACTAGTTGTCAATCCTACAAGCAGTGGTACTGCTTAGTATTGATGATAGTACTATCAGGACCCCATAAACCTAGGATGAGACCTATTTTTAACTTTATTTTTAAAGTCATTTGAGGCCTATAAATACCCCACTCTTTCTGCTAGTCATAGGTATCCTACAAGCCAATCACATTAGTGATGACATGTGTGATAAAACATATTTTTTTTGTTGTTATTATTATGGTATTTTATCACTTTATATTGCATGATGCATAAATATATTATGATATTCATGGATCTATGCAATGAGAATCAGATCGTGATGAGATCATAATAATGAGACTGATTCACCTTTAAACACAGATCCTAAATAATCCTGATCATAGATTACTCAAGATGAACATCAAGATAACCAAACAGACTTGTGTGTTGTATACCCGTCCATATGATGGAGGTGGCTGGTCTCATAGCTGCTCGTGTGGGGACACTAGAGCTATAGTGTAGATGCTCATTGGAGAATGAGTTCAGTGATTTGCTCACCTAGATGGTTGATGATATATCATTGTTAGACAACGATTCTATTTCCTAATAATATACCTGATCATTAAACTTGAGACACCAAAACCTTTAAAAGAAAAAGAAGCTTTAAAAGTAGCCCAAATATCCACCTTAAATTTGGTAGGATTTAAAAATATAAATTCATTTTTTTAAGAACTGAAATTAGTAAAAGTACCTTTCTAATTGCTTAAAATATAGAAAAATAATTATCTAAACCTTCGTAAGTAAGTTTTAATTTTTTTTAATTAAAAATTGGAAAAAGAAAAAAAAATGCAGAACACAAGTTAGATTGTTTCTGAACTGATCAGAGACGATAAAAAAAAAAGTGTAACTAAACATATTTTCTGATATTGGACAAATTCCTAGTTATTTTTTATGCTAATTGAACATATTCCTAGTTTTGTGGTATGAGACTGGATAAAACCGTTCACGTCTCGATCCAAATAATCACATATTCATATTTTCTTTTACATTGTTTTATCGAAACCATTAATTAATGGAGTGGATGTTAATCGAGTATGGACATCATTTCATCTTCGGCGTTGACATATTGCTTGGGCAACTGTGTTCCCACTAGTTGACGCTGAGTGCCTGACTTAATGAATTTTCCTCTCAAACTCATACGACGATATTACCATTTTAGTATAGTTCTACGATCTTTCATTTTTCTTTCTTATGTTTACGATTTCGTACGATTGGGATTAATCATCAATAGTTTCGAGCTCATATGATACGGTATAAATATATCGAGTGATACATTTTAGTATATCGCTTAATATATATATATATATATATATATATAAATTATGATTCAACTATATGAAAAAAAAAAAAGCCAACAACTTCGTTTGGTTTTTCTATGCAAAAAAAATATAGAAAGACGACATTACTCAATTTTTTCGTATAAAAAAAAAATGTGTCGTCTAGCTCGGTTTCGTTTGCTTGAGAGAAGAAATCGTTTCTCCCCGTGATGCCGCCGAGGTTTTGCACCGTGTAGGATCTTCAAATTTTCTTCTTTCTTTCTTTCTTCTTTTTTTTCTTTTTTCTCTCTTTCTTTCTTCTCCGTCATCGATCGATACAAATAGCATTATTCAAAATTAAAATCCTTCTTATATCATCGTAACAACTCAAATGAGCTGCATCGCATTAAACGGTTAGAATCATCGATCGTTGGTAAATATTTCCACGCGTCCTGCTGTAACTATTACGCATCCTACCGTGACAGGAACGTTACGTGGGCCCCACACGGCATGTGATGTCCCTCGCAACTAGTGGACGCGAGATAGAGGCAGGTGAAAAACCAGGCGCCTCGCCTGCGCGGGCTATGCGAACGACGTCGAAGACGAGTCGATGCTGACACGTCCGAGACTCACCTCGAGAGCTGAGCAACGGGCGACACAAGTTGGCACAACATGATTGGGTGTGAAATTGCAATTTTGCCGGTCGAAGCGTGCGTGTGCGACTTTGAATTCTGAAATGGAGAGGGAGACCCTCTGGGTTACGGTAGGGTAGGGTAGGGTTGTTGTACATTAAGAAAAGACTTAGCTTCCTTTGTCGTTTACCCGAAACGAATCTATGCCCCCTAACTGGTGGAAGCTACTGGGTCCCTGCCACCTATGTATACCAACTACGAGGCATGTGCATGGGGTGTATATTCCAGAAGTAAGAAAAGCAATTTGGCTATAAATTATAGTCTTCGGGGTAAGACTCGTTCGTCTAATAATTATTGTAAAAACTTTATTGAAGAAGAAATGAAGAAGTTTTATTGAAATAAGTTTAGCTTGAATACATTAACATATCCCTCTCCTATTTTAAAAGAGAGGATTTTCCTCAACAGAATAGAGGATTTCCTTCAACAGAATAGAGAGATTTCCTCGTATAGTTGGGGAAATCTTATCTTCTATTCAGAGGCTAGAGGAGAGTAATAGAAGAGGATGAATAGAGAGATTTCCTCGTATAGTTGGGGAAATCTTATCTTCTATTCAGAGGCTAGAGGAGAGTAATAGAAGAGGATGAAGTTGCAGCGATGTTGCAGCGATACTATAGCAGAGGAGGAAGCTACAGTAAAAGTGCGGTAGAGGAGAGAGAGAAGAAAACTGCAATAAACTACAATAGAGGTACAATAGAGGAGGAAGCTGCAAAAGAGGAGGAAGCTGCAACGATGCTACAATAGAGAAGAAGCTAAAACAAAGGAGGAAAGGTGGGGCAATGCTGGTGAGTATAGCACTAGAGACGCCACAGCGGAAGGGAACGAACGTTGGTGCAAAGTGACAGTGGAGAAAATAGTTATCGTTCGCCGAGGAGGAAAGATTTATCGCATAACCTGACGATGGAAAAGCAATAGTAGAAAGCTTTTTCTTTTACCGTTGAAGGTGAAAAAGCAATAGATGAGTCGACAGCGAGAAAAGAGCTTGCTCTAGGCAAGTGGTTCTAATATCATGAAGAAAATAATAGAAGATAAAAATAATTATTATAAAAACTTTATTGGAAAAGAAATAAAGAAGCTTTATTTAGAAATAAAATAAGTTTAGCTTGAGGAAAATCCTCTTTAATAAAATAGGAGAGGGATATGTTAATGTATTCAAGCTAAATTATTTTAATAAAAAAATTTTATTTCTTCTTTAATAAAACGTTTCTATAATAATTATTCTTATCTTATATTATTTTTTTCGGTCTCGTCCTTCACGTCGATCCGAACGATCGAGAAGTCCCGTGACAGACTTTTGGAGACCTCGCAGCGGTGTCTCCATCATCTCTTCCTTCTCCTTTGGCCTGCGGATGGAAGCCACGGGAGCCGCCATCTTCCGTACCCGATCGGCCATCCCCGCTGCCGCCGGCAGGGACGCGAGGGTCCCCTTCGCGGCCGCCAGGCGTCCGCGGAGGGCGTCGGTGTCACTGGTTGTGGCGGCCCTGGAGAACGGCGCCAGTGCGTCGGACAGCGTCTCCAAGAAGAGCGCAAGCAGCGGCGGCGGCGGCGGCGGAGGCAGGGTGCCCAACTCCAACTACGTGGTGCCGTTCGATCTGACGCCCTCCTTCTGTCGCCCCCTCAAGGAGATCCTTGGGGATCTCAACAAGAAAGTGCCCGACAACATCATCAACGCCGACGACAACTCCATCCCTTGGTATCTCTCGTCTCGTTCTTCTCCTCGCTTCCCTGATCCTTCGCCTCCTACATGATCCATCCATAACGTTTCTGGACGTCGATTTCCCTTTTTCATTAACTATAGCATAGATTTCAGATGTTGTTCGACCTGGATCACCGATTGCTTTACTTTGACTTTGGGCGGCAGCCTAATTTTATGGTCAACTATGGGAATCCTCGCCTCTCTGTCAGGATCAGAATGGGGTTGGTCATGGCTTGTGTTGCCTTTTCTTGTTGGTTGTGTGCGTTAGTTTAGTTGCAGTTTTGAACTTTGAATTTGTGTTAGCGTTATGAATCACTTGGTTCGCCTGTTGGTGTTACTTTTGGCCACCCAACATGGTATGTTTAGGCATCTTAAGTTCAACAACATTCTGTTTCCTTTTAGCATCCTCAATTAAGTAGGAACAATGTCAATCCTTCTCTTATAATTACTTGAGAGTTTTGTTCCACATCAACAAGTGATATTGCTGATCAAGGAGCATGATTTTATGTAGCAGTTTCATACTAGTCTCGGTTTAGATCCTATGTTGGTACAGTATTATCTGGTTAGTACTGACAGAGGCAAAAACGACTTAAAAAGAGGAAAGCAACAGAAAGGGGGATGAAATAAACAAACACTTTATTCTTCTCTGCTGCTGCCTCCTCATTCTCCTTTTAATTCTACTTTTTAGCCTGTGAACATGGCTTCTCCTATTCTTCTTTACTGCTGCTCTGGATTTTAATCAGGGTGGGTCATGACTTTTTGTAAAATTTGTCAGGACTTTTAAGGTGTTGATCAAAACCAATTAAGGTTGAACCTGTAGCCATCTTTAATGAGATGCCACCTACCCCAAATTCACAGTATATCACCTGGTCCATGCTCAGATTGACTTATGTGCTGCCCAGTTTTGGTGGTTCTCTCAGAATTGCATCAATTCATGGCTGTTAAGTGGGTGTGGACAAAAAGTATTTTATGTTATTTAACACTGAGGCCTTGTTAATAGTGGCTCCACTCTCCATCTTCAAGTTATTGTGGAGATGGTGCTCAAGTATTTGATCCGGACAATTTTCTAAGGTGAAAACCACCCTTTATGTTTCTTTAGAAACGAAATGTTCTTGATTCATAACAATGATGCCTAAACACTTGAAATTCAACCCACAAACATAAAAGTTCAAACCAGTTCTGCTCCATTTTGATTCATATATGGACGTTATTGACACAAATTTGCTGAAGAGACATGAAACATCTTGTTTGACCCATCGATGCGCATTATTGACCCATATATGCTGAAATAGGCATGAACCATCAAGTGTTGAATATGTCTAAACCTAAGTACCAATCACTTGTTATGTTAATGGCATATCTCGACTACAAGGTTCAGATCAGAAGTAAAATGTACCGAGTCATTTATCAGTGATGACAATTTAATGGCTTATTAAGTGCTTATGTATCTATTTTTGTTCAATTGATAGGCAAACAACTGATTGGTTCATGAAACAAAAAGGATGACTTTGAACAATTAACTAATGATGCACAGTGACTATGATCTATATGTGTGCAAAAAGCAGTAATTTATCCAATGGAAAGACATTAATTAAGAATGTTATTCTTTGTGCAAACTAATATTTGTCTCTTTAAAATTTTAAGAGTTATGCAAGACTAGTTAGGCTTAGAGGCTTGTGAAGTCTCCAAATAAGTTCTTATAAGCCCAAATTTAAGTGGAAGATATGACACTTTGAATCTTTCAAAACTACGAATATCAATTTAGTTAATCACCTGATTAACAGTGCAATATTCACGATTCCATTACTCGGTTCGATTAATAAAGTTAAGAAAGTTTTAAAACTCCTACAGCATTCATTTCATTTGGATTTTACGTCGCCTTTAATACTTTTTGTTTCACTTACATTCACGTTTAAAGCTGTTCCAGTATTCTATCGCCTCTTGGGTTAACTGCTACTTAGATCTGGCAAGTCAACCAGGTTAATACTGTTAATGCTTTTTTTGTAGGTATCACGCTAATAGAATGCTGAGCTTCTACGCCCCAGGTGATTTTAATCAATATAAGATTGATTGCAATAGTCTTTTTAACTTTCTCCTACGCCACATACAAAATTGGAGCATTTTAAGGTTGTTCCTTGTATTTTTATGATGGATTTTGTATTGCATGGAAGGCTGATTGTGAGTGGAGTATTATAATTTACATTCATGGCATAATTGTCTTGTTGAAGTTTCCAGGAGTATCTTTTAATGAACTTTCATCAGTTAGATCGGTCTAGCAGAATCTTAAGCAATACAGTGTCCTTTGTCAGTTGTATTGTGATCAAAGTGATGCTAAGTTCTGTCTAGATTTCTATTGTACAAAAATTTCTACATCTGTTTTTGTCACTGGTAAATAATTTTTACGCATTATACTAGGAAGCTAAGGAGAAAAATCCCATTATTTAATACAACAATAACAAAGTGGTAAAGTCCCAACGAAAATCTCATTATGTAATTTTTGATTATTTACCTTCTTACTATTGTGCTGAAAGATATTTTGTAAAATATTACTCACCATTCAGAAAACCAATGATTGGATATTGAGATTGTCCTTTTCTTTTATGGCCAATCCTGCGTAATTATCTATTCATAGTCAACTATTCTATAGACAAGGTGATCTAGATTTTCATCGGGTTAATGCGGATAAGCATCTTCCTTCCAAAATCTAATCTTTGACTTCTGATTTCATGTTACTTTTGCATAACAAGGCTGGTGCGGAGAAGTACGTGATGTTATATTCTCGGACAACGGGAATGTGACAGTGGTATACCGTGTTACAATACGAGGATTGGATGGAGAGGTATTTGCCTGTGCAACAGCTCTCATTTCATGCCCTTTTGCAAATTTTTCTTAGATTGATTATAGCATGTCATCCTTGAAATTTCAGCTTCTTGTGCCGTTTCAACGTGGGTATGATTAGAAAATGGAATGCTTGAACTTGACCCATGAGCTTCTTGTTTCTGTTTTTTTATATCTGGGTGAATTATCAATCATATCAATCCACTAAATCTTTCTGGAAAAAAGTTAAAATAGTTCCCCCTTTACCCTATCATTTGCGGTGTGCAGAAAATGTCACCATGCACTTTACCCTATCCAAACTGACTGGTTTGCACTCTTTGATGCAAACCATCAGGTCCTAATGTCCCATACTTTGTTGCTGTTGCAGGCACACCGGGAGTCTACCGGAACAGTGTCTTCAAGCGATGGGCAGTTTGAGGACCCGATTGCGGCAGCTGAAGAAGTAGCCTTCTGCAAAGCCTGTGCTCGGTTCGGTTTTGGCTTGCATCTTTACCACGAGAATGAGGCAGTGTAGAAGAACAATGTTTACTTACATGTATCTTTACCATGCAAACGAGGCACCGTAGGATGATAGCATGGATGGGAACTGACCTTTTTTTCCAGATAAAATTGATGCAGTCGAGACGAGGTTTGGATGTCGTTTCATGTTCTTGAACCGAAATAGAAGAAGATAGTTATACTATTTATTATATATTTGTTTATTTATATATATAAATAAGATATAAACTGAAAGAGTAGGAAAAGAGATGAGCAAAGATGAAAAGAACACGAACCTGTTCATATTTTTCTAGGTAAAATTATCCTATAAAAATTTTCAAAGAGATTTTAACTTTTATCATAAAATTAAATTATAATTATTTATTTTTACTATATTATAAAAATTATTATTCATATTTTTTTTTTTATATCTATGAGTGCGTGCGGAGTTTCGCATATATTCTCTGCTACGGACGATCATCACCTTAAAACGTCACGGTTAGTTGCGTTCGGTCCGATCAGAGAGTCTCTCCCACCATGTGGAGAAGAATTCTGTTGAGATTGCCGAAGCTCCCTCCCATCTCCGCTCTGCCCCATCGATTCCTCCAACCACACGTCCTCCTTCCCCCATCGTCTCTCCCCCTTCCCAAATTCTCCTCCTCCGTCTCGTCCCAAAGCACTCCCATTCTTTGTCAAGATGACATGGACGATTGCGTTCTACGAGATGACCACGACGGCTTGCTTGGAGCGGCACCGGCGACCGAGAAGTTGGACGGCAAACTGATCCAAGACGTCGAGCACGTCATCGGCTGCCTCCGCGATTTCGGTGCCGACAACGCGGCCGCCAGACTGAGGCTGGAGCACTGCGGCGTGCAAGCCTCGCCGGAGTTGGTGGCCGCTGTCCTCTCCCGCCTCCGTAACGACTGGGGCGCCGCCTTCACCTTCTTCCTGTGGGCCGGGGCACAGCCGGGGTACGCCCCTTCCGTCCGCGAGTACCACTCCATGATCTCCATCCTCGGGAAGATGCGGCGGTTCGACACCGCCTGGTCCCTCGTCCACGAGATGAGGCGGAGCGGCCCGTCCCTCGTCACGCCTCAAACGATCTTGATCCTGATCAGAAGGTATTGCGCCGTCCACGACGTCGGGCGGGCGATCACCGCCTTCTACTCGCTAAAACGGTACGGGTTTTCACCGGGGATCGATGACTTCCACGGCCTTCTCAGCGCCCTCACCCGGTACAAGAACGTGGAGGACGCCGAGTACCTGCTTCTGTGCAACGAGAAGGAGTTCCCGTTTGAGACGAAGAGCTTCAACATCGTTCTCAATGGGTGGTGCAACATCATGGTCCGAATTGGGGAGGCCAAGAGATTCTGGAAGAACATGGCGAAAAGAGGAATCCAGAAGGACGTCGTGTCCTACGGGAGTATGATCTCCTGCTACTCCAAAGCCGGTAATCTTAATGACGTTCTGAAGCTCTTCAATCAGATGAACGACATGGGCATCGAGGCAGATAGGAAGGTCTACAATGCGGTCATTTATGCTCTGGCTAAAGGAAAGTGCGTGGAGGATGCCAAGCGTCTTGTGGCGACGATGGAGGATAAGGGTGTCGCTCCTAATGCGGTCACCTTCAATTCGCTGATAAGGCCACTTTGTAAGGTTCGGCGGGTTGACGATGCACGGAAGCTGTTTGATGAAATGCTGCACAGAGGGCTGTCACCTTGTGTAAGGACCTACCATGCCTTCTTTGATGCGGCAAAGAATGTGGAAGATGCGTTTGAGCTGTTGCGTAGAATGAAGGAAACAGGATGCGTCCCGGCAATCGAAACATACATCATGTTGATTAGGAAATTGGCTAGATGGAGGCAGCATGAGAGCGTCTTTAGGCTGTGGAATGAGATGCCAGAGAATGGGTTGACTCCCGATAGAAGTGCCTATATCGTCTTGATACACGGCCTGTTTTTGAATGGCAAGTTGGAGGAGGCTTCCGCATATTACGAGGAAATGAAGGCAAAAGGTTTTCTTCCCGAACCGAAGACTGAGGAGATGATCCAAGCATGGCTTTCTGGTAAGGATTTCGCGAGTCCATTGACAACGGTAGAGTTGGAAAGCAAGCAAAGAGCTCTTAGGAGCTCAGGGAAGCACAAACGTGTGTCTAAAAGAGAATACTTCAAACAGCCTGAAACGAGAAAAATTACCAGAGAGAGAGGTTTCTCTCTGTACGATAGCTGACGACATGCAGATTTAGTCTCTGCAAGTATCCTTCGGTTTCAAAGGTACTCAACATAACTATTCCACAGCCTCTGCACATTAATTATTAGCTTCAATTTATGAAACTCTTGCTAGTGATTTGTGCATGTGTACACTATGTTACTATTATTACAACATCTTTTCCATTCCAAATAATTATCTGTTCGGATGGTTTTCTGCTACCTTTAGAAGATGATTCGTATGAGCGACCAGGAATTTAGACTTTTATGAAGCGATGGAACTCGTTCTTCCATGCTTCATTGGATTGGGTCATATGTTTCATAAAGAACCAGACTGAGCAGATCAAGGTTTGATCTGTCTATCGAAATTTCATATCTAGATAATATGGCAAACAACAATCTGATCTGAATTCTTAAAGAAGAAGTTTGTTAATGTGGCTTACATGGTCGGCACCAATCATGTTAAAAATGGGGTAAGATATTTGGGCAAGCCAAAAGTAGATTTGTATAGCAGACAGTAGTCCGCAGTACATGTTCTTGTGAGATCAAACCATTTGATCATTTAATGGTATGTCTCGATGATGAAGTTAAAATGTTTAAGTATCATTTGAATTTTCATTTTTTTTTCTTATCCTTTTGGTATGTCTAAATTTGCTTCTCTCTTAATTGGTTACAATCTACCTACGATATGACGTAGATGAAACCACCAGTTTCCCTTCCCTTCCCTTCCCTTCCCTTCCCTTTCCTTCCCTCCATGAAGGATTAAAGATAATAATGGCAGAGTTGTTAATCCTAAACATACCTTTTTATTACCGCTTCCCTTCCCTTTTAATCCTAAGCATCAATGAATTTTCTTATTCCATGGGGCCTAGTGGATTGAACTATTGCCTCTCTTTTTCCAACTTCTCTCTCGCTCTTCGGAGCATCTCCTCCACATACTTGGGACTATTTGCAGACCAGGAAGCACAAATAATAATTATGAACTTAGAATAATTGTTCTTATTTCCACTGTACTAACCGAACTAGAATCCAGAGAATGAAAACAGAGAGAAAGACCAAATAAAACAAGAAAAGTCCCCATCATTTTAGGTGTTGATACAGCATGTTTAACTGATGATTTCATCCAGCTTAACGTTTCGGCTACTGTTTTTAACAGGAGAATTTAATTGCTATAAATTAACAGTTTAAAAAGCAGTTTAATAAAAAAAAAAAAAAAAAAAAAAATTGATGCACATGACAAAAAATTAATCATGTTTGATTACTTCAAAAAAAATCATTGTGCATGGCAATCATTGCATTGTCTGGCAGTCTATTCATCAGATACAACATAGATCAAAATGATCTCATTATGAGACCGAAATAAGTCAAAACACTTCACATGTTTGCTTTGCATTCTACTTATTGGAACATGTCACCTTCCTTGTGCCAGAATGTCCCCCACAAATTGTTAGAAAGCAGTAAGTCTAATGTTCACCAACATCTGCAGCTAAATTGGCTAGATTGCTCTCAAGCTCCCCGCACTGCTTGTGTGATTTCATCTCCTCTGACCTGTTTGATCAGTTCTGATGCTTGATCATCTCCGGCCCAAATTTTCGTCGCGCACCTTGGATTCCCTAGTCAGTTGCCTGGCACGTATTACAGGAAATTGCAAATATGATTTAGATCGGAAATATCAGCATAACGATGGTTCATTGTTCTCCTAATGCTTTATTTGTGTTCCTGAAGCACATATTCCCATCTCGTCAAACATAAATTAAAAGTACCTTTTGAAATCGAGAAACTTTCTTCTTGCAGCCTTTTAATTTTCCACTGTGGCTTCACCTTGGTGTTTTTTTCTTCCCTGCTTTCTTTTTCGCCTGTGCTATCCGCGGACCACCACGTTTGAACACAGCTAGAACTTCAATGCTGCAGTAGTGTTTCATGAAGGTATGCATCCATAATGTGCAATATAAATGTGGAACAGGAAAAAACATGATGCCAAGTTATGTAGAAGTCAAAGATTTCAAGCGGTTTAAATATTGAAAGCTAGAATAGTCAGTAGACAAGGTATTAAGAATTTAGCATGAGACTCCTTAATTTGTCACACGTCACTACCTCTGAGTACCGGGGAAGAAGTTGAAAGCATGAGCTTTTTCCATATACCATGCCTTGGACGACAGCAAGTTCCTGCTATCCTGTTGAAATGTTGTTCTAGTAAAATATCAGAAAAAATACCACTCTTCTTAATGGAAAGAAGAAAGAAAAAGTTAAAACACAGCATAGCATGCTTCCATGTTAAAGTAAATCAGTGGTATCTCCACCATCAATGCAGCAGCAATGTGAAACAACTGTACCTCCTTGAAACTTTCCCATCCACAACTTATGTAGATAAGAGTGGTAGGCCACTTTTGGCTTTTATCCCAAGTTGTTTTGCCTTCCACGTGAACAGAAGCTTCCCTTGCACGCAGAATCCATGGCCTTTTTTCATCCTTCATCTTTACGATTGAACTGTTTGTAAAGCAAATTTGTTTGGAGAACTTTTAGCACAAACAACTGAAGGCTCCATAATTGTATGCTTGAAGGCTACTCAAAAACCATGGTAAAGAAATTAACATTTCAAAGGATGAAATCCAAGGTCAGACGTGTACCCGTCAGGTGCTTGGCGAATCTTGCGTTCAGACAACGCAAAATGCCTTAATGCATCAATTAGGGATGGATGCAACCCTTTCCTAGGAGGATCCACAATCACGACGTCTGAACCCTCAAGCCAGCGAAGAGGTTCCTGCAAGCATAACGATCTTCAAATACTAAACAGTTTCCAAATGCTGGTAAAATCATGTCATAGTCCATTAAAAGGTTTAAGATTGCACTGCATACAAGAGATGCATCTGTGTTATGCCAACTAATAGTGCTGTCTATGGTTTTTGGTAACCGGCTGACTGACTTCTCAAAAGAAAGTTCCGACTCTTTGTTGATCTCAACACATTTCACAGATCTGTGAAAAAAACAAATTGTTATTATCCCCATCTCTTACGGTTGTATGATACTTCCAAGTAGAATTCAAAATTAGAGTCAGAGCACCAACCTGCATTTCCTAGTAGCAGCTAGAGATAATCCAATGATACCAGACCCCGCATACAAATCAACAACAGATGATCCGTAAGAAACATGCTTCTGCAACTTCCTTAGCAAGGAATTAAAAGCCTGTAGAGTCAGTCAGAGTGAACATCAGATTGAAGAAAAAAGCATTGCAAAATTCAGCATCAGTAAAGTTTCCATATCCATTTTTAATTAATAAAAAAAGTTTCATTAAAAAACAATGGAAAAATACATTTGATGACAAATCTTAGCATATCTGTCAAACATCATCCCATTAGGTATAGTGGAGGCAATTGTTCCTAGAAAAATTTTCCCAAATTACAATATGGACTCATTATTTCAGTGTCTTGTATCCTCGCATCTTTTAAACATAACTAAAAGGCCATCGTCCCAGTGCCGTCCATGTTTATCTCAAAGTTACCATCTAAACTAGTCTCCATCAGTCCAAGCCTCATCCAATATGTCTCCTTAAACGCACTAGCTTGTTCAACTATTGATCAAAGTTTGAGCAATAAATACATCTTATCATGTGCTAGGACCTTGTTCACTGACTGACATTTTAGACAAAATACTTGCTAACCTATCATCCATATTATAGTTTTGCTTTTTCTTTTAAAACAAACAAAACAATGTGACAATGACACAAATTGACAAAGCAATTAGCCGGTACCATACCAGTCTGACTGGTTGCTGAAACTGGTATTTGATATACTTTTAAAATTTTTATATAATAACACAAATTTTGCTCGACCATGGAGAAACAATAAAAATTATTTAACCTATAACAAGAGGATATTCACAATCGGCAAATCAAGAGCATCTATAATTCAGATATACATCAAAAACAACTTCCTTCTACATGCACTTCAACTATGTCACATATCATCAACAACTTAAATGTACCTCTCAAAGTTATCAATCACATGATTTACCAAGATGATTAAGAACAGGTTAACCCATAAATCTTCTTCCGTTACATAGACTAGAATCTCCATTTTTAACCCAACTATTACAAGTCCTGATTGCTCTCAGAGACAATAATTAACTGTATTCAATATATTTTCCACGTTGAATGCTAGGGATTTTCTATGCAGGTAGTTCAAGGGTGCAGTGATGATGAAATACAAATGCCCACTGCCAACTTATATCTCCACTTAATAACATGATATGGGGTTTGACATGCCACGATAAGCATCTAGCTCCTAGAATTCTGTGAAAATGATTTCTGTTGATTGGTCCACAATCAGTTAGAAAGATTTACCATCTAGATTGATAAAGAAAAACTTGACATTATTGCAAACTAATCCGCAAATTACAATGCTAAATCACTGAGAAGTGTGCTCATTACACTGGTATAAATCTGCCATTATCCCAAGGGCATCTGCAAGCATGTGTAGATGCCCACAAAAGATGCAGTAATACCAAAAGCGCCCACTAAAAATGGAATCAACAATTACTAAATTTATCATTCATCCATGCATTTGAGCAACAGTATACACTGGTTCTATGGAGTCCAAAAATAAATACCTTTTACTATACCTGTGTATTTGCTTGGCCAAAGCTTGATGGATCCAAACATATATCAATTCCTCCAATATGCTCCCAGAATTCTCTTTGTCCCAACAGATGTCTCCACCTGTTTCCAAAGATCACCTGTATATACAATCAACGCTTAAATAGGAAAATGATGACAAATTACTATTTTAAGGCTATGTGCACTGTAGCATCACAACAAGCTAGTAATGATTGTACCGAACAAAATATGTGCCAAACTTTTATGCAGTAAATGATGGATCCAAACTGGTATATTACCATGTGAAAAAGGTGAAGTCTGAGATATAATTTCTTTCATAATTTTGACTCGTAATTAGACAAGCAATTAACAAAAACAACAAATTGTCGTTTGTAGTCGATCGGATAATGAGTTCAGGGAGCTATAGTAAAGAAACTTTGCAGAATAGTAGATGAATGTTTAGCGCTTCAGCTTAAATTTTCTTCTATGATAGCACCTCACATTTATTTGTAGTGAGGAGAAAAAGAAAACCCATTTCAGATTAATAAAAAATAGAAAGAGAAAGAATGAAATGGCAAGTAAGAATATTGCAACATTACAGTAAAAAAAGAAAGAAAATCAATGATGAAACAATAACCCCATTTCAAAAGGAAGCTGTGCCAGCAAAGTTGGTAAGAGATATTCTAGGATCTATGACGATCTATGATGGTGACTACACCTAATAGGATTGCATAATTGATCTAGAAATTGTTCTATAGGGAACTTTCTTCAAACAACCTAACCAAGGGTCTAAAGATTTACTTGCACAAAGAGTGGAAACAAGCATAGGTTTGCACATGCCCACACCATGTTCACACACGCTTTTCATGGCATTGTTTTTTCTTCTAAATTTTACTCCATCCATACAACACATGCAGCAGGATTCAGACTCCTGATTTTATGACTGCGCATGCTGCTGCTTAACCACTAGGATGTCTACTTGGAGATTTCTAATGACATTATAATAGGTGCCACTACATACCATACTGACTTTTGTCATTATGAATAAGCTGTTTGATCAATGAGAGTGATTTTAATGGATGTGATGTGTAATTATGATGGATGTTTTTATTTTCTACTCAGTTGCATTATTGTAAAAATCACAATTAACTAATACGATGGATGAAAGTTGTAAAAAGAATAAAAGAATTATTAACATAAACCATTATACATTGTTCACAAAAAACCAAGACAAATCTTTCTTATGGGTTGTTTATTTTGTGAAATTGAAAGCTTATGAAGAACCAAAAACGCATTTAACCTAATGACAATTTTTTCAAAAAGTAAATAGTATTAATTTTGGGAACTATCAAATCAAGTGACAATCATTATGCAGGCTTAAATTTTTGAACATTAAACTTCACTATAATCATGTCATATAATATGTTAATGTTTAAAAGCTCATAAAAGAGGATCCATAACAAGTATAATAAAACACTTTTGATGTCATCCATAAATGAAGATGACAAGAAAAAAATTTCTTGAAATGTTTTTGGGCAATTTACTAAAAAAAGACCCTAGTAATGGGCTTTTACCATATGGCACCCATGCCCATTTTCTGAACTTCGACCAAAATACCTTCAATGAAATCATAAAAAGACAGCGATTGTCCTTTGACTACGTTTGACTTGACTTTTTAGAGCTGAATCCCTTGTTTTTTAGAGGAATTTTGCCAGGTCAGTTCAACAAAACCCAAGCCACTCAATTTGGTTTGATTGAGCCCTAGATAGCCCCTTAATTTCCCCCAAATTAACCCCCACCTCCTCCACCTCCACTTCGCCTCCCCCTCCTCCCCCTTCACCTTCTTCTCCTTTTTTTTTCCTCCGCCTCCTCTTCCTCCTCCCCCTTTGCCTTCTCCTCCTCCCTTTCCTTCTCATCTCCTCCGTCTCCTCCCACTCGACCTCGATCTCCCCCTCCACCTCCACTGTCTCCTCTTGCTCCCACTCTGCCGCCTCCTCCCCCTCCCCCTTGGCCTCATCCTCTGCCTTCACCTCCTCCTCCTGCCCCACCTCCTCTCCCCTCCATCTCTCCTCCTCCTCCTTTGCCTTCTTCTACTCCACCACTGCTCCCTCCCTCACCTCCTCCTCTACCTGCTCCTCATAATTCACCTTTATAAATTTCTATATAAAATTATCCTAAATTACCTAGAAAAGCCAATACACTCAAGTTTTACTCATTTACAGAAAATATAAAAAAATATTAATTTCTATATAAAATGATCTAAAATTCATTATAAAACTAATCACAAAATCCTACATTTCCTATTTCCTATTTCCTACATTGACCAAGTTACACTCAAAATTGAACTAGTTTAACTCGATCACTAACCCATTTTAAAATTAATAATTTTTATTTTTAGATAATTTCAGGATAATTAATTATCAAAACTTTGAGAATTCTACTAGAATATGATTCTAACAAAAATTCTACTAGTTTTTTAAATTTATGATGAATTTAGAATAAGTTTATATGAAAATGAATATACTTTTAATAGGATCTATGAACGAGTGTAACTTGATTGTAACCCAAGTGTAACTTGACTGTAACATGACTTTTATCGGAAAAGTATGAAGAGGAGGGGAGTGGGAGGGATTAAAAGGCAAAAAGAGGAGGGCGAGTGGGAGGTGGGAGGTGGGAGGTGGGGGAGAGGAGGAGGAGGCGATGGAGGGCGAGGTGGAGTGGGAGGAGGAAGGGGAGGAGGAGGAAGACAATGGCGAGGGGGACGAGGCAAAAAAGTGGGAGGAGGTGGATGTGGAGTGGGAGATGGATTGGGTGGAGAAGGAAGCCAAGGAGAAGAGGGAGGAGGGGGAAGCCACTGGAGAGGAGGAGGGGGTGGCGGAGTGGGAGTGGAAGGAGGAGGAAGCAGAGGTAAAGTGGGAGACTGAGTGGGACAAGGAGGAGAAAAGGAAGCCAAGGGGGAGGGCACGAAGGTGGTGCAGGAGAGGAGGATAGGAAGGAGGGCTAACCCAAACCGGTTTATTGCTCTAAACTGGTTCAGTGGCCTAAACTAGTTCAAAAAACTTTTGAAATTAGGATAAAATTGGTATTTATTAAAAAAGGGGCACCATGGTAAAACTAAATAGTGGGTGCGCCATTCAGTAAAAAAACAAATAGTAAGGGTGCTATTTGGTCAATTGCCCAATATTGTTTTCTTTTAATTGATAAAATCTAATCGGAATTAATTATAAGATTGAACTATAAAGACAAATATTATAAACTAAATGGTTCTTGACAAAGTGTTCTTAACAAATTATAAGAGTAAAATTTAGGAAACAAGTGTTCTTGACAAAGACCAGCATTAGGAACTAGGGGTTTTTGGCTAAGAAGACTAATATTTAATATATCAAGTGAAAGTTCATCAACAAGAATTGTAAATATAATTAAAACAAACGGATAAGAAGTTTCTAGATGCTAAAATTTTAGATATCTTGGATCCACTATTCAAGATCCATGAAGATATTTTTCATAAGATTAAAACAAGATATTTAAATGATAACAAAGTGCTAGATTTCTTTTTTTTTTTTTTGAAATTATATGACAGTTGTGAGGCAAGCTATATTTAATCAAATTGTTTGGTGGTTCACATAAAGGCAGTAGTATCATTGAGATGAGAATACCAAAATGGAAGTAACTCGAAACATTAGGGATTTGATGAAGGAAGAAACTCAGAAAATTTTGTTTATGGTAGTACATATATATCCAAAGAAGACCCGATGGAATAGCAAAAATGAAATATAGATATTGCGAATTTCATACAATATCCATATTAGGTACAATACCAAGACTAATTTTAAAAAATATATATTTAATACTTATAGGATACTCAAGAATTACTTCTTGGCAAAACTTTTGAGTGTAAATCTTTTAACTATAGATGAAAATCATATACAACTAGACATAATATTTTTTGGTACTTTAATTAAGTTTAGTAAAATTGAATCGGTTATTGCACTTTGTCTATCATAATTTTTTGCTACTGCATTCTTAAAGTACCTTCCAACTAACAAGAACTTTCATGATAGTTTAATTGGAAAAACGACATTTTTCAATTTGCTAAAGCTAGGGAAAGAGCAAAGAGCAAAGACATCAAATAAAAGATAAAAGAAGCTTGAAGAGTAATGAAAATAAAAAAGAGTGTGGGAGATGGTAGTATCCCATTAAGGTTCAAGGAGTCTAAGAGATCAAGAAATAATTTTATTGACTATTTTATTTAATAAATTTTTAAAAAATAAAAAGATGGTTGATGAATGAGTGATGAAGTTAGATCTTCAAAATTTCTTTAATTATAGAGAATTAAGATAAAGAACCACATTATGAAACTTTAAAGAGTGATTTAAGGTATAATAAAATGTAATAATATTATTAAATATAAAGTAAATTGATCTTAAAATATTAAAGTAAATGAAATAATATTATTATATTATAAATATTATTATGAAACCACATTATAGGAAATTGATCTTAAAATTACAAATAAAACATTATAAAAACAAGCAAATTTAAAAATAAAATAAAAATAATATTATTAAATATAAAGTAAAAGCATAATATAATAATAATTTTATTGTCCATTTAAATAAATAATAATAAAATCTAAAAGCTTTTAAATTTTCAGAACACATTGGAAATGACTTACAAAGTTTTTGATGATATTTTTTCCTCTTCAAGTATGTGAAATAGGTATTTTTACTAATTTTTAACTTAAAAGATTGATTAAATGTCATTTTTCTTCACAACTTTTTCTGAAAGACTAATGAAAAATATGGTCATTTTGAGTCCCTATTCCGATGTAATTCACCTCCCACTTTTTCTGAAAGTTTCAAAATATCAACAAAAATTCTAAATGACCATATTTTTCATTTTTTTAACTTTTAAAATGGATATTTTTACTTATTTTAGCCCTTAAAAACATGAATTTATACCTTTTTTATTTTTTTCTAATTTAAGATGAATTTACACAAGGTTCATTATCTCATGCCAACCATCGATGTCGGTCCTAGTCTAGACCAATACACATCAATCGATAGTAGCATACCGTATGTCAGTACACCAATACATATCAATATTAAAAAAATTAGTCAGAAAATGACTGAAAAATTTAAAAAAAAAAAACTCTTTCTAACCCCTTTTTTTTTCCAATTTAATGCAATTTCAATAAGAATAAAGTGTAAATGAATCATAAATGATTAGTAATTGTAGGTTTTTGGGCCTAATTACCCCCAAATTGGCCTTAAAATAAGATAATGGACCTAATTGACCATAGATTTAAGAGACACTACTCGCCTTTAACATGATGAGATTAAGTCTAATTACCTCAAATTGGCATAAAAAGTAACGTAACAGACCTAATTGAGCATAGATTTAAGACGTAGACATACTGATCACCCTTAACATGCTGTTATTAGATGCCTAATTATCTTCAAATTAGCCCTAAAAATAAGATAGTGGCCCTAATTGTACATAAAATAAAGAAGAATAATAACCCCAAATTATTCACCATTAACTAGTTATGATTAGGCAAAATTAGCCTACTTTGCACCTGAAAGTATGATAATGGACCTATTTGGGCCAGACATACTAATCACCCTTAACATGCTGTTATTAAGCCTAATTATCTTCAAATTAGCCCTAAAAATAAGATAATGGCCCTAATTGTGCAAAAAATAAAGAAAAATAATAACCCCAAATTATTCACCATTAACTAGTTATGATTAGGCAAAATTAGCCTACTTTGTGCCTAAAGTATGATAATGGACCTATTTGGGCCTAACATTAAGGGAAATACACTAATCAACCATAATTGTTCATAATAAGATACTAATATGGATCTAGTTATGTCAAAAGATAACTAAAACATAGAAAAACCATAAATTACCCTTTTGAAGTTTTTGAATCCCTATTCAGAAACAATGTAAATAACCCCAAAAACTCTGAAATTTTCAGAAAACTTAGAAATAACTCGAAAAACCTAAATGACCATTTTGCAACCATTAAAATGAGTATTTTTGTTAATTTCTGCCCTTAAATGTTGAATTTATCCTTTTCTTTATTTTATCCTATTTAAGATGAATCTATAACTACTTTGAGCCAAAAATCACTTGAATATTTTGTCTAGTTTTGTAAAAGGCCAAAGTTACACTATTTTTTATTATTTTTTAATGAGTTTATACTATTATTTTTAGGGTCTTTTTAAAAACCTCGAAATGATTTACAAAGGCCTAAATGACTTGTTTCCATTTTCAAGGCTTTAAAATGGGTATTGTTTACTAATTTTGACCTTAAAAGGTTGAACTTGTAATTTTTATTTTGTCCAATTTAAGGTGAATTTTCAACCACCTTGGACCAAAAACTACTTGAATATTAAAAAAAATTCTGAAGCTAAAGAAAAAATTATTTCTAGAAACCTGAGCTACATTATTTTGAAAGAATTTATATTGTTTTTGGGTCACTTCTCAAAAACAATGTAACTAACCACCACTTGTCCCAAAAATGTTCAAATTTTAGAAAGAGTTAAATGATCATTTTTTTATTTTTTAATCATTAAAATGTGTATTTTTACTAATTTCTACTCTTAAAGATTGAATTTATCCTTTTTTTCAATTTTTGTCCAATTTCAGGTGAATTGTAAGTTTGTAACTACTTTGGGCCAAATCACTTGAATATTATTAAAGAGGGTTTTCTAAAGTTTTGTAGAAAATTTTGTTTTTGGAGACTTGTTTTTTATGTCACTAAAAAACAATAAAACTCACCTTCCAGTTTTCTAAAAAAATCTTAAAATTTTCAAAGCCCTAAATGACTTTTTTTTAATTTTTTAGATCTTTGAATTGTTCTTTTACTCACTTCAACCCTTAAAAGATTGAATTGGTGTCATTTACCTAATGTAAGATGAATCTACAACCACTTTGGATCCAAAACCACTTGAATATTATTAAAAAAAAATTAAAGTTTAAAAAAAAATATTGAGACTGAGTTAACCAATTTTCGAATGGGACTTCACTGGTTTTTTCAGTCTATATTCAAAAACAGTTTAACCTCATTTCAAAACAGTGTAACTCAACTCCCACTTCTTTTAAATTCCTAAATTTTCAGTAGACCTAGGAAATTTCTTACTAAGAACTAATTGATCTTTCCTTTTTCCAATTTTTTGAGCTTTTAAAATTATATTTTTTATTCATTTCAGTCCTTAAAAGGTTAAATTATTTCTTAATTTCATGAAATTTAAGATGACTTTATAACCATTTTGAAGCAAAAACCACTCGAATATTATAGGATTTTCTAAAATTTTAAAGACTTATATTATTTTTTAATGTGGCTATACTATTTTTGGATCAATATTAAAAAAATGTTGAACTCCATTTAGTATAACTTAACTCCTAATCGTTTCAAAATGTACCTAAATTTTTTGAAAACTTGAAAATAACTTAGAAAGACCTAAATGACCTTTTTTTCATTATTCAGCCATTAAAATGAGTATTTTACTAATTTCAATCTTAAAAGATTGAATTTGTGTATTTTTTATTTTGCCCAATTTAAGATGAATTAACAACCACTTTGGGTCAATAACCACTTGAATATTATCAAAAAAGATTGGGGTTATACTGTTTTTATCTCTATTTTATACTAGTGTAACCTCAGTCTCTAAACAACATAATTCACCTCCTATTTTTTCTAACAATACACTGGAATACACTGGGTCAAAAACTTATTAATATTATCAAAGAATATTTTCTGAAGTTTTAAAGAAAAACTATCTTTTTGGAGTTACATTATTTTTAAACATGATTATACTTCTTCATAACCTAATTTAAAAACAGTATAACTCATCTTTCGCTTTTTCAAAAAAAAAATTAAATTAAATTTCCATAGAATCTTGAAAATGATTTGTAAATTCCTAAATGACCACCTTTTATCTTTAAGCATTCAATCTTTAAATGACACAAGTTTAGTAAAAATACCTATTTGAAAGACCTAAAAATGAAAAAAATCAAAGACTCATAAGGAGCCATAAGGAGACTTTACTAGAAACAAGGTTTGTCGTATCGCAACGTACCGTCCGGTATGAGCGGTACATACCAGTTCGACATGGAAACAATATGAGCAGTACATACCAGTTTGTCGGTAAGCCCCACGATACCATGTATTAGTATGTTGGCACAATTCGATATGTACTATACCGATGATCGATCAATATATCATCACAGATCAGTAAGGCAAACCATGACTATAAACACTAAAAAAAGACTTGATTTTTTTATTTAACTAGAAATATTACCTTATGAAAAGCTCATTAGTATAAAAAGATCCATGTTGACCCTTGGTTGAGATAATACTCTAGCTAGTTGGTATTATTTATCATGGAAATCAACCTAATGTCATATTTAATATTATATATTTAAAATTCTCTTTGTTGTCATATTGAATCCTCAATCTAAAGGTGACATATTAAGGTATCTTATAATATCAGTATCCCCTATTTGTATCTAGTTCTAGGCTTTATCATGGATTGGTTATTCAATTGATTCAGCTTAAAGATTAGTGGTGCAGATAATAGCTTTCAAACTGCTGCTTGGGTTATTGTAGTCCTTCGGGATTATACTAGCCGAAGCAACAAGCAGGACACTGACCATACTTTACCTAGGCTTTTAAAATAAAAGCCTGCCCGGACTATGGCATTCTAAGCTTTATAATAAGGTAGTCCTGGATCAAAGGCTTTGAACCTATATCAGATCCTAACAAGTAAAACTTTAGCCCTCCAGGGCTTGAAACATTCAACCTTGGGTCAGGTCTCAACGACTTTTTCTTCTTGGCGACAATGAAAAACATAAGATGAGGAAGAGAAAGAGAAAAAGAGAAGAGGAAGATCCTTCTTCCACACCATTGTTTTCTGTCTCCAACATATCCAATTTCCATTATTAAGCAAAGAAAAGGAAGATAATTTATCTACCTGAAAGTTCCCTTTTTAATAGTTCCTATGTAATGGATATTGACATAATATATATCAAGCAAGTAACCAGAAAAAACTCAAAGATGAGCAGAGAGCCATCTATAGCAACAGTTAATAGAATACAGATAACCTAATATTAAAACATTAAGAATAGACACGTGTACCATTCACATACATTGCTGTTTGATGTCTGAAAGTTAGCCCATATTGAGTGAATTAAATGGTTGCTACTTCTTGCTCCACCATTTCTCCACAAAAACTGCAAAGCATAATACAAGAAATATTAAAAGAGAAAATATATATATAGGAAAACCTTTTGGGAATCGAGAAGCAATTAAATAAAGAACTTACATTAGACAAAGCATTCAACTTTTCATGATTCTCCGAGTGTTCATTTCTTGAGTTCCAAACAAGTGAAATCTGTACTTTTCCTGTAAAAAAAGAAACAAGACTTAAATCTCATCTCATATTCTGACAATAAACCATAGAGAAAGCATGCTGCTAAGATTCACTAACCATTTTGATATCTGTCTGAAACTGGCAGAGAGGTATTATATGTTGTTACAGCCATCTGAAATTTCAGGATTACGGTGCATAAACAACTGAGAGAACTTGGCTCTGATATCAATTGTTAAGATCGTAAAGGCACTAAGAGGGGGGGTGAATTAGTGCTTTCGAAAAATTTCGGTCTGAAAGTTCGATCAATAAATCTGTATCGAAAATATGATTTAACAAAAAGTGCGAGTAAGGATTACTTAGTAAGTAAATCAGTAGCAGTAGTAAATCAAGGCAAAAGAAGAAATGCAAACCAGATTTATAGTGGTTCAGTCGTATTGACCTACGTCCACTCCCGATTCCTCTTCTTTCGAGGCCACCAGCTTTCATTACCGATCTTCTTTCAATGGGCGAAGATCAATTACCCTTGTTATAACTCTTTCTCCTTTTTACAGGTTTAAGAGAGAACCAGTACACCCCTCTTTTACAAAAGATCTCTCACCTCCCTTAGAATAACTTCTAGACTCAATGAGACAGAGACTCAACACTTTTCAAGAATTTACAACACTTTAAAATCACAAGCTTTTCATGCTTTGTCAAGCAAGCATGAGAGGGGTATTTATAGGCCCCAAATAGCTTCAGAAATAGAGCCAAAAATTCAAATCCTCGGGTTTTCGGGGTAGTGGCGATACCACCGCCTGATAGTTTAAGCACCGGCCAGGCAGACCACCGCCTAACACAGCCTGAGAGACTATGTTCTGGCGGTACCACTACTAGTCTAGGCGGTACCACCGCTGACTCTGGTAGTACGACCATCGAGTTTTCTAGAAAAGTACATTCCATACTTTCTAGCTCACAAGCGGTTCCACCGCCAGGCCCAGCCTCAGGTCACTGAATTAGCCTTCCAATAGGCCCAATTTAATCCTAATTCAGGCCCAATGGGCTCCTAATCAAGTTGGCATGGTTGTACCCAAAACTAACTCAATTAGACACTTAAACTGCTTCGATCAAGACACAATGATTACAATCATGAAGCCTACGTTCTCCGGCATGTCATTAGTTCATCCGGTACTTTGTCCAAACTCCAAACTTCCAGCGCGTCCTCCTGTCCTTCGGTGCGTATTGCCCGATCCATCGACATATTGACCTCCCGCAACATCCGATCTTCTTGGTGCAATGCCCGATCCTTTTGGCCCGATACCCGATCTTTGACATAATGTACTCCGACCCAACGTATGATTCTCCTGCTTCAATCGATTTGCCTTTACATGATTAAAGTTTGTCCTGCGTCACTTTTCTCAAACACTCATTAGTTCATAAACTCATCAATTGATTTCATCATCAAAATCCGAGATTTAACAATGACGCTCCTACAACATTCGACCCTCATTCTAGCGTCAAAATGTTAACACACAAAGACTATCGACTAGTGAGTTAGCCCGGTTGGTTCTCTGCCAAAAGTGCAGGTCCCTTCCAATGACAATTCCTGGTTGACGTAGAGAGCAGACATTACGGGCAGGAGCAAGGAAGCTGTAGGAAGAGGTAGTGCGCTACGAGCAGTTCAGTCTTTGAGCAGTGAAGCTTGGTTTGGGAGTTGGGCGATCTCCTTTGATGAGTAGCTTTCTGGTTGCGCCTTCGATCTATGTCGATGACCCTACACAACAAGCTTGACCACTCCGATGCTTAAGTCAGGAAAGCAAAAAGGGAGGAAGACAACAGTATCAGTAATGAATTAAGTGAGTAAAGAGTCTTTTTTTTCTTGTCTACCCTAGCTTGGCCCGGGGCATGACTTTTTCTTGTCTACCGCTGGGTGGAGCAAATGGGCCTTTGTCTAGGATGACGCCTCCCGAGGGCAACATGGTGGAAACATTTAATGCGGGCGACTTATCGATGCATGCTCCCAAGGGCAGCGTTTAGGGACTATCGGGATGACGCCTCCAATCAGGCTTTCTTGCTTCTTTGGCTTAGGCAGGGCATGATCCCCTCGTCGTTCGTCCAAAAGGGAAGGTTGGTGAAGCCAGGCGATGCCACCGACCATTAATGTGTTGCAGATTTATTTTCCCAACTATGGGATCGATGAGTAGTTCCGACGAGCCCACTTCGGGAAGTCAAGGCAGGTGATGTGACCTCCTGTCGGTTGTCGTAGGGAGTTGGTGGCTCCGGGCCTTCGTTTAGGTGTTGCTTACCTGACGGGCGAAGTTGGGGGGTGTCAGGATTCATCTCTATCAGGATCATTTCCCAATATCCGTACACGAACTTCATCTAGTTCTTTGTTTAACCTATAAAAAATTGAAAGGCTCGATCTCTCTCAAGCATTTTTATGTATCGAGCAATATCAACAACATATCATCACTCAAAATCATAAAAAATATCAAGCCCTTGCCATAGTGTCTTCAAGGTATTCTTCAAGGTATTAAAGTATTTTATAACATTAGTATTACTTTGTTTAAGCTCTTTAATCATGTTTGTAATCTCAAATACTTGGGCTGAATTCCCCAAGGTTTTTAATCTCGTACTGTATCGCCCGGTACGAGTGGTACATATCGATTCGCTAGCCTATCAACACGCGGACCGCATGCTACCGTGCGGTATCAGATTTTTGGTCCCACATTGGGGGATACAGGGCTATACCTAGTGGTAACGATCAAAATTTCAACCGTTACCAACCTACTGTGTGGGTCGATTTCGACCGTTACTAACCTATACCAAGCGATAACAGTCGAAACCGACCATTATCGAATTATAACAGTTTTCAAATGGCCAATTTAACCGTTGGAGGCATCCTAAGGGGTTTTTAAACCCTTTCCTCCCCCCCTCTTTCAATCCATTTCATTGACACTTTCTATTAACCTCTTTCAAACTCATTTTTACTCACAATCATTCTCTTATTCTCACATTTTCATTCTCCTGAACTCAACAAAGCAACAATTTATGGATTGGATCAAATTTAGGAGGCTAATTTGGGAGGATTAACATACATGACGTAGACACAGAATGAAGCTCATTATATTCACGATCGTCGTATTATGGAGAATCTTACGGTGAACAGTAGTACGATGATAGTTGGTCATACTTCTCCGAGCAATAGTATGATACGAAACAATAGATCAGTAGCGAAAGTAAAAGTTCTAACATTCACCAATACATGCCTTAGGAGCCACCTCGGATTCATGTGATTCACGACGATCAACCTACTACCATCACCACATTGATGCACTAATGACATACGATGTATCAATACACTATGTCATAGGATTAATTTCAAGATTGGATACGACAAACATATCATATTGATATGCAGATACATAGGATCGAGGACCCCGATCCACCACCTATGGTGGCCAGTCGTTCGTTTTGGTGGTAGAATCAAGTAGATCTACACATGTGATTACTTAATTCATTTGAATCTTAAAGTTTCAATTATATACAAAATAATCTAACAATTAAAATAATTTTTTCGTAGATAATTCAATATTAATGGAAGGACTATCCGGAACGAATCGAAATTCCGAACCTTACACAAGGCTACTCCTCAAAGCTCGAAAAAAATATGTGGCATTATTCTTACTTAATTTACATTAGTTTTGCTAACACTATATTAAATGTATATTTATTTCTAACTTAAAAACACTATCCTAACTTTTTTTTCTTTTTTTTCAGGTTTTCTCAGAGGGTTTTATGCCTATTTTAGGCGTATCGCTCAATACGCTGGTATGTATCGTACCGAGCAAGGCTCGATATGCCGGTACGATACAAGATTAAAAACCTTGGAATTCCCCATATCTGAATATGTCTTGACCACAACATCTCATAACTCCTTTGCTATTGATAAAAACATATATGTTTGGCCAATTTCTAGTTCCATAGAGTTTATCAACCATGATATGATCATGGAAATTTTAGAATCCCACGATTAAAATGGATCATCCTCTATAGGTGTTGTTGTTAATCTGATCATATTGCCGATTTTTTTTCTCCCTCGAATATACAACTTTACGGACTGAGATCAATGAAGAAAGTTTTGTTTGTTGAGTTTATATGTTGTAATCAGCAAGGATGGATTGTCAGCTAAGTTGTTTGTTGGAGATGGAAGTATTGGTTTCATCTTCTCTCCTCTGGACGTAGTAGCACAGGTTCCCCATGAGTAAACAACGAAAAAGAAATAGTTAGGGGCTGATCCGAAGAGTGGCAGAATAGAGGAAAAATTTTCAGCAATTAAGGTTGAATGAAAGAAGAAAAATTATTTCTATAGGAACCAAGCTCTAATACTATAAACACAAGGGAATATAGTTTTTCTCATTCATACTCCTTTTTGTATACAAAGGAAGACATATAAGCCGATTACAAACTATACAACTAAGGAAATTGATTTTGTACAATATTTCATTCTAATCTATTTTCTATAATATGGGCTGATTTAATGCTGATTAAGTCGCCCAAAATAAGGGATAGATTCCCTTAAGTATGGGATTATATAATCCCTTAATTATGGGATTTTCCACACCTATTCCTAGCGATTAATCAATTAATAAAACATCTTCATTGGATCTGGCAAGGAGTGAGGTATTGGCACCTGAAGTTTTAACATAATGCTTTAGTTAGGACATTTGACAATCAACAGCAACAAAAAGAAAATGTGCAACAAGATCTATGGATCCATTTTATAAGGTTTGATCAATTTCTTCACCAGATCTTAAAATGTGCAATTGTCCACGTAAAACAATTATGGAGCTCCTTGTAACAAAATTCATCTGAATCACCTATATCTGCATTCTTCACCAGCATGTGAAGATGAAACATCGACAACACAGTGATCATGCAAGACAGTTGACCTTGGTGACAAAGTAAATTTGAGTGGAGAATTGTTATGATGCAGAATAGAATCAATCTGAACTCCAGAACTATTCAATCACCATGTCTTCAAAAAATGGAACCTATGAGTGCTAGGATGTGTTTGATCAGCACTAGATGAATAAGGGCAGCAGCTGGCTTATTTTGGTTAAGGTTTTAGATGGAAACTGGGATTTGATGACCAGCAACCCTCTCTCAAGATGGAAATCATAGAACATTCAGGTAATATAGCAAGTTCTAAACTGAAAAGGAAAGAAGAGAGGGGTGATATTACAGCTATATTGTAGTGCTGGTATTGTAGTGGTACTATAGCAATACAACAGCACACGAGTAATTAATTCCATTTAGCATTCTTTATGTAATAAATGGAAAATTCATAGACTGATACAGAGTCATAGTTAGGTACTATAGTGGATGTATATCTTCAAGAGTACCTCATGAGAATTTTTATTATGAAAAAGAGCTAGTTGAGTTGGTAGTTCTTTTGTTAGTATTAACTCTTGGGTAGTCAATTTTCCTCAGAGAAATGGATTTTATCATGATAGGAGCATCATTGGCATCACATAAGACTGTTGAAGCTTAACAACTATTTCAAAGAAACAAGAAAAGAATAAGGAATTAAAAAATTAAATGACTGCCTAAATATTACCCTGATACTTCAACAAGCAATTTGTACTCCATAGAACTTGTGTTAACTTTGAAACTCTTCTAATGGGGTAAAAGTGGGCAGCCAAATAACTCCTAAGAAAAAGTATATTTGAGCACTTATTTCTTCCATATCAAAAATTGAAGATGAATAACAATACTGTAGAGATCTAATTGACCCACAGATCCTAGTTATGTAACGAGAACTTAAAATTTGAAGTGAAAAGAAAAGCCAAGGATGATGGTAGCAAGGTTCTTAATTTCGTACAGTACCAGAGTTTCGAACTCAGCTCGGTACGATACGATATAAGTATACCGAGCGATACGTTTCGGTATACCGCCCGGTATATATATATATATATATATATATATATATATATATATATATTAAAAATACTATGTTGCCTCGATACTCCTCGTGCGCTGCCCGCGTGAGGAGGAGGTTTCCTTCTCCCCACGCGAAAAAACAAAAAAGAAAGGCTCGATTTCTGCCCACATGGGGAGAAGAAACCATTTCCTCCTCTCCGCGAGAAAAAAAAAAAAAAAACAAAGAGAAAGGCGACATCGCTCGGTTTCCCTACCCAAAAAAAAAAAGAAAAAGAAAGGCAACGTCACTTTGTTTCTGACCATGTGGGGAGAAGAAACTGAGGGTTCCTTCTCCCCGCAAAAAAAAGTAACAAAAAAAAAGCCTCGTTTCTTCAGCCTACGTGGGGAGAAGAAATCGCTTCTCCTCGTGACGTCGCTGAGGCTCTTCTCTCCCCGCGTGGACGAGAAGTCGCCGCGACGTCGAGGCCTCGTTGCCTCAAACGAGGAGGCGACATCATCTGTGGCATCCGACGAGAGCGGGCGACGACGGATCAGGATCGTCGAGGGAGAGCGACGTCGGATCTTCAGGTTTTCTCTTTTCTTCTCCCTCTTCTTTCTTCTCCCTCTGCTAATACCATTCGGTAGCGAGCGGTGACGATCGATTTAGGATAATATCACAAGTGTTCTATTCTATACAATCACAAAAAATAATATTTACCACATGTTCATATCATTACACAAATTAACTTAACATTCCAAAATCCTAAACATGAGAGGTTCTTTCAACTTTTATAAAACTCATAAGTTCATATTTACCATCAACATTCCATTAGACACCAAGTATACTTATATAACAAAAAACATATCATCCACTAAAGGTTTGCCCCAAAATCTTCTAGCTTTCCACAACCTCGGCCCAATTTAAACATTTTAGCAAGCGACAAGTTACATTGACAAATTTATATAGCAACGGAGTGAGCATATAGAGCTCAGCAAGTGACTAACATATCCATAACCAAGGTTCGCTGTACCGTACCATACCGACGTTTCGACCCAGGCTTGGTATGGTACGGTACCGATGTACCGGGCGGTACATCAGGGCGTACCGAATATTTTTTATTTTATACTGTAGCAGTGCTACAGTATAGTACCGTAGTACTGTGGCACTGTACGGTACCAGACGGTCCGCGTACCGATAACCTATCGGATCGGTACGTACCGCCCGGTACGGGCGGTATGCTTCGGTACAGTAGAACTTGTCCATAACGAAAGAGGATAGTTTTAAACAAATAAGGTACCAAATACAAAACAGGGATACAAGAGTTCATAGATAGCCACTCAACGAATGCAGAATTACAATGTCATTTCATTCGAAGCATGTTTTGTTTATAACAAGGGAGTAAAAACTAATTGGAGCATATCAATGACATAAGGAGCATTTCAGATATCAATGGCATATGAAATGTTTCGAAACATATCAATGGCATATGAAGTATTTCAGAGCATAACAATGACATATGAAATGTTTCGGAGCATATCAATGGCGTATGAAATGTTTCAAAGTATAACAATGGCATATGAAATATTTCAAAGCGTATCGATAACATATGAAGATTTCGGAGGCATAAGAAGCATTTCAGAACATATCAAAGAATAAATACGAAACAGAAGCTTAAACGTCGTATTTGACGTTGCATTCATTCCAAACATCCAAAGCACACATAGAAGCTCAAACAGAAGCTCAAACATCCAAAGCACACATAGAAGCATATAATCAAAGCTTTAGATATCATATCAAACAGATATAAGGTGAAGTGGGATCCTAAACATAATCTCTCACGTTTGGGAGCATCATCTATCCACGTCTGAATGAAGCCAGAGGGGGCCGACAGAGCAATGCGGGCTCTAAGCATACACCCTTTACCATTTCTGGCAAAGGTCCAGATAATCCCTTTACCATTTCTGGCAAAGGTCCAAAAAATCCCAAAAATATCATAGTACAAAAGGACGTTGTGAACAATAAAATTGGCATATATCGGAAACACATGCGGAACAACGGAATGCATGTGCCTATACGAAACATTGCGATACAAACATAAAGTTTACATAACAGATTCAGGTATGCAAATACTTGTAGGACAAGAGTATATAGGAATTCGAAGCAACAATGTAAAACTCAACTGAAGTAAGGATTTTAGCTGAAATCAATTTCCAAAGAGACGAAACAAAAATAGACGAAATCGACGAAAGCTTGATTTTGGTAGAATTTGATAGGAGCATTTCATGAACTATTTGAATAACCATTTATGCTTCAATTTGTATAAGATAAGTGTCATTCGAAAGATGAATCAATCAAGTTTTAGATAAATCAAGATTTATATGAAATGGACTTTCCAACACGGAGTTATCAATAGTTTAGTAACCAAAGGTCAGAGAACATTATCCATGTTTTGCATAATTCATAGAGTTGATTAGAACAAATGCTTCAATAGGTATTTATGCTCCAAATCATTCAAATCATATATACACAAAAAGATTTATGAGTCTAATTTATGATAAATCATGTTTTGCATAAATTAGAGTTTTCAACAGAGAATTATAAGCAATAGAGTACTGAAAGGTTAGAACCGACAGTCTCTGTTTTATAGATTTTATAGGGTCAGTTGAAATAACAGTTTGGGTAGGTAATTGGACTCCAAATTTATCAAACTTGGTATCAAAAGAAAAAGATATGAGTCTATTTCGGATGAATTTGGTTTTTCCTAAATCAAGAATCTGTGCAGAATGTTATGACTAGAAAAATGCAGAAAGGTCAAATACTGAAAAATTCTAGATTCACAGTTTTATTCCCAAACGATGGAAATATCATATGCAAAGCCAAAATCTTCCAAAATTTTCAGAATTAAGATGAAATCAGAGATCAAGATTTCTATAGGAAGGGGTTAGAACACTTGCCTTAGAAAAATTTGAGTCTCAAATGTGTGGAATTAATGTAAGGCTTCTTCTTCCTCTACTTCAATTCCTCTTCCCTTCTCTTCTCAAACTTACGCTAATTGCAGCTCCTTTGTTAAGTTTTCCATTAGTTTCTCCTTTAATTACTTATGTTTGGCTAACACAAGGATTGCTAAATGGCAATCATGCATGAAAGAAGCCTATGTATCATCCATTGAACAAACATAGGTGGCACCATCCTTAGGTTAGCTAGTGACACATGTCCTCCATTTTTTTTTTTACTTAATATACATCTTTCACAAATCATATTCAATTACTAAGATTTACATTTAGGTCCCTATATTGCAAACAAGCCCTTATAAAATTTTTAAAAATTAGGGATGTTACACTCTCCCCTCCATAAAAGAAAATTTTAATCCTCTAAATTTGTCATACCTCCTTCGACCACTGATTTAGAAACTTTGGAATCTTATTCAATGATAGCATATACTCTAGCATGGGCTGATGGTCTAGGAGGCAATGGTTGTTTCTTCTTCTTCAGAAGGCAATCTTTTATTTTATGATCCAACTTCCCATAAGCAAAACAGGCTCCAGTTACCCAAAAACATTAACTTATTTCATGATTAAACCCGTATCTTGCACATGGTTGAGTCCTCTTTGGTGACTTTTCTTTCTCGACTCTAGATGCCTTTACCTTCTTATTTCTTATTTCAGATTCATTCCCTCTCTTATTTTTGCTGATAAGCTTGTCTTTATCTTTCTTACCATTGATTTCCTGAATTTCCTCTAAGTTTCTTTCAATTATCAAAAGCCCTTTCTACCACATCAGTATATGTTTGGAGTTTTAAAGCTAATATCCGACTTCTTATTGCTGGCCTTAGGCCCCTTTCAAATTTCTTTGCTTTTCTAGTTTCATCATTTGCTTTTCTAGTTTCATCATCGGTTATATGATGTAACATCCCATTAGTCCCACATCGGAAGTGGGCAATGTGTATGATTAGCTTATATGGGTCTAATGAGTGTACTACGTTAACTCCCGCTTAAGCATTTTGGTTCGTAGTTGAAGAATCAAAATGGAGTTATTGGCTAGTTGACTCATCAGACTCGGGTCGTGACATTTGGTATCAGAACCGACCTAGCATTTGGGCAGGGTGAGAGGGCTCGAGTATGAAAGGGCTACCCGTGGATGGAGTCGAGAATTCATCACGGCGTGGAGCCACCACTGAGTTAAACCTCACATGCACTATGCTAGGGTTTGATCTGGGATATTGTTGGGCCTTGACGATGACGTCAAGCTAATTGAGTTGGGGATATTGTAACATCCCATTAGTCCCACATCGGAAGTAGGCAATGTGTATGATTAGCTTATATGGGTCTGATGAGTGTACTACATTAACTCCCGCTTAAGCATTTTGTTCCGTGGTTGAAGGATCAAAATGGAGTTATTGGCCAGTTGACTCATCATACTCGGGTCGTGACATATGAGTGTCAAATCTGGAGAGTTCAATGAATTTAGATTCATATTGTGCTATCGTCAAGTTTCCTTTGATAAGATTCAAGAACTTCAATTTTTTTTGCTCTCTAATGCAATCTGGGAAATATTTATCGTTGAACTTTTCTACGGATACCTTCTATGTGATTGGCTTATGTTTGACTTCAGAAATCTTTTTAATTATTCTCCACCAGTGCTCAGCCTCTCCTTCCAACATAAAGACGGCAAGAGAAACCTTCTGATCATCAGGGCAATTTAAGATGTCAAATATTTACTCTATCTGCATCATCCATCGTTCTGCTATCAATGGATCAGGCTCACCACTAAAATTGGGAGGACTGAGCTTCTTAAACTGTTCAATTCCCAACCCAGTATGATTTGATGTCCCCGTTCCATCATTTCTTTCTTGTCAGACTTATTGTTGCATCACTTTTGTCATAGTCTCCAGAGTTCTCATAATACCACCCAATTGATCAGAAGTAGATTCAACAGGAGAAACAAAGGATCTCGTCATCCTTGCTTCCTAAAAACAACAAAAAAGATTTTTTTTTTATCAATCTTTGAATAAAATCACTAACCTCAAATTTTATTACGCATCTAACATATCAAAAATCTTAGTGATCCTCAAAATTTATTACGCATCTAACTATCAGAGCATGATTTGAGGATGACTTAGATATTTGATATGTTTGATGTGCAAAATATATTGAGGTCTAGTAAACTATAGTAGTCGGTGAAAAATTACTTTGATGTCTTTTAGGAATCCATGATGTCGAGGACATTCGGTCCTCTTGCTTCATCTTCTTTTGAATAATTGAGTGAGATGAAAGTGTTGATAGGGGACATCAAATTAGAATAGACTAAGAATGGGATAATTTAAGGTGCTTATTCCTCCTAGTTTTAGTGGTGAGCCTGATCCAATGGTAGCAGAACGATGGATGATGCGGATAGAGAATATTTGATGTCTTAAATTATTCTGATGATCAGAAGGTTTCTCTTCCCGCCTTTATGTTAGAAGGAAAGGTTGAGCACTGATGGAGAACGATAAAAAGGATTTCTGAAGTCAAACACAAGCCAATCACATGGAAGGTATTCGTAGAAATGTTCAACGATAAATATTTCCCAGATTGCATTAGAGAGCAAAAAGAATTGGAGTTCTTGAGTCTTATCTAAGGAAACTTGACGATAGCATAGTATGAATCTAAATTCACCGAACTCTCTAGATTTACCACTCATATAACCGATGATGAAACTAGAAAAGCAAAGAAATTTGAAAGGGGCCTAAGGCTAACAATCAAAAGTCGGATATCAGCCTTAAAACTCTAAGCATGCTGATGTGGTAAAAAGGGCTTTGATAATTGAAAGAGATTTGGAGAAAATTTAAGAAATCAGGGGTAACAAAGATAAGGACAAGTTTATCTGCAAAAGTAAAAGAGAGGATGAATCTGAAATAAGAAACAAAAGGGTAAAGACATCTAGATTTGAGAAAGAAAAGTCACCGTAGAGAATTCAATCATGTGCAAGATGCGAGTTAAATCATAAAACAAGTCAATGTTTTTGGGTAACTGGAGCCTGTTTTGTTTGCGGGAAGTTGGATCATAAAATAAAAGATTACCCTCTTAAGAAGAAGAAAGAGCTACTGCCTCCTAGACCATCAGCCCATGCTAGAGTATATGCTATCATTGAATAAGATTCCAAAGCTTCTAAATCAGTGGTCGAAGGAGGTATGACAAATTTAGATGACTAAATTTTTCTTTTAAGGAGGGGAGAGTGTAACATCCCTCATTTTTTAAAATTTTGTAAGGGTTTATTTGTAATGCAGGGACCTAAATATAAATCTTAACAATTGGATATGATTTGTGAAAGATTCATATTAAGTTTTAAAAAAAAAAGGAGGACAAGTGTCACTAGCTAACCTAAGGATGGTGCCATCTATGTTTGTTCTATGGATGACACATAAGCTTCCTTCATGCATGCTTGCCACCTAACAATCCTTGTGTTGGCCAAACCTAAGTAATTAAAGGAGAAACTAAAGGAAAACTTAACAAAGGAGCTACAACAAGCGTAAGTTTGAGAAGAGAAGAAAAGAGGAATTGAAGTAAAGAAAGAAGAAGCCTTGCTTTGGCTTGAGGTTTTGCATCAATTCCACATATTTGAGACTCCAATTTTTCTAAGGCAAGTGTTCTAAGTTCTAACCCCTTCCTATAAAAATTTTATCTCTAATTTCATCTTAATTCTGAAATTTTTGGAAGATTTTGGCTTCGTCATGATATTTCTGTCGTTTGGGAATAAAACTGTGAATCTAGAATTTTTCAGTATTTGACCTTTCTGCATTGTTCTAGCCATAACATTATACACAGATTCTTGATTTAGGAAAAACCAAATTCATCCAAAAATAGACTTATATCTCTTTCTTTTGATACCAAGATTGATAAATTTAGAGTCTAATTACCTACCCAAACTGTTATTTCAACTGATCCTATGAAATCTGTAAAACAGAGACTGTCGATTCTGACCTTTCAGTATTCTCTTGCTTATAACTCTTTGTTGAAAACTCTGATTTATGCAAAACATGATTTATCATAAACTAGACTCATAAATCTTTCAGCGAGCGGAAATAGCCCCAATCAACGCTACCACTCGATAGCGGGCGGTTTCCGTACTGATTTGTTGACGGACCGGTACGTACCGCCCAGTACGAGCGGTATTATTCAAAATTAAAATCCTTGGATGGTAGAATCAATTATATCCTAATCTCGTATCTGAATATCTAGTGCTCTTGATCAATTCTATTGTTCCCCATGATCACATCCTCAAGATTGTCTATACACAAATTTCCTTCACCAGCGGAGGATTGGGATTTGATGGTTGTGTCACCAAATCAATTGTTCCAACTTCCAAGTGTCCCAAGAATGATTTTCTCTGCTAAAATCATAGATCTATTTATTTATACAAGGTTTCATTCAGCCACATGCATCAACTGGCATATTATGTCATATAAAATCAAGTAATCAATGTGCAGTTTTAGAATGAAAGTTGCAGGAACCCCCTTATGGTGATTAGAATCTATGATGTACACGGAGTGTCATCAAAGAAAATTTCAGCAACAAAAAGAGCATTACTTTAAAATTTAGCTAATGAAGCTGAAAATATAAAGAGACATATTAAAGCTAAACAAGATTAAAGAGGTCCAAAACATCTTGACAAATGACATAAGTTATGGAAATCAGAAAGTAAAACTAACCTGTACATGTCGCAGATCACCGGTACCTAACTCTTCATCATATAATTCCACTTTCAACTTAGAAATGCCTATTATAGTAAAAGATATAGCAATAGCACTGAAGTTTAAGATGTCCAAAAACCAGAAAGAAAAAGCAAAAACTAGCAAATCTTTGAACAGAGAAAAGTATCCTGCCTTGTTTTAAGAGGTCAACTGCAGCATTAATATTTGGATGATGTGCTGGGAACAACAAAAAACCAATATAAATTGAGACGGAGGAGCTGCAAGTATTGAAGCCTATAAAATGGTATGCAAAAGTATCTAGTAAACTATAAATTTAGAATATTGTATCTACAGAATAATCAGGATATCAGACACATGATCCTTTTGTTTCTTCACATGGATGTTTTAGTAGAAGTTAGAATCAACACCATGCAAGTAAAATATCACAACATTAAAAGAACAACATTAGCAGATCATTGTAAATCTAATGTCATTGTGAAGTTGAAGTGTCCTAGGGACCAAAGATTGCTGTACGTGTACCAATCCTCTTTTAGAAGGTAAAATAATACAAGCTATATCGAGTGTTTGTTTGATCAATGAACATGCATTTGTGGTTTTGAATAATATAGAATATATGGATCGGACAATATATAACATATGCTAAAATATCATGACCATACATATCATGTGTGACCATGATGTCATAAGTATAACATTTCAATCAAAATAGTATATGACAACAATGAGTAAAGAAATTGATCAGAATTTCATTTGTTTTAGAAACAATACAAGATCGCCAGATGTTTCAAACACAATTCATAGTAACAATTACACATTCTTGTAAGCCTAAAACCACAGGGCATTGTTTAGGGGGCTGGAATTTTCACAGCACAAAAGTTGAAATTGTAGTTTGACTACTATTTCCCTATACTAATCCCATGTCCATCATATTGGCAGACTGACTGTCTATCGGATGGTAGATATGTATGAAGTAGTGATTTCACTCCAGCAATGGACTAAATATATGAATGACCTAAACAAGGTAAGGGCTTGCATGGTTATACCAAGCAAGACTTGCAATTTAATGTACCAATACTATACCAATTAGCGCTCGGAATGGTACTATAACATCCCATATTGTGTAGTGACACTCAATTCACTGGTACATACCGAGTTCCGAAAGAAACTTAAAAAAGCTGAAAAATAAAAAAGGAACTGCCCTATATAGAAGCTGTACCACCCTGTACCAGGCAGTATTGGCCCTGTCCTGAGTCATACCAACCCTGTAACAGACGGTATTGGAACTGTATCAGGTAGTAGGTTGGTTGTAGCCTACCACTCAGTACTGGTTATTTTTTAAAGCTACCATAGTTATTTTTTATTACTTGTTCTTTTTCTCTCTTTTCTTGGTTGGTCAGTCTCTGCCCTCCTCTGCCTCCTAGACTCTTCTTTTTTACATCTCTCTTTTTCTTTGATCTAGGCAGTATCGACTTATACCAAGTGTGGGTATGTCGCCCTCTAGTGGTACTGCATCAGCCCCGCCGGCTACCTGGATTGACACATGACCAAAATTTTAATCCATGTTGAGGACAATTAACTCTCCTCACCTACCAGATGAATCTAGCAAGGATCAGTGAACATAATATTGCTACATGTAGTGATAGAACTCATACATGAGTCTCCAATTTAAGATGATATATATTGCACAAGGAACATTTATTTATTCAAACAAACATGATAGATTAAAAACCTCTACACATTGGAATATCCACAATGTCATGTGTGCCTTCCTGATACAATCCAATCAAGGGGTTCTCTGGTGTTCCACGGACCACAAGTTTTGCCCGACATCTCCATTCCCACTGCAAGCAATCAAAATTTAACAGTCAACATGTATGACATTTTGGAATTGTTTTAAGAGCAAATATAGACATATTGGAAGAGAAACATTTATCTAGGAGAAAACGAAAATGCATCACCAAAATAACTTGAGAGAGGTAGGAAGACAGCAAAATCCAACTAACCAAAAATACAAGATGGAAATGTGTCGTACATAATTGACAATAACTGTCAACACTCAATTATCTAAATCAAATGAATGAAATCACCATTTGCCCCTAGAAAACCTACCGACTAAAACAAAACAGCAATAATTTCCACCGACTCTAACTAAAGCAACATAACTTTGTTGTTTCTACAAGGAAAACTAAGGAACCAAGATGCTCCAAGCTACCATCCATTATTCAGTTCTCGAGTATAAACCTCACTATCAAGAATATTTTCACATCCATTTCAACACTATGGCTTTTCTATTGAAACTTTAAACTACCACGTTGTCTTCATAAATACCAAAAAAGCAATATTTGGAAATTTATTACTTACATTTGAACATTTCAAATCATCCTACTCAAGCTTGCCCATATAAATTCCATCTCCACACAACCTAATCTATGTCTTAACCATCCTTATTCTAGATAAAAAGGTTCACATTCTTCCCTTGGAAATAATAATTTCTGCCAAGTGCAGATATTTGCAGTAGATCATGCATCCCACTAGTAATCAATACTAGAAAGCATGGACAACATACCACCTAATATGGTATGAAATGGGCAGTATATACCAGCTCATACACCTCACATATTGTTCAGTATGGTCAAAATTCGACCATTACCGATTGGTTGAGATTCGACAGGTATATATTAATATTATCTCAATAGTTTATTTAGCTCAAATATTAAAGTTTCAACACCTAATATCTCGACTTTTTTAGGTGATTCAAGATCAACGAAAGCAACTTTCTTTGAATGATGATCATGCAACTAAGTTCTTCCTCAACGCGTCTGAAAAGGTAAGAAATTCAATTTTCGATACTTATAGCCTAGATTTTGTATTCATTTATGGCTAGATATACTCTATTCTTATTCAAATTTAATTCAGATACTGATATGTTAGGATAAAAGACCTTCAAAAAGGTTTCTTTAATTTTGGCTGATTTTTCAATACTTTTTCAGTTTATAGGTATATACCATTTTACTGACACATGATATGTCACTAGTACATATCCAGTCAAACAAGGGATCAATATGCCATGTTGGTACAATATGGCAAATGATGCTAGAAAATGATTTCAAAGAATCAAGACAAGAATTGTCCAATGCAGATTTTTTTGTTAAGAAACTATTCTAAACAGCTTCAATTCAAAATTATGTTTCCCAAACAAGGAATCAAATAAAGGTCAGACTATTACACTGAATAATATTTGTCGATCAAGGACCAACACCAAAGTTTTTCAAATTTAAGTTAGCTAATTCCTATATGGATCTGGACTGGCCATCTTGTTCAAGCCACACCAAATGAATCAATTGCATTGAAGACGATAGCGCAAGAGTCCTTAAAACACCAAATACTAGGAGTTGGCATCAATTCTTCTGAAAAAATGGGAAATGTACTATCACTTCCAGCAACAAACTTTCACAGAAGCAAATTGACACTACAGGATGAAATAATCATTTAGATCTTTTGATGAGATAATTATTATTTCTGAAAATAAAAGTATATGATGCAATATTATTTTGTTACACCTTTATGGTTCATTTTGTGTTTCATTCAGTCAAATTGGAATCAATTTAATAGGTCAATTAATTGAGTCTTATATTGAGATATTTGGGAATGTTGCTTGATTGTTTTGCAACTTTGTTGCCAACATCTTTCAAATAATAAATTATAATTGCCAGCCTAAATTAGCCCACAGATGAAGAGTCATTTTCATCTTACAATTCTTCATTACTGAAACTATCTGCTGACTGAATATGGTAAGTTCATGCCCAACTGATCTCTTCCTTCTTCTGCCTGACTAATTGTATGTTTCAATTAAATTAGGTCAATTTTGTCTACCTCAGGATCTTGCTAAACCTGTATGAACATATTCCTTTAAAAAAATTTAACAATAAAGCTAAGTCCTCTAATTATAGACCTCCTCCATCATTTTTATGGGTACTAATAAGTAAAAACATTCTAGAGAATGCTGCCAAATAGGTGAGAGTGTCAGACCTGATGGTATTTCTATTGAGGTTTAGAAGAGTTAAATAAACCTTAAAAAGATGAAAATAGGTAACAGTGGCGGACCTTACGGTATTTCTATTGAGGTTTAGAAGTGTTTAAGAGACCAAGGAATAGCTTGGTTACCTAGTTTATTTAACAAAATTTTGAAATTTAAAAGATGCATGATGAATGAAAAAAGAGTTATTAGTACCAATTTATAAGACTGATGAAGATATTTAAAGCTTTTGTAATTACAAAGGAATTAAAATTATGAGTGACAATTTGAAATTTTGGAAAAGAGAGATTAGAAGTCAAATAGCATATAAAACATATATCTCCAAACGAAAACCATTTTTGATGATCTGGTTGGACCAATATGTACCAATCAATATTGGTGCACCGATACCGATAAATACCAGTGTTTCTCAGACAAAGAAGGAGAAAAGGGATGTGGAGGAGGAAGAAAAATGAAGAGGAAGAAAGAAGAAGAGGAAGGAAGGAGGAAGAGGAAGGAAGAAAAAGTGGTGATGGAGGAAGGGAAGGAAGAAGAGAAAGCAGAGGGGAGGAAAAAGAACGAAGAGGAAGTGGTGGAGGAGAAGGAACGAGAGGAGAGAAGAGGAGGGAGTGTACCGGGTAGATAAACAGCCTCAAACTATAGCACTGGTGATGTTAAATGATAGCGGCGGTGACATTGAATGGCAATGGCAACGACATCGAACGATAGTGGCATCGGCAACATCGGCACTAGAAGAGGGCAGTGGTGAGAAGAGGGCTCGTGACTCTTGTTTTAGGATTTTTATAGAGGCAATCTGTGTATCGGTCCATGCCTGGATCGATACACACCACCTCTTTCGTATCGTTTCGAGCGATACGATAGTCCTTGGCTCCAAAAATCAATTTAGGTTAATGCAAGATATTTATTAAAACAATTGATGAAAAAATATATAGAGAAGAAGAAAAAATTGTATATCATTTTTATTGATTTAGAGAAGACCTTTGTTAAAGTTCCTAGAGATGTATGATGGTGGCTTTTACAGGGAAAGGTGTATCGCTAATTATACATGATATTATAAAAGATATATGTATATATAATACTATAGTTTACTAGTATTAGGACTATAAGGAGTTTGTTTAATAAGCTTTTGTTAGAATAGGACAATATCTATGTATGCATTAAGTCATTACATTTTTATTTACTAATATTATTATTTCAATATATAAGACTTTAAATGAAATTAATTTTAAACTTGAGTTATAGAGCCAAACTTTAGAGACTAAAAGTTTTAAATTAAGTAGGACTAAAACTAAATATATAAGATACAATTCTAGCAATACTAAGAATAAACTTGAAAATATAGTTAAGTTGGATGGGCAAGAAGTTCTAATAATATTTATTTATCTTGGATCGATTATTCAATAAGATAGAGAGATTAATAATTTATTAATAGAGTAAAAAAACTTGGTAATTAAAATGGAGAAGAGAGGAGCATTTGGAGCTTCATGATCACTAAGATATATTTTAGATTAAAAGAAAATTTTCATATGACAATTGTTAGACAAAAAATATACTAGAAAAGATAGGAATAGAAATGTTTTAATTCACTTCAAAAGAGAAAAATCATTTAAGATGGTACAAACATCTACGGAAACATATAATGCTATAATTAGAATAGTTGAATTAATTACTACCGGTAGGATGAGGAGAGTTAGAGAAATGTCCACAAATGATATTACTAAAAGCTATAAATAAAAATTTATATACTCCCAATTTAACTAAGGATATGGTCTTTTGCATAGCTCAATAATGACAAAAGAACCATATAATCGACCTCAAATAGTTAGGACATTACGACTTTCTTGTTGTTGCGTAATTGCAGCAACATATGCTTTTATTTCTCTCAATAGTCATAGGATTCCTTTTTCTTATCCTTCCGGTACTCCCCTTCCTTGCCTCTTCTTTTTTTCTGGACCTTCTTTATAAGGCTATCCAATCAACTAAAATGGGCAAAGAATCCAACATCCTTAATGGAGTTTGATTGAAATTGTCAATTCCAATTAATCTCTAATGATAAGGCTAATAAATCAATCAAAAAGAATCAACCTTGGAAGATAATGATATATATATCTTAGAATCAGTTTTGAACACACCTTAAAAATGAGCTACTACAACAAAAACAAAGCATTTGAGTTGGTTAGTTACATGGATCTTTTTTTGAAATTGAGCTCTAACACTGTAACATAACCTATTGTTCTCAAAACCATCAGGTACAATGATCATAAGTGTCTATCCGATGGAAGGATCCCTTGAAAGGAAATAAATAAAAAGATTGCTTTCCTTTTTTGGCATATTTAATTGTGACACCTTCATATGTCCAAAAATTCTTCCCTTTAATGATGCATCACATTTGGATATTTTGAACTGATTTGGATAAATTAGCTCTACATATTATTTTGATTTTGACTATTTCGACGAATGTAGAGATCGTCTTGTTAGAATTCTCTGTACCATCAGATTTATCTGCTTCTTTCTCCCAGTCTCTCCTCAAAATATACAAGTAAATGAACACCATAAGAATCCTATTCCTGGATGTCATGTCAGATATACAGGGAAAATTTTGCTCTGAGACTTGGGGACCTTATGAAGGTTACTGTATCATAAAGTAGGTACCGCAAAAAAGTGTCAATACACAGCATATGACTGCAAGGAAAATAACTAATAACAAACTAGACTCAAACATTTATAAACCAAAATTGAAATTACCCAGTAAAATCCTAATAAAGAGACAATCAACTAACACAATCTGATAAAAAAACTTTAAACTGAACATTACAGAAAATCATAAAAACAATGGCAAATCTCAGCTTTATATGGACTCAAATGTGGACCTCATCATAATTCTGGTGGAAGGATGGTGAATAACGTCTTATTTATAAATTCAGTAAACAGCGATAGCATTGACTTGCAAATAGTAATGTAGGGTGTTTCCATGTTTTTGCACCAGAAAGAGCAGCTATATGTAAAATTGCATAATCATTACAATCATCATCATCGTCATTTAATCTCTTTCTGTTCTAGTAATCTTTTTGATTGGATTGCCATCAATCCCAAATGCTTAAGCTTTAGGAATGTGTGTCCAACCTATAACTAAACTCTAACACCAACCTCAGCAAAGCTCAAAGCCTCAAACTTGTGAAATCTCCATGGTAAAATCGTAATTGGTTTACCACTGGCCGGGTCTATCATCAGCGAAGTTGACAACCATCTAAGTTATTGTCAAATTCTAGCCAAGGCAAGTCTAGCCAAGAAGAGAGTTCTTCTAAATCCCAATAACACTTTGGAGCTATGCACAGTTCAGGAAAGAATCAAAATAAGGATGAAGCAGTAAGCTCTTCTATGGGATCAATTGTCATTGAAAAGGAACAAAAGAAGAGCCAACAAAACACAAACTCCCATTCATGTGTAGGAAATTTCACATGCCACATCTTCAGTGTTCTCATAGCAAGGCCCCTACTTTTGTCTTTGTAAACAAGTCGCCAATTAAAAAAGGTAAAATACAAGTTCTAATTGATCACACTGACGACTGCAGCATAACTGTGACTGCTGGGAACCACTGCTACCAAGTCATTCCCCTATCACCAATCTCAAAATATACAACAAAGTTCTTTCTGCAGCAGTTTTTTATGAATCGGCCATGTACTCAATCATCACTTGTCCTATCACCTACAACAACTTAGCACACTCCTCCAATTCTTGGTTCCTTATAAGGCGATGAAACCAAGCAATTCCACCTAGTCATACGCATGCCATTCCAGTAATTGTGCAAAAAACGTATTACAAACAGAAGGAACACCCACCAGTCTTCCACTCTCGAACGTAAAATCTGAGACGCCGAGGCTCTTGAAGAACTCGATAGCTTCTTCGATCACGGGCGGCCGATCAAGATTCCACTCGTGGGTGCAACCGGAGCATCTAAAAACGTTTAGCAAAAAAACCATGAGAGACAAATCCAGATTAAACGATCAAAAAAGAAATTGGTAGCTATTTATGCTTGTCTCAACCGAGGTCGAGACAACAAACATACGACTGGAAGTGTGGGCAGTGGAGGGCAGTGGAGGTTGCGGCCGCGTCGGAGGAGGAGGAAGAGGAATGGCGCTGCAGAGGATTAGGGTTCCGACGACGGAGAAGGGTAGGAGTAGAGGCTGGCGGCGGGTGGTTTCGAGTGGCGACTCGGGCGGCGACGTTAGCGTGCGGGAGAAGCGAAAGAGCCATAACATCCACCCAGCGGGAGCGCAAGCGGGCGATGATAAGGCCACCGAACCGGGAGAATGTGCCCAAATATCCAATTAGTTTTATGGGTGAAGACCACAATGGGAGAACAAATCATGACCGACGTAATCCGTTAAAGCCACATGGCTGACGACGAACTAAAAATATAATTATTTTTCTATAGTGACTTAAGAATCCTACGTGGCATATGTTTATTTATTTATTCTAAACTCCAAAATTCCCTACTGGACATGATTTAAGAATATAGTTTTGACTCAAAACATAAGAACTATTTTTGGGACCACGAAATTTGAATTTGGATGTGGACAACATTTTTGCCAAGATAATATTGTAACATATAAGTCAGTAAATACAAGACATATATATATATATATATATATCTGAAGCAATGGTCATCCAGCTAATCAATTCATTAGATAATCATGCAGAAGAAGACACTGTACTCAAATTATTTCAGAATTCTTTTCCTAGATATCTCATTCTTTCTATAGCATTATGAAGTTATCAAGCAAGCAAAAGAAAACATCCTTAATCCTTTCAAGGACCACACTGCAATGGGCATGACGGAAAGTATTGCATTAGCGCAGCAGATGATAGCAAGACCAGCAGCGAGAGAACTAAAACACAACACAGAGCAAGAGCTATATTTCTTGAATGTATAGATAGTGGACATGTTGCTTTCAAGACAGATATTTAGGAAGGCAACAGATGTACAGATTTCCAAAGAAAAGTTAACCGCTTGTTTCTTCTTTTCCATGTTCCATGAGCGCATGGAAATTTTACATGGCAGTAGAAAATGTAACAAGCTTTTGTTTACAGATATTTCGAAACATTCTTTGACGACGATCCAACTCGCAGTTATCTGCCAAAAATTGTCTCTTTAACTAACTCTTAAGGGTCTATGTCGAGGCTAAGAACATGACACTCGTACATATGAGCATACAATGGAAGTACTAGTAGGGTTGCTCAAGTCGCAGGAGCCTAGATAACCCATTCAGAAGACAATTTACTAAAAGCAACAGCAGTATCAGGAATTGTAGGCTCCAGGATTCAGCTTCTGCCTTTTCTCATCAAAGCCAAAACTCTGCAAGCTTGGCAAGCAACAATGCCCAGCCTTCCATATTTTGCCTTTCCTGTTCTTGCGATCCTGACTTGGTGTCATTTCACTTGCACAGACAGAAGTGGCTCCAGAGCAGTATGGAGTGCCATTTAATGATCCTGGAGCTTGGTCTGTGTCGGTTTTGAGTACATCGGGTTTTCCATTGATTCCCACTTCCTCTTCGGCAGCATTTGTTGCATCAACTGCTCGTTCACCTTGAATTGTTTCATGTAGAATGTCACCTAATTTCTTTCTACCAGCGGGAGAGGGTTCGGATTTAGAGTCTGGATACTTGTCCACAAAGATGGTATTATCCAATCCAGAGATCAACCTTACATTTGTTTGATGGTCAGGAGTACTTACTCGTGACGGTGTCAAGTCTGCATAATACAAAATGCACCACGTATAAGCAAAATTCGTTAACGAAATTGAACTAAATATGTGCATAACAACATATCAAGATGTTTCTTTAAAAAAAATTCAGTTAAGAGTTTATAAAGGCAACGAGAATTTTCATCTTTTTAGCGTATAGATAGTATACCTCCAATGACACTAAAGAAATCATCCTCACATTCAGAATCCAAACTTTCTTTTGAGTCAAAAAATATTTCCTCCTCGCAGCCTGCAGAAATCATACATTAAGCATGAATCACCCAAGTCCAAATAATTAGATGAAGATGTTAGAATTGCAAATAGACTCTTAATAAGCTCAACCTCCTATTTCAGAATAATCTTTGGAAAATTTCAACAGCATGCTTATTTGGTTGATGCCTTCTGTTTCATATATCCCGATGACATAATGCAGTGCAAAACAACTAAATAACACCTTGTCTACCAGTAATCTACAAGATGAGAAATTTAAGATATTCGCTTTGGCACATTGCGTTAAATCACTGTGAAGTCAAAAGATTATCCATGGTATTGGAGATATAAGATATCACTCTCCAAAAGCAACAACACAGAGGCCAAAATAAAAAGGTAACTATAGTCTGGAATCTATGGATGATATATCCAAAGAACATAGCTTTTTTTTTTTTTAATTGCAGAACGAAGCTCTTAACCATTTTTTGTCTGTCTCCACCAAGGTTTGGTCTAACTCTTTGTAAAATTCCCTACAATTCTTTCACCAAAAGATTGTGGTCCTTTGGAAGTACCGCTTCAAATATTTGCTAAAATGAAAATTTGATCTCAACAAAATCACTGAACTATTCTTCAACAAGTGCATATTATCAACAATGATCTAAAAGTTCTTCCCGTTGATACAATGTGGTCTGAGCTTCCATTTTGCAGACACTTTATTGTTTCACATCTGAATTCCAATGTCCATTGGATTTGTTCAGAATCAGTTGTTGACAGGCTTAATCATATACAAAAATTGGAATGTTGACTAGTTCCACCAAAAATCATCCTAAACCACACAATAGTTCAGTAGCTCAGGCAATACAAACCAGCACCATGTGATCAGCCTGAATGGGTTTCCATAAGCTAAGCTCCTGCGGTTACTGTGCTTTTGCATAGGTTCCTTCCCATGTGCTTCTTTTGATTGGATCCATTATTACTATAAAGCTTTTGGGGTTGTTGATACTTTCCCTATTTATAAATGATTACCTCTTGAAGCCCCTAAACTTGCAATGAAGCATGCCCAAACTCCAATGAAATGTTCAATATTTTGTCAAGTACAAATAGGAGTACTAGTTCTTCATATGTTTTAAGATGATAAATTGAGTGATATGCTTGCAATTTGTTCCAACAGATCCTTTTTTCCAACAAATTCCAAAAGCTTTCTATCATGACATGTATATTCTCCAACATGATAGTTGTCACTGTTTAGAGGTGCTAGAGTCTTCCTTTTCCTTGATCATAATCTCCAACGTCATTCGAGCTTTCTGAGAAGTGGCAGTATCCCTTTTTTTGGATTAAAAACAGAAAGAATATGTCGACCAAATGGATTTTCTCCACACAGAAGGATGATATGGAATCAATTACAGTTCAACTGCTGGAAGATTAAGTTGCCTCACATTTTCATATTTTCAAGAGGATGACTAACTTTTGCCCTGTAACTTGTCAACTGTCTGATGACAAGCACAACAAGAAACATTCATAAATGAACTCATCAGGAACTTAGTTATGGAAATGAATGACATTTAGAAAACCACCTCCAAACATCATTAGACTAGCCACTTTAAGAACAACTTAGGATCCCTTGCATCTTCCACTTATTATAAAAAATATAAGTTTCCCTTTTGTTTAAGCAACATTAACATATCGCCCTCAATTACTAACTGAGTCCAAAGTCATTGAGAAGTTCCAACAAGATCTAGGGAGAGAGATGCAATTCATGTAAAACCTGAGTCTTCTCCAGACCAGTAGTTTTCCCTTTCCCAACCTAATAAAATTTTTGCATGTAATCGTTAATGTCAAACAAGATATGCAAGGTCAGACTTGTTGCTGCTGACATTTTCTCTCCTAATTGGTGTACCACCAAATTTCAAGCATGAAAGCCACACCATATAAGGAGGGTTTGGAACAATGTAACATTGGTCAAACATTAAGAATGGCATAGGCAAATGTTACTAGTTTCTTGTGATGGTAAAGACTGCAATCTCAGGCCCGCACATGGATTAACACTTTAAACTAGTAGCAGATTACAATAATACACTTACATGTACTTAACTATTAATGTTTAGATTGTGAAATGGAAGAGCTTTAAATGGGAGCTGCACTATTCTGTAGTAACATTATTTATGTCTTAAATAAACTGTAAACATAATTGTTCATAATTTTTCCCAAAAATCTTGATGTTGATCTTAAGTAAAGAGATAAGCAAGGACTTCTAGATAGAAAAGTAATACCAAGTGTCTTAAAGTAGTAGAAAGAGAAACGGATATAGATCAACAAACAAAAAACCAATAATGCTCTCTAGTTCTGAGTAGAACTTTGACATTATAATACTCCTACTGACAAGGTGAGTCTAAGCTTATTGATATTATTTAAGGATCCAGTATCAGAAAATAGTTAACTTTACCACAAATGTACATTAAACATATTTATTACCAGAATATCATATATTCACGAAGATAATCACAGATAATAGGTGAAATCTTAAGATGAGTGCTCAATTTAGAAAGATAATGGTTGAATGATGAAGCCATGAGCACTACAAGATACTAATTTAAGGAGAATAACTAAAATGATTTGAGTGGTAGACGAAGATTGAAACGACAAGTATAGACAAAGGAACGCATAACATATAGTACAAATTCATAACCTAATGTCAAGTAGCATACTTTGCACCCATCGCTACGGACTGAGAGAGAGAGAGAGAGAGAGAGAGAGAGAGAGCAAAGCAATCTTGCAAACCTGTCACTCAGGCCACCCTCTGTTTTGGTTATAATCTGGCAGCATGATTATCAGATTTAAAATATTCTAAACAAACTACAACTCACTGCAATAGCATAATATGAACTTGTTCCTTTAGATAGATTCAAAATCTCAGGTAGTAGGTTGTCTATGGCTTATTGCGATCCATATATCAGACATAACAAAATGAATAATTTAATTATTTGCAGAAGAGAGCAGCAAATCCAACAGAAATATACCATCAGCACTGCTGCTTTGTTTTCTAAAATAAATGTTGTAAATCAATTATCAGAGCTTTTCCTACAAAATATCGCAATCCAAAACGAAAAAGCGATTAATAAGAAAAGACAAGAAAACAATTACTCACTCGACAGACTTAACATAATGTACTCGAGCGAAAATTAGACCATTGCCAACACTCCAGAGTTGCAAAAGAGGAATTGATCTCCTTAAAAGAACATACCAAAGTCTGGGTTCTCAGGGCCAAATCGACCCAAAGGGTTATCCCAACACAAGGGCTTCTCCTTGGCGGGCGACGGGAAGAAGAAGAACCTCTTGGCCTTGGAACCGATGCCTAGACATCGTCTCATGGTGGAATCTGCTCTCTATGCAACCGAAACGCAGGAACCCGTCTTCAAAATCAAATCTTTTCTACCATAGAGCTACCACAGCACTGTGTCCTGCCAGTTTTCGCAGAAAGAGCTGAGGAAAAGTACTAGGAAGGAAAAGAAAAGGCAGCAAAGCACAAAAACAAAAGGCGGTTAGTTTCACTTAGTGTCGAGAAGGCCGATCAAAGGTCCCATTCTTCAGGAAAAGGAGATCCTTCAGCTTCAAAGAGTTCGACGGTGGAGAAAGAAGGAGGACGAAGAGGAGGGGAATTAGAAAAGTAGCTTCCCAAAGGTCAAGTAGGAATTAATGCCATCAATGTATTCCACCCACTGAATTTGTGGGCTTTATGAATGCATTTATCTATTCATGTCACGTCCATGTTGCAATTAGAATCCTTCTCGGCCTCTTGTGTGTTCTATTTATAGTTGTCTCAAGTTGATCACAACCTAAAGGCTACTTTGGTAGGTGCAAATCTACCCAGAGATATCTTTTTAGATTATATTTGACCTCAAGCACAGACTGCTGCCTTTGTGTTACTCGGGTCACTGTCGATGTGGAAAATGAACACTACGTTTTGGTGATTTCAGTTGAGAGAATGTCCATAAAATCTTGCACTTCGTGTGAGATTGGCATGGCCGAAGCTCGTTGATTATGGTAGTTAATCTCATAAAAAAAAAGTATGATGGTGACATTTTCTCATCCATTAAGCATATATAACGTCTACAGTTTTATCGTAAAAGAAAAAAAAGAAAAAGAATGAACGTTCGATCTCGTTGATCAATTCGAGAGGATCGATCTCCTAAAGTTTGTCAAAAGATTAGATAATATTTTATTGATAGTTTAAAAAAAATATATACATACATATTTATAGAGTTTCACTCAGAGTCCATCAAAATTTAGACTCTTAATAATAAATAAATATTAAATAAATCTCTATCCGATTTTTATCGAACTAAACAAACTTATTTAAAAGTTAGCTCAGAAAGAGATCCTAACACATGGCTTCACTCACCATGCCAAGTAATGTTACTACTTTTAGTGTTCTTTGATAAATAAAAATGAAGCCACTCGTGGTTGCGTGTTATGTTTGTTTTGATTTTTCTTATTAACCAAATACCTCAGCCTCTCTTGGGAATGCTCGGAGCTGTTCGATATATATATATATATATATATATATATATATATATATATATATATATATATATATACTTATGTTATAATATTTTTAGACAATTTCGTCAGTATTTAATCATTACTTGTCCTCCAATTTATCGTCCACAAAAAGTTAATTATTTTTGCTTTGGCTTGGTAAGTCACCAGTTAACGCCAGGATTTAGGAGTAAAAAGGATCTTCTAATTAGTAACTTGAGGCAAAATGACTCAAGCTAAATAACATTAAGCTGAGATATCATCATGCACAATGGAATAGAATCAGATAGACTCGAACAAGAAGACAAAAAAATCTATTACTTTAGAGGACGAGCTTTGGCACCATGGCAAAGAAGTGATCAATTGGATCCTTCAATACTATCTTGTTATAATTGGAGCGCTTCGTTCCCTTTCATGTGTGACGCTGGTCGGAAGCCACAGCAATCGCTAATAGACTGTTCTGAACACTTGAGAACCGTGCAGTCTAACACATGAACTTGGAACAAACTTCAAACGCGAAACAGTTTCCCTCCTTGTAAATCCGAAGACAGAGGGTGCTGAATGGCCCATGCGAGCTTAAGCATGAACCGAACCGAACTGCTGAGATGAAATGATCATGTAGCACCCCGTTGCAAACTAGCGAACACCAGGATACTTCAAAACTTCGGTATCGTAATTTATCTCTGCAACGTCATCTCCAATTCCATCGGAAGAGAAAAAGAAATGCTGAAGAAAATCAAGTAAAAGAAAGATGGAACGCTGAAGAACATCAAGGAGTCGGAGGAACCACACTGCTGGCGTATCTGGTGACTGCATCCAAGATGTCAGTGTACGAAACGACGCCGACCAAGATGTCATCCTCCGATTCCGAATCGATCACCCATACATGGGTGGCCCTGTAGGACAGCATCTGGGCCATGACAGCCGCCAATGAACTCGTGTGCTTGCACGTCAAAAGTTTACTCCGCCCCTTGTGCATGCTCCTCGGCCGCCCGGTTTGCACCTGCTTCAACTGGTTATCGAAGAACCCGATGCTTCTGCTGCTAAACTTGGTCAGCCTGGGAGAGGCTCCAACGGTGACAACCTCCACTGGCAAATCGATAGGCTGATCAGGCGGGTCTACCGGTGAAGAGCAGCCATTTTCATCTGTGCCGATAGCAAATTGTCCTGCTGATAGATTTGCCATGGCCCATGCAGTCGTCACGTAGTCACATTTCCATAATTCGAACGCAGAGATGTCTCCAAGAATCTTGTGCGAGCCATCACTGGTAGTCTCAACGACTGCAATCGCACATGGGCCGTCAGGGATCTTACCGATGGCTTCAAGGGCGGGCGAGAGGGCTTCCACGTAAGAATAGTGCGGATTAACGGCCCCAAGAGAGGCGATGGAAGACAGAGGGATGGGAGCAAGAGCACCGAGACAGCCAATTAGGAAGCGGACGACATCTTCTCGGGAGAGACAGCAGAAATTGTTCCGAGGAAGAGAAGAAGAGGACGGTGGACTGCTGCTGGTTGCTGCACTCGTGGCCTTGGTGGTCTCTATGTTCCTGAGCCATTTGCCATTGTAGAGCATGGAAAAGGGCTTGCTGACGCCTTTGCATGCAACACTTCTGCGCACAAGGAGGCACCGAACACCTAGCTTCATCAGCTCGAGCGCATCGATTAACCTGGTGGATCCGAAACTTGAATTAGACCAGCATAATACTAGAAGTAGTTCCCGAAAGAGTCTCTAGGCCAGGTTTATTCCTAAGGAGCAATCCGAATCCTACCAGTTTAAATACTGTTCGAACTTTAAATTAATTGTTGATTAGAATGCTTCATCTTGTAAGCTTTCGGTTAATGATCGTCTTTGTATCATTACAAGTCAATAATCTTAGTTCTTCAAATCAATAATCTTGATGACCAATGTAATCGTCTCTATAGTTGATCAGTTAGAATTTGAACCCACTTGGGGTAATACCTGAGGAAATGTCATGCAACAATTAAAGATTTAGGCCTTCAGAACCACTACCAAAATAGCTAATAGATCAGTGAGGAAAGGAAAAGTGCCAAGCCAAAGCACGATTTCCAGATGTCGAGGAGCAAAAGTGACGGATTTCCAAATGTGACATCTGGAAATCGTGCCAAGCCAAAGCACGATGTCCAGATGTCAAGGAGCAAAAGTGAAGGATTTCACATACACCAGTAGTAAAGATGCCGAATAGGTAATGTGACAACAATGTGCAAAAGTATAGAGACAAAAGGGTTTCCTCGAGGGAGAAAGAAGGAAATAGGAAGATTCATCCTGAAATCAATTGTCGTGCGACAATGAGACAAAGACTAGATTGACCAAATCAAGAGAATCATTCAAGAACAAAGATAGAGGTGTTTGATTCCAGGAAGTGAGAATGAATGACTACCGCAAAATAGAAGGTTCTCTGGAGTTAAATCGGATATAACGATGAAGGAACATAACACAATCAATTTTAACCGATCGTACAGAAAGAAGGAAAGAAAACGATCAAGAACGAGGCATTTCAAGATTCCAATGAGGCAGATCACCAAAGCCAATATTCCAATGAGGCATTTTAAGATTCTTTAAGAAAATTGCACCACAAAAGATCAAGAACGACGTTATCGATCGATCAAGAAGTACATCCGGAAAAAAGAAGAGCAGAGAGCAGAATCAGAATAAAAGGAATAAGATTTCCCACCTCACGCAGGGATCCACCTCTCTCAACAAGCTCGGATTGGGCGTCACCACCTCCGAGACCGGCGTCCTCATGGCCCGGTCACGATCCCCGCCGGCCCTCGCGAGGAAGGCCACCACGTCCAGCGAGTTGAGCATACCGACAAACCTCTCCTCCGAGGACGGCGCTGCCCCCGCCGCGGGTATCCGATTGTGCCAGACGGGAATGGCCCCCTCGGAGGAGCCGGCGATGGCCCGGGCGGCGGCCTCGAGTGTCTCCACCTCGGAGAACTCAATGAGATCTGGCTTCCCCAGCGTCAGGTCACCGATGACGCGGTGGAGGAATACGAGGGCCATGGAATCGGCGCCGCCGTTCGACTGAGGAGGAGGCAGAGAGAGACGTAGAGTCTTCGCCGGGAAATGGGAGAGAGAGAGACGAAGAGATCGTTGGTGTATTCAATTGGTCGAGCGATGTGATTGGGCGGGCAAATCGGAAAGAAAAGCAATAGAATATTCTACTCTTCTATACATACCAAAAATCTACCTGCCTTTTGATTTATACACGTGGAACCCAAATTAGGGCAAGATACCATTCAGTCGTCGGAAAGTTATGGGTACGTTCGAGGGTAATTAACGAGGAGTCGATAGACATCGGAATTTAAAAAGGTGTTCGGTGGATGGATAGCGCTCGTCTATCTGCACCAAGGCAGGGGACACAACATAGACGAGTGGGCTCCACTTCTTTTTCATCGCGGCCCACCTTTTTTAACGCGAGAGAATAGCTTGGATCCTGGCTCGGTCAAAGACGGATGGGCTCCACCATTTTGTAGGGCAGAGAGACGGATGATAACCCGTTATCTTTTTATTTTTATTTTTATACAATTTTTTTAATACAGTCCATGTTTAGATTTAACAAACTAATACATAATTAATGTGGGCTGCGATGAAAATTTTAGTAGGCAAAATTGGTTCAGCGGAATCTATTTTTCAGGAATTTGTCACGTTTGAAAGTGGAAACAAAATTTTTCCTAAGAGAAAGCAATTGGAGAATCCGATTATTCGAGTGTGAATTTTATTTGATGACAGAAAAATACTCATATATTGTACCTCATATTTTGCTTCAGTTTGGTTTTGTAAAAAATATATTGGGGACATTTTGATTGTATTATATATTTTACTTTTCGTTTAAGAGGGGTAATTATAGATTATTTCTTATAATTAATTATCATTAATATTTTGATCTTTATACTTTAAAAAGTAGTATTAGACTTCCTACACTTGTGAAGGTGAAAGTCGACGGAATGTAGATTATTTCTCCTAATATCGTTAAGTTTATCCACCGAAAAAGTCGTACATGCTATTACATCAAAAAAAAATCACGAATACAAATGATAAAAATATAATTTCATTATCTTTCCAAACTGCTCACTTGTAGTTTGTAAATGTCTTCTTGCTCACCCACTACACTTGCTCGCTCATTGCTCACTCGTCGCACTTGCTCACCCACTTATTCACCCATTGCACTTACTTGCTCATCGCTCACTCATCGTACTTGCTCGCCCGTTATATTTGCTCACTCATCGCACTTGCTCAACTGGTGCTTGCCTATCGCACTCGCTCACTTGCCCGCTACACTGATGCTCGCCATTGTGGGCGAGCGAGTAGGTGCGACAGGTGAGCAAGTGCAGCAGCCGAGAGGTGAGCTAGTGGGTGTGACAAGCAAGGAGGTGCGGTAGGCAGCAAGCAAGTAGTGAGCGAGCGATGAGTAGTGAGTGAGCGGGTGCAGTGGGTGAGTGGGTGCGACGGACGAGTAGTGGGTGAGCAGGAGTGACGAGTAAGTAGGTGCGATGGGAGAGCAGGTATGACAAACGAGCAAGAAAGTACGACAAGCTATAGGAGAATATTTTGGAAAGAGGAGGAGAAGAGGATATCGATAAAGTTTATATAAAATTAATAATTTAAAAATTATATTTTTATCCTTTCCATTTATGATTTTTTTTTGCACATGACAACATGTATGATTTTTTTCATCGATGAAGTTAATGATGTAAGGAGAATTTGGGTTAAATATTTTAAGTATGGATCTCAATACTATTTTTTTTAAGTATAGGGATCGGGATGTTAATCATAGTTAACTATAGGGTATAGGAGATAATATATAATTATCCCAAATTAAGATATATTATTTTACTTGATTAAGATGCATAAAACACTTTAATACTTTTCTCGTACGAGCAAACATAAGTAATGAGATTTTTTTCATTAGAATATATTAAATGCTTTAATGTTTAGGCCCTAGGTAAATCATAAATAGACTTTGGTCAAATCGGATGTGACTTTTTTTTTTGTCATTATATGGACACATTGCATATAAGAGGAACGTTTTTGCTATATCAGTTATTTTGAATAGTTTTAGCTGGTGGGCAACTAAATCAGTTAGTAATATAAAGAAAAATATAAAGAAAAATGTAAACCATATTTATAGTGGTTCGATCATCTCGACCTACGTCCACTCCCGATTCCTCTTCCCTCAAGACCATCGACTTTCACTATCAATCTTATTTTCAACGGGTGAAGATCAACTATCCTTGTTACAATTCTTTTCTCCTTTTCACAAGCTTAGTAGATAATTTTTACACATCTCTTTTATAACAAGACCTCACACCTCCCTTAGAATGACTTCTAAACTCAAAAATAAGAAACTCAATACTTTTCAAGAGAGTTTACACACTTAAAATCATAAGTTTTTCTTGCTCTACCGAGCAAGCATGAGTGAGGTATTTATATGCCCCAAATGAGTTAAAAAATGAATCCAAAAATTTAAATCCTTAGGTTTTTATGGTACTAGCGATACTACCGCCTATGTTGGATAGTACTATCGCTTGACAAAGCTTGGGAACCACACTCTAGCAGTACCATTGCCTGACTAGGCGGTATCATCGCTTGATAGCCTGGAACCCAGGCTCTAGCAGTACCACCGCTTGCTTAGGTGGTGTTACAGCCTAGCCCAACTCCAAGTTACTGAATTGGCCTTTCATAGGCCCAATTCAGCCCTGGTTCAAGCCATATGGGCTCCTAATCAAGTTGGCATGATTAGTTCCAAAATCAACTCAATTAGACATATAAACGATTTCGGTTAAGACATAACAATTACAATCATGAAACTTGTCGAGCATGTCATCTATTCATCCAACACTTCATTTGAACCTCCAGCGTATTGTCCTTTCCTTTAGTGTATTGCCCGATCCATCGGCATGTTGACCTCCCACAACATTCGATCTTCTTGGTGCAATGTCCGATCCTTCCGATCCGATACCCGAACTCTGACATTATACTTTTCGGTCCAATGTCTAATTCTCCTACTTCAACAATTTGTCTTTCCATGATTGAAGTTTCTCCTACTGGTTTGGCTACATCAAATATTTCAAATAATTTTTCTCCTAAGTTGATGTATTACACATAAGAAACAATTACACAAATTGTTTTTATATGTAAATTATTGTAAAATATTCTGATTAAGATAAGGTAGATATATTTACTATTTTGAAAAATAGGAAGGACATTTTAAGTTAGTGAACCATTGGATGATTTTCAATTCACCTAAATCTTCTAAGTCTACATATTATTCTTTGTGAACAATTCTAGATTCAAATTTTAAAAATTTTATGACATGTTCATAAGAATCAAATAGAGTAGTGTTATAAGTTTCATATATTCTTTCTTTTTCTCTTTTGTTTCTTAAGGATGTCAAGAGGACTATAACATATATTGCAAAAATAAGAATAAGAACAAAATATAAATTAAGAATAAGAGGAGGATTTATAGATTATGTTTATAGTCTCAAACTTTTGTCAAATTAAGACTTCTTTTTTTATAACCAAGAAGAGTGATTGAGTTTTTAACTTGATCCTTATCCTTGTAGAGAGAGAAGGGACAAGAGTCTTAGGCTTTATGTGAATACAGAGGGTTGTGGAGGAGATTTAGAGGAAGGAAGAAGAGGAGGGTTAAATGAGGGAGAGGTCTGCTAGGGGAGAAGAAAGGGTTTTGGAGAGTTTTAGGGCAATTATACTGCTAGTCCTAAAGTTGTAGGGATTAGTATTGGGTAGTTAGTAGTGGTACCATTAGCTTGGATAGTGCTATTAACTTCACAAAATGTTTTAGTGATAGTACCGCCAATCTAATAGGGCTATTATCAGGGCCCTTAATTTTAAAAAAATAATTGGTGTCCAAAGTAATATCAAGAATTATTTATACATGTTTAACATGCCAAACTCCCTTATGATAAAATTAAATTATTCCTCATTTAATGATTTAATAAAAATATCTGCTAGCTAATATTTTGAATTAATAAAATCCAAAGATATATCATGATTATTTATATAATCCATAATGAAAAGATGTCTAATGTCAATATACTTAATTTGAGAATATTGAATATATATCTTTGACAAGTAAATTATACTAGTATTGTTATACTTTATAAGAATAATTTTAAACTAGGTTTATAATCTTTTAAAATATTTTTAATCAAAAATACCTATACACAATATGCATATCCAACTTTAATTGTAGGTAGTACAATAGAGTTTTACTTCTTGGATGACTAAGAAATACGACCTAAGAATTAATAAGTTTCAAATATATTTTTTCTATCTACTCTACATCATGTAATGTCAGTATGAACATAAGTATTTAAATCTAGAAAACCATAATCTCATATTAGGCATTTCTTTTAAGTATCTAAAAAGTTTTTTTATTACTTTATAATGAGATTATTTAGGATTAGACTAAAATTTTATACAAAGTTAACAATAAATATTATATTAGGTCTAGTTATAGTAAGATATAATAAACTCCCTATTATCTCTATATAAGTTTTTTGATTAAAATATTCATCTTTATTATCTATATCTAATTTAATAAAGATGTTTATGGGTATATTTGATAGCCTTAGCACTGTTTATATAAAATTACTTTTATAGATCAAGAGTATACTTGGTTTGACTAATAAAATTATATCATTTAGTTACTTATTTATAATCATAAGAAAAATATCAATTCACCCATCAAGCTCATTTCAAATTCTTGATTCATACTATTAGCAAATGATTCATATAAAGATTCATTAATAGAGTCAAAAATAATATCATCAATATAAATTTAAATAATAAAATTTTATTTATTAAAATATTTAATAAATGATACAGTATTAGTTTACCTTTTGAAAAGTTATTTTATATAAAAAAGAGCTAAGTCTCTCATACTATATCCTAAATTTTTGTTTCAACCCTAAGAGACTTAGACAATTAATAAATATGATTTAAGAAAAGACTATTTTCATATCTAAATAGTTGTTCAACATAAATTTTAACACAAATAAAACTATTAGGAAAAATACTTTTGACATCTATTTAAAATAATTTAAAATATGCATAGGCAATAAGTACTATTATGGTTTCGAGTTTAATCATAAGAGTGAATGTTTCTTTAGTGTCTGTGCTTTTATCTTAGTTAAAATTTTTATTCACTAATCTAGTCTTGTTTTAAATCATAAAATATTATTTATCTTATTTATTTTTAAAATTATATTTTGGCACAAATTACAAGATGATCATTAGGTTTAGGAACAAGTATCTAAATTTTATTTCTAGGAACAAGTATCCAAATTTTATTTTTTGAATTAATTTAGTTCTTCATGTATTGCTAAGACTCATGAGTCATTTTAAAGAGCATCATCAATGTATTTAGGCTTAATTTAAGATTAAAAAATAATATTTATATAAATATTTTTTAAAGAAGAATAAATTTAAATACCTTTTGATGTATCCGTAATAATTATCTCTTTTAGATGTGCATCCATATATTTTTATTATTTAGGTAAAGTTTCTTTGAAAATAGATGCATCCAAGTTAGTTTGGAAAGTAAAATCCTTATTCAAATTTATTTTAGTAAATTTAAAATCAATATTAAAATTATTTTTCTTAGCTTCATGAGATTTATAAAATATGTGAATAGATTCTTCAATAACTAAATATCTTTTACTAAAAACTTAATAACCTTTATAGGTAGAGAAATATTTAAGAAAAAAATTTCTAAGACATCTTTGTTATTTAAAATAAAATATTTATAATAAAAATTTTAAAATATAAAATAGTGTGTCTTTTGTTGTTCCATAATTCATAAGGAGTTTTAGATAGATGTTGTCTTATATGGACTTTGTTCATGACATAGCATATCCTGCTAACTACTAGTCATATGTGCCCTATAAGCCAATCACCTAAATGATTATATTTGTGACATGATATGCACTCCCTTTTACTTATTATATTATTTGATATTTTATCACTTTATATTGTTTATTACATATATATATTGTGATATTCATAAATCTATGCAATGAGAATCAAATCATGAAGAGATCATAATAATGAGACTGGTTCGCCTTTAAACACATACCCTAAATAATCTCGGTCATAAGTTACTCAAAAGGGACATTGAAATAACATGATAGACTGGTGTATTATATGCCCATCCATATGTTGGAGGCAGTTGGTCTTATAGCTGCTCATGTGTGGACACTAGGGATATAGTATATGTACTCATTGGAGAATGAGTTCACTGATTGATCCGCTCACGAAATGCTGAATGATTGATGATGTCTTATTATCATATAGCGATTCCATCATCTTAGCAGTGTATCTGGTTCTTAGACTTGAGACACCAAGGATATCCTATATGAGTACTTCATACTTTGATACTAAATTTATAGGTCTGAAAGTTTCAAATCTAACACAATCAGTCATCAAGAGTGACAACAAACCTTGCGAGGGTTATTGAGTGTCGATAGAGGATAATTCGCTCTTAGTTTCATGAGAGAAATATCTCATGTGTTTTTACGTAGATAAATCCTTGGCTAGGGTCATTCGGATTGAGAGAGAAAGAATTTTCTGGAAGAATCCAATTAGAGCGAGACTCAAGTAGAAACTGTATGGGCATAACAACACTATGCCTGGTATATGGTCTTTAGGATATTAGATGAATGAGAGACCATAGATAAATGGTAACTAAGGACAAATAGGTTAAAGGTTTGGATTCCTCTATATCGTTTGGGGACTACGGCGTAGTGGCCTAGTACAGCCATAGTCAATGAGTCGAGTGAATTATTATAAAGATAATAATTCATTAAGCTAAAAGGAGTTATGACAAGTATAACTCACAATTAGTTCGATATTCGGCCTAGAGGGTCATACACATATAGTAGGTGTTGATAAGTATAACTCACAACTAGCTCGATATTGGGCCTAGAGGGTCACACGCATATAGTAGGTATTGCGATGAGTAAAGGTTCAGATATGAGATATCCACTGGAGCCACTATCTTATTGGATATCCAATAAACCCATAAATTATTGGATCCTATGGATGAGATCCAATAAGAGCCCATGAGAGATTATTGAATAGAGATCCACTAATCTAAGAGGCTCGGGTAGTGGATGAAGATCTAATACCCAATAGGGCAGGATCCATTAGAATTAAGTTAACAAGATACCTCTATAAATAGGAGGGAATTAGTGGTTTATATGCTAGAGCCTTTTGGTTGCCTCTCTTATTATCCTCTCCCTCTCCACCTCAGAGCAGGCCTGAAGTTTTGAGGACTGTCATTGTAGCCTTGCTGTATGGATCACCATTAGAGAGGAGGGCGCTTGACCTCCTTCGCCCTCTCCTAGAGATCTTCATGGATTCAGGGATATATGATCTCCCTAAGTAACATAATCTATCTTATATGTAGTTTTTAAGTTTCACGGATTTTACGCACAAACCTTTGCATGACGATGAATATATATTTGAGAATTTAGGGATTTTATTTTTTTATGTTCTTCCACTATGCATGTGATGTTGCCACATAGATTTCCCAATAGTGGTATAAGAGCTAGATTGTTCATGCGAAAGATTGGTTTTGAACTACGTGTGTTATGTTTTAGGAGGAATTTTATCGTAAAGATCGTTGATGACAAAGGCGAGACTATTGCTGCCCTTGCTGCCTATGCAAAAGTGGCTAAAGTCTACTTGCATCCTTGGCCAACTGCGTCCAAGCGGTTGGCTGCTAGTTGCCGGTGATCGACGGTTGACTATTGGCTGCCGACAAACAGCGATCGACGGCTTGCCTGCAGCAAGCAACCAGCACTAGTGCCCACAGGGGTTGACACTACCCCAGCAAGGGGCAAGACCTGCGGGCACTATGCCCGAGGGTAGAACCGCCCACTCAATGGGGCAGCATCGCTTGCGAGCGCTGCGCTTGCAGGCAGAACCGCCCGTAGGGGCGTCGCTCGACAAGGCAACACCGCCTACGGGCATTGCCCCGTCGGCAGAACTGCCCGTGGAGGTGGCGACGCCTGTAAGGGCGGCCACCTGTGGGGGCGCCCACCTGTCGGGGCGATGTCGCTCGCAGGCACACTGCCCACGGGCGAGCCGCCCGTAGGCAGGGGTGGTGCCCTCGTCGCCCGTAGGCAAAATTATCTTTTTCGAGAAAAAGATAGTTTTGCCTCTCAGAATTTTAGAAATTTGAGATTCTATCCTTGTCCCAATTAAGAAAATACCCCCAAGAATTTAAAAAATTTCCTACATGTCCCTAATTTTTAAAAAATATTAATATTTAATTGATTATTATTTTATTATTATCTAGTAGTCCTACATGATGATGATGTGTACATGTAATGTATGATATGTGGACGGATGATCTGGATCGTATGATGATGTGTGTACTTATAATTATTATTATTGGGGCTTGCAAGCCTCCATTTTATTTCTCATTTATTGTCGGGCCTATGTGTCTATGATTAAGTTATAATCATATGAGGAGGTGCAACTTGAGTGTGGATGTGATAGTGGGACCCACGAAATGGATGATCGCGATGCATGGAGATGCGTCGAGATACCGATGGATTCGATGAGGATGAGATGGATGATCATAAGACATGGAGATGCATCGCTGCATACATATATCTTGATGTGAGTGATTAGGCCTACTGGCTCGGGCTTGATCACATTAGGCTGTGGTCCATGATCATTTGGTGTGATTGCTTATACACCTATTAGATATGTATATATATTTGCATATTATATAGATATATATTAAATATATACATATGTGACATGTCATATTAGGAGACCAAATCAAAGAAACCCCTCTCTCGACAATATTGTCGGTAAACGTGAGGTAATTAGATTGACCCACGTAGCCTTCTATTGTTATAGGTAAGGATTGATTCTCGGTGTAGGTTGAGTTGGTCGAGTCCCTCGAGGCTCACATACATCGCGATTCACTATCTTGCCTACGACATAGAGATGTCACCAGTGACCTGAGGACATTGTATGCTTGGTTGAGTCCCTTAAGGGTATATCATTGAATTAGGCTCATCTTGTAACGATTGTGTTGACTTAACCGAACATCATGGTTGGTCGAGTCCCTCGAGACCATAGTGATTTGGAGGCCGAACAGGATAAGAATCACAAGGAGTTGTGATTGGTAAGATTTGTCTACCTTTTTGGGCTTAGTGTGATTGGTCGAGTCCCTCGAGGTTATACCAAGATGCTGATTGGATCCCAATCCCCAATAGAAGTCTACCGAAGACTTTCGTTTCACATGTTGAGGATGTCGCGTGACTCGCCAGTTAAATAGTGGGAGCAGATTAAGATAGAAGTCCATATCTTAATTGTTTATTTTTATAAAATCTACATGTTATTTATTTTCACTATATTTTTATTTTAAAAAAAAATATCGTTTTAAATTCCTTATGTGGCATACTTGATGTCAACTGCCTCACTGGTATGAATTATACGGATTGGCTCTGCACCTTGAGAATTGTTCTCATGGTAGAGAAAATCACGTACATCCTTAATACAGTAATGCCTACGCCCGAGGAAAGGGCAAGTGAGGAAGAGATCGCTCGCTACGTAAAATATATTGATGACTCCACTCTTGCTCAGTATTACATGTTGGGCTCTATGACTCCTAAGTTACAGAGATAGCATGAAAAGATGGATGCTAGATCCATTCTCCTATATGTCCGTAAATTGTTTGAGGAACAGGGAATGACTCAACGATATATGATATCCAAGAGTCTTTTCTGCGCTAGGATGACAGAGAGGACACTAGTTCAGAACCATATCCTAAAGATAATTGAGTGGATGGAGAAACTCATAGGAATAGTCCTAGAGGATAACCTATGTATGGATCTTATGTTTCAGTCCCTACCAAATTCATTTTCATTGTTCATAATTAATTTTAATATGAACAAACTTGAGGTGACTCTCCCTGAGGTCACCCTACATCTGTCTGGTGGAGCTATTATTACATTAGATGCATGCAATTTTATTCCTTCTATTATTAAAAATATTATTTTCATTTCATGTTTGACAGTTAGTGGATATAAATTAGTTTTTAAGAACAATGATTGTTCAACATTCTTAAATGATGAGATCATCATGAGAGGAATGTTGCACAATGGTTTGTTTATGCTAGACACTGCTCCATATATCATGAATATAAGTGTGTCTAAGAGGAGACGAGATAAGGTGAACAGTGTATACTTGTGGCATTGTAGGCTAGGTCACATCCATGAGGGAAGGATTCAAAAGTTGCTAAAGGATGGATATCTAGATCAATTCGACTATGAGTCATATGCAACTAACTAACTCTCCATTTAGTGGAACTGGAGAGAGAGCTACTGAGCTGTTGGAACTCATACATAATGATGTATATGAACCCATGTCAACTCATATCATTGGTGGTTACTCTTACTTCATTACCTTTATTGATGATTTTTTTAAGTATGGACACGTGTACTTAATGAAGTATAAGTATGAGGCCTTTAAGAAATTCAGAGAGTATAAAAATGAAGTGGAGAACTAGATAGAAAAGAGTATCAAGACTCTTCAATCAGATCGAGGAGGTGAGTACTTGAGTATAGAGTTTACCCAATTCCTTAAGGACCATGGGATTATATTCCAATGGATACCTCCTTATACACCTTATCTCAATAGTGTATCTAAAAGGAGAAATCACACATAATTAGATATGGTATGGTTCATGATGAGTTTCGCTAACCTACTCATCTCATTCTATGGATATGCCTTAGGTACCGTAGTTTTCTTTCTAAATAGAGTTCCAACTAAGTCAATAGTGTTTACATTATATGAGATATGGAAAGTGAAGAAGTCCGATCTTAAGATTGTTAAGATTTTGGGCTAATTTACCTATTTAAAAGACACAACCCCAATAAGTTGGAATTGAGGACGGAGTAGTGCAAGTTTGTGGGATGCCCCAAGGAAATTTATGGGTATTATTTATATCAACCCAAGGACTAAAAGGTCTTTGTAGCCAAGAGAGTGGTGTTTCTTGAGAAAGAACTGTTGGGAAATCCTTGGGGGCGACATCATATGCGCAGCGGAAGAACAAGAAAAACAAAATCCTCGATTCCCAAAGAGATGTTCGTCGTCGTGCGAAGATTGGTATGCAAAAATCCACGAAACATGAAACTGCGTATAGAGTAGATTGTGTTACCTAGGGAGATAGTATATCCCTGTTTCCTTGCAGATCCTTAGGAGAGGGTGAAGGAGGTCAAGCGTCCTCCTCTCTAGCGGTGATCCACACAGTAGGGTTGCGATGACGCTCCTCAAACTCTAGACCTACTCTGAGGTGGAGATGGAAAGGAGAATAGGAAAAGGCAAACAAAAGCTCTCTAGCCCATGGGGCTCTGAATCCCTCCTATTTATAGAGGTCCCCTGTTAAACCCTAATGGGTCCTCCCCTAGTGGGTATTGGATCTGCATCCAATAAGACAAGGGCTCCGTCGAATATCTTATATCCGAACCTCTATTCATCGCAATGCCGATCATATGTGTGTGACCCTCTAGGCCCAATATCGAGCTGGCCGTGAGTCATACCTGTCAGAACTCCTTCTAACTCAGTGAATTATTATCTCTGTAATAATTCACTCGACTCATCGACTACGGACGTACTAGGCCACTACGCCGTAGTCCCCAAACGATACAGGGGAATCCAATCCATTGGACTTCTCTGTCCTCAGTTACCGTGTACCTATAGTCCCTCATCCATCTAATTTACCAGAGACCGTATATCGAGCATGGTGTTGTCAGACCCACACGGTTTCTTCTTGAGTCTCGCTCTAATCGGATTCTCCCGGAGAACTCTTTCTCTCTCAACCCAAATGACCCTGGCCAGGGATTTGTCTGAGCAAGAACACATGGGATATTTCTCTCATGACGCCGAGAGTGGATGATCCTCTATCGACACTCAATAGCCCTCGTAAGGTCGATTATCACTCCCAATGACCAGCTGTACTAGATCTGGGACAGCCAAACCTATAAGTCTGGTATCAAAGAGTGGAGCACTCATACAGGAAATCCTTAGTGTCTCAAGTCTAAGGACCAAATACATCACTAGGACTACGGAATCGCTGTCTTATAATAAGGCATCATCATCCATCCAGCATTCCGTAAGTGGATTAATCAGTGAACTCATTCTCTAATGAGCACCTGTACTGTATCCCTAGTGTCCCTACACAAGCAGCTATGAGACCAGCTGCATCCATCATATGGACGGGTATACAACACACCAGTCTGTCCGGTTATCACGATATCCCTCTCGAGTAACCTATGACCGAGATTATTTAGGATATGTGTTTAAAGGTTAATCGATCTCACTATCGTGATCTCATCACGATCCGATTCCTATTGCACAAATCTAAGGACATCACAATATATGTATGCCTTTATGCAATAGTTATAAAGTGATATATGACAAAATATAATAAGCAAAAAGATTCTATATTAAGTCACACATGCCATCACTCACGTGATTGGCTTGCTGGTCACCTATGACTAGCAATCTCCCACTTGACCTAAAGCCAATCATCTATGTGTCTGATCCCTATCAGACCCTTGTGATGCTCAAAACAAATCTGAGATAACGGTTTTGTTAGTGGATTTGCAATGTTATCTTCGGATGGAACTTTTTCTACTACTACATCTCCTCGGGTCACGATCTCTCTGATAAGGTGGAACCTCCTCAGAACATGTTTAGATTTCTGATGAGACCTAGGTTCCTTTTCTTGTGCAATCGCCCCGTTCTTGTCGCAATATAGGGAGATCGGCTCTTCGCTACCCGGCACGACTCCCAAATCTGTGATGAACTTCTTCACCCAAACTCCCTCCTTTGCTGCATCTGATGCAGCAATGTACTCCACCTCTGTGGTCGAGTCAGTAGTGGTATCTTGCTTGGAACTCTTCCAGCACACTGCTCCTCCATTCAAGGTGTACACATACCCTAAATTCGACTTGCTATCTGCTAGTCATAGGTGCCCAGCAAGCCAATCACGTGAGTGATGACACGTGTGACTTGATACAGAATCTTTTTGCTTATTATATTTTGGCGTATATCACTTTATAACTATTGCATAAATGCATATATATATTGTGATGTCCTTGGATTTGTGCAATGGGAATCGGATCGTGATGAGATCACGATAATGAGATCGATTCACCTTTAAACACATATCCTAAATAATCCCGGTCATAGGTTACTCGAGAGGGACATCGTGATATAGGATAGACTGGTGTCTTTGTATACCCGTCCATATGATGGATGCAAATGGTCTCATAGCTGCTCGTGTAGGGACACTAGGGATACAAGCGGTGCTCATTGGAGAATGAGTTCTTTGATTGATCCGCTTACGGAATATTGGATGGTTGATGATGCCTTATTGTCGACACGGTGATTCCGTAGTCCTAGTGGTGTATCGGTCTTAGACATGAGACACCAAGGATGTCTTGTATGAGTGCTCCACTCTTTGATACCAGACTTATAGGTTTGGCTGTCCCGCATCTAGTACTGTTGGTCATTGGGAGTGGTAGTCGACCTTACGAGGGCTATTGAGTGTCGATAGAGGATCATCCACTCTCGGCGTCATGAGAGGAATATCCCATGTGTTCTTGCTCAGACAAAAACCTGGCCAGGGTCATTTGGGTTGAGAGAGAAAGAGTTCTCTAGGAAAATCCGATTAGAGCGAGACTCGAGAAGAAACCGTGTGGGTTTGACAACACCATGCTCGATATACGGTCTCTCGGGATATTAGATGGATGAGGGACTATAGGTACATGGTGGCGAGGACAGATGGTCCAATGGATTGATTCCTATATATCGTCGGGGACTACGCAGGTAGTGGCCTAGTACGTCCCAGAAGTCGATGAGTCGAGTGAATTATTATAGAGATAATAATTCACCGAAGTTAGAAGGAGTTTCGACAAGTATGACTCACGGCCAAACTCGGATATTGGGCCTAGAGGGTCACACACATATGGTAGGCATTATGATGAGTAGAGGTTCGGATATGAGATATCCCACGGAGCCCCTTGTCTTATTGGATGCAGATCCAATACCCACTAGGGAAGGACCCATTAGGGTTTGACACGGGATCTCTATAAATAGGAGGGATTCACTGACCTCATAGGCTAGAGTCTTTGCTTGCCTTTCCTATTCTCCTCTCCCTCTCCACCTTAGAGGCCTGGAGTTTTGAGGAGGGTCGTCGCAACCGGGGCTTGTGTGGATCACCGCTAGAGAGGAGGACGCTTGACCTCCTTCACCCTCTCCTAAGGATCTGCAAGGGAAACAGGATATACGATCTCCCTAGGTAACACAATCTCTATACGCAGTTTTGTGTTTTGCGGATTTTGCGCACCAATCTTCGCACGACGACGAACATCTTTTTGGGAATCGGGGATTTTTGTTTTCTTGTTCTTCCGCTGCGCATAAGATGTCGCCCCCATGATTTCCCAACACTATCATCGACATCAGACTGAAAACTTGAGTCAGTGTAGCCTTCAACCTTAAGGCTATTACCTCCATATACTAGTAAAAGATCGTTAGTCCTTCTCAAGTACTTAAGGATACACTTTACTGCTTTCCAATGCTCCAAGCCTGGATCCGCCTGATACCTGCTCGTGACACTCAAAGCATGCGCTATATCAGGCCTAGTACATAGCATGACATACATGATAGACCCTATTGTTGAGGCATAAGGTATCATATCCATGTTCGCCCTTTCTTCTAGAGTCTTTGGGGACATACTCGTAGAAAGCGATATCCTATGTCTCATCGGTATGAGACATCTCTTGGAATTTTTCATGTCAAACCTTTTGACAATTGTTTCTATGTACCTGGACTGGGACAAGCCAAGCATCCTCTTGGATCTATCTCTATAGATTCTAATCCCCAAAATATAGGATGCTTCCCCTAAGTCCTTCATGGAGAAGTGTCTAGATAACCAAGCCTTTACTGTGGATAGCATTCCTACGTCATTCCCAATGATCAGGATGTCATCCACATATAACACCAAAAAGGTGATAGCGCTCCCACTTACCTTTCTGTATACACAAGGCTCATCTTCGTTCTTAACGAAGTCATAAGATCTGATTGCCTCATCAAATCTTATGTTCCAACTTCGGGAAGCTTGCTTTAATCCATAAATGGATCTAAGCAACCTATACACCTTATCTGGACAGTTCTTGGACACGTATCCCTCATATTGCATCATATACACCTCCTCCTCAAGGTTTCCATTGAGGAATGCGGTTTTCACATCCATTTGCCAGATCTCATAATTATAGTGTGCTACAATAGCTAATAGAATTCTAATGGATTTTAGCATTGCTACGGGTGAGAAGGTTTCTTCATAGTCAACACCTTGCCTTTGACGATACCCCTTAGCCACTAGCCTTGCTTTATAGGTCTCTACCTTTCTATCTACTCCGATCTTTTTCCTAAAGATCCACTTGCAACCGATGGGTACAATACCTTCGGACGCATCAACTAGGTTTCAAACCTTATTGGAGTACATAGAATCAATTTCAGAATTCATGGCTTCTTGCCACTTCCCGGAGTCTATACTCATAATAGCCTCCTCGTAGGTCTGAGGATCAATATCCTCTGCATCATCTCCTATAATATGTCTCACATATATCTCAGGAGGATGGGATACTCTATCAGACCTGCGTAAAGTTGAAACTTGTGTATTAGGTACGGAGCAGGATTCTCGGTCAGAGTGGTGCTTGAGCTTGGTTCTCCAACCTCGCTCAATTCTATCATTCTCCCACTATCTCCGCCAAGAATGTGTTCCTTCTCAAGGAACACTGCTCTCTTAGCTACAAAGACCTTTTGGTCCTCGAGATGATAGAAATAATACCCACAAGTTTCTTTAGGGTATCCCACAAATTTGCATCGCTCTGTCCTTGATTCTAACTTATCGGGTTGTGTCTTTTAATATGTGGGCAGGCAGCCCCAAATCTTAACAACCTTAAGATTAGGCTTCTTCCTTTCCATATCTCATATGGTGTAGACACTTAACTTAGTTGGAACTCGTTGAGAGAAGGTAAGTCATGGTTTCTAGGCATATCCCTAGAATGAGATGGGTAGGTCGTGAAACTCATCATGGACCGTACCATATCTAATAATGTACGATTTCTCCTTTCAGAGACACCATTGAGTTGAGGTGTATAAGGAGGTGTCCATTGGGATAATATCCCATGGTCCTTGAGGAACTGAATGAACTCTGTGCTTAAGTACTCACCTCCTCGATCCGATCGAAGAGTTTTGATAGTTTTTTTTTTCCGACCCTGGTTCTCCACCTCATTCTTATACTCTCTGAATTTCTCAAAGGTCTCGGACTTGTACTTCATTAAGTACACATATCAATACCTTGAGAAATCATCAGTAATGAAGTAGGAGTAACCTCCAATGGCATGAGTTGACATGGGTCCACATACATCACTATGTATGAGTTCCAACAACTTAGTGACTCTCTCTCCAGTTCCACTAAATGGAGAGTTGGTCAGTTTTCCACGAATGCAAGGCTCACAAGTTGCATATGACACATAGTCGAATGAATCTAGATATCCATCATTTAGCAACTTTTGAATCCTTCTTTCATGGATTTGACCTAGCCTACAATGCCACAGGTATGCACTGTTCAACTCATCTCATTTCCTTTTGGACACATTTACATTCATGATATGTGGAGTGGTGTCTAATATAAATAAACCATTATGCAATGTTCCTTTCAGGATGATCTTATCATCTAATAATATCGAACAACCATTGTTCTCAAAAATAAATTTATATCCACTAACTGTTAAACATGAAATGGAGATAATGTTTTTGATAATAGAAGGAACAAAATAACATGCATCTAATGCAATAAAAGCTCCACTAGGCAGATATAGGGCGACCTCGCCAACAACTACTACAACAACTTTTGCTCCATTACCCATCTTAAGGTCCATCTCACCTCTCTCTAGTCTCCTAGGCCTTGCCAGAACCCGCAACGAATTACATATATGATAAGCACTACCGGTATCCAATACCCATATGTTATCATAAGAGTCTGACAAATGGAGACTGATCATGAATGTACCTGAAGCTTCATCAAGCTTTTGTTTCGCTCTTTCTATAAGGTACTCTTTGCAGTTTCTCTTCCAGTGCCCATCTTTACCACAGTGGAAGCACTGGCCTTTGTCCTTTGCTGGGTCTTTCTTAGCAACCTTTGCTTTACCTGGTTTGACCTTGCCCTTTCCCTTCTTAAGGGACCTTTCTGCTTTCCTTTTCCTTTTGGTCTCACCAGTGTAGAGAACTGGCTTCTCTTTCTTGATAGTACTCTCTGCCTCCCTCAACATATTGAGAAGCTTTGGGAGAGTCACTTCAAGTTTGTTCATATTAAAATTTATTATGAACTGTAAAAAGGAATCTGGTAGGGACTGAAGCACAATGTCCACTCACAAGTTATCCTCTAGGGCCATTCCTAGACCTGTGAGTTTTTCTATCCACTCAATCATCTTTAGGACATGGTTCTGAACCGGTGTCCCCTCAGTCATCCTAGCGCGGAAGAGGCTCTTAGATATCTCATCATTGAAGTCCTTCCCTGTTTCCTCAAACAATTTTATGGACATGTAGGAGAATGGATCGGCATCCATCTTTTCATGTTGTCTCTGTAATTTCGTGAGTCATAGAGCCCAACATATAGCACTTGAGCAAGAGTGGAGTCATCCATGTACTTCACGTAGCGGCGATCTCATCTTGTTTGCCCCTTCTTGGGCACGAGGCATCCTTGTATCAAGGGCGCATACCACGATTTTTCTTTGTGAGAATATTTCTCAAGTTGCAGAGCCAATCCGTATAATTTGGACCAGTGAGGCGGTTGACATCAAGTATGCCACGTAAGGATTTGAAAGCGACATTTTCTGAAAATAAAGATGCAGCAGAAATAAATAATATGCAGATTTTGCAAGAAATAAACTATCAAGATATGGACTTTTATCTTAATATGCTCCCCACTATTTTACTAACGAAGTCGCGACACCCTCAAAGACGCGTGAAACGGAAGTCTCCGGCAGACTTCTAATGAGGATCAGGATCCAATCAGCGTCTTAGTGTAACCTCGAGGGACTCGACCAATCACACTAAGCCTAAAAGGTAGGCAACTCTTGTCGATCCCAACTCCTTGTGATTCCCATCCTGTTCGGCCTCCGAATCACCGTGGCCTCGAGGGACTTGACCAACCATGATGCTCGGTTAAGTCAACACCTTCGTTACAAGATAAGTCTGATTTGATGATATACCCTCGAGGGACTCGATCAAGTATACCATGCCCTCAGGTCACCGGTGACATCTCTATGTCGTAAGCAAGATAGCGAATTGCGTTATAGGTGAGTCTCGAGGGACTCGACCAACTCAACCTACACCGGGAATCGGTTCCTACTTATAACGATGGAAGGCCACGTGGGTCAATCTAATTGCCTCACGTTTACCGACTTAATATTATCAAGAGATGTTTATATGATTTGGTCTCCTAATATGACATGTCACACATATACATATTTAATATATATCTACATCGCATGCAAATATATATACATATCTAGTATATGTATAAGCAATTACACCGGATGATCATGGACCATAACCTAATATGATTAGGGGCCGAGCCAAGAGGGCCTAATCACTCACATCAAGATCTATGTGTGCAGCGGTGCATCTCCATGCCCCGTGATCGTCCATTTCGTCCTTGTTCGGTTTCGTCGACATCTTGATGCATCTTCATGCATCACGATCGTCGTCATCTTGTGGGTCCCGCTTATCGTATCCGCGCTCCCTCTGTGCCTCCTCATGTGATTACAACTTAATCATAGGCACGTAGGCTCGACAATAAACGAGAAATATAATGGAGGTTCGCAGACCTCAATAATAATAATCACACGTACACACATCACACGGTCCATGATCATCCGTCCACACATCATACATCACATGTATAAATAATCATCATCATGTAGGACTACTAGATAATAATAATAATAAAAATAATAATCAACTAAACTTTTTAATTAATTAATATTTTCTGAAATCCGGGACATTATAGGGAATTTCTGAATTCATAGGGGTATTTTCATAATTTGGACAAAAGACAAAAACTGGAATTTCTCAAATTTCGAGGGGCAAAACTATCTTTTGCCCAGAAAACCCTAATGCCCTTTCCTTTTTTCTGCCGCCGCCGCCCCCCACCCGGCATGCATTTTCAGGCGACGGGCGAGGGCATTGCCCTCGCCTGCGGTGAGGGGCATTCGCTGGATAATGGCTGGCGCGGTGGGGGTGGGCGCCCTTTCGGTGCGCAGCCTCATTGGGGCGATGTTGTCCCGGCGGGCGACTGCCCCTTAAGGGGTTTTCGCCTGGATGGAGGCGGCGACGACGGCGCCGGCGGCCGATGATACCTCGCGGTGGGTGCAAGCAGCCCCGGCCATTCAGCAGCCAGACGCAGCCCTTGTGCTGCCCACTTTCGGCTGCGCTGCATGCACGCAGATCGAGGGCAACAACTGTTGCTGCCCTTCCTTATTTTTGCGTCAACAATTTTGACGTCAAAATTCTTCCTAAACACAACACACGCAGTTCAAAACCAATCATTTGCACGAACAACCTAGCTCTGATACCACTGTTGGGAAATCCTTGAGGGCGACATCATATGCGCAACGGAAGAACAAGAAAAATAAAATCCCCGATTCCCAAAGAGATGTTCGTCGTCGTGCGAAGATTGGTACGCAAAAATCCGTAAAATATGAAACTGCGTATAGAGTACATTGTGTTACCTAGGGAGATCGTATATCCCTGTTTCCTTGCAGATCCTTAGGAGAGGGTGAAGGAGGTCAAGCGTCCCTCCTCTCTAGCGGTGATCCACACGGCAGGTTGCGACGATGCTCCTCAAAACTCGGACCTACTGAGGTGGAGATGGAAAGGAGAATAGGAAAAGGCAAACAAATGCTCTCTAGCCCATGGGGCTCTGGAATCCCCTCCTATTTATAGAGGGTCCCTTGTTAAACCCTAATGGGTCCTCCCTAGTGGGTATTGGATCTGCATCCAATAAGACAAGGGCTCCGTCGGATATCTCATATCTGAACCTCTATTCATCGCAATGCCTATCATATATGTGTGACCCTCTAGGCCCAATATCGAAGCCGGCCGTGAGTCATACCCGAGAACTCCTTAACTTCGGTGAATTATTATCTCTGTAATAATTCACTTTCGACTCATCGACTATGGACGTCTTGGGGCCACTGTAGTAGTCCCCAGACGATACTGGGAAATCAATCCATTGGACCTGTCGTCCTCCATTCGTGTACCTATAGTCCCTCATCCATCTAATATACCGCAGAGACCAGTATATCGAGCATGGTGTTGTCGGACCCACCCACGGTTTCTTCTCGAAGTCTCGCTCTAATCGGATTCTCCCGGGAGAACTCTCTTTCTCTCTCAACCCGAATGACCCTAGCGAGGGGATTTGTCGAGCAAGAACACATGGGATATTTCTCTCATGACGCCGAAAGTGTGGATGATCCTCTATCGACACTCAATAGCCCTCGTAAAGGTCGACTACCACTCCCAATGACCAATTTGTACTAGATGGGATAGTCAAACCTATAAGTCCGGTATCAAAGAGTGGAGCACTCATACAGGACATCCTTAGTGTCTCAAGTCTAAGGACCGGATACACCACTAGGACTACGGAATCATTTGTCGACAATAAGGCATCATCAACCATCCAATTTTTGTGGCGGATCAATCGATGAACTCATTCTCCAATGAGCACTTTGTATCGTATCCCTAGTGTCCCTACACAAGCAGACTATGAGACAATTTTGCATCCATCATATGGACGGGTATACAAAGACACCAATCTGTCTAAGGTTATCACGATATCCCTCTCAAGTAACCTATGATCGGGATTATTTAGGATATGTGTTTAAAGGTGAATCGATCTCACTATCATGATCTCATCACGATCCGATTCCCATTGTACAAATCTAAGAACATCACAATATTTGTATGCATTTATGCAATAGTTATAAAGTGATATATGTCAAAATATAATAAGCAAAAAGATTCTATATTAAGTCACACGTGCCATCACTCACACGATTGGCTTGCTGGGCACCTATGACTAGCAAGAACACATTCTTGACGGAGACAGTGGGAGCATGATAGAGTTGGACAAGGTTGGAGAACCTAGCTTGAGCACAACTCCACAACCCGAGTCTGTTCAGGTATCTGGCACACAAGTTTTGACTTTACGTATGTCCGACATAGTATCCCATCCTATTGAGAGATATGTGAGATATATTAGAGGAGAAGATGTTGAAGATATTGATTCTCAGACAACATATGAGGAGGCTATTATGAGTATAGACTATGGGAAGTGGAAAGAAGCCATGAATTCTGAGATGGATTCCATGTACTCTAATAAAGTTTGGAACATACACCTGAGGGTATTATACCCATCGGTTGCAAATGGATCTTTAGAAGAAGATCAGAGTAGATGGAAAGGTAGAGACCTATAAAGCAAGGCTAGTGGCTAAGGGGTATCATCAAAGGCAAGGTATAGACTATGATGAAATCTTCTCACCCGTAGCCATGCTAAAATTCATCTGAATTCTATTGGCTATTGCAGCATACTATGATTATGAGATTCGATAGATAAACGTGAAAACTGTATTCCTCAATGATAACCTCGAGGAGAAGGTGTATATGATACAACCCGAGGGATTCATGTTCAAAGACTACCCAGATAAGGTGTGCAGGTTACTTAGATCCATTTATGGACTAAAGCAAGCTTCCAAAAGTTGGAACATATGAGGTAATTATATCTTATGGCTTCGTTAAGAACAAAAATAAGCCTTGTGTATACAGGAAGGGAAGTGGGAGTGCTATCACCTTCTTGGTGTTATATGTGGATAACATCCTGATTATTGAAATTGATATAGGAATGTTATCCATGGTAAAGGCTTGGTTATCTAGACACTTCTCCATGAAGGACTTAAGGAAAGCATCCTATATCTTGGGGATTTGGATATATAGAGATAGATTCAAGAGGAGGTTTGGTATGTCCCAATCTAGGTACATAGACATCATTGTCAAAAGATTTATACATAGACATGAGTAACATTATTATGATAAAAATAACATTATTTGTAACATAAAAGAATACCAATGATCACAAATTTTTTTTTTAAGATACATATTAATTGGAGTAAATGTACTCATATAGCTTGCAATCAGCTTTGCACAACAAACACTTATACTTGGCTTATTATATCTTTTCATAAGATATTCTAATTTTAGTGCTTGCTATATCACTTTATAACGCAACCTAGTTTTAATTTAATATCATTTGTAATAAAGAATTATAGGAATGATATCTTTCCTACTTCTATTTAATAATAATACTCTTATATCTCTCTCCCCCAAAACCTCTTTCACAAATTATAGATCTTTTAAAGAGTATTCTAAGTGGATAATAATAGAAATTTTTTTCACGTGATCCAAAGTTTAAACAGTTCTCTTGACATATCAAGTAAAAATGTGATGAAAAGGTAAAAAAAAAACCAATAAATTTTGATCAAAGTTTTAGAAACCGAAACAATCTACGAAATATTTATAAAGGTTTCATATAGAATGTTTGAGATTTGGAGTTCAATCACCTTAGCTAAATAAAATTATAATAATTTTATAAATTTATAAAGTAGTGTAATCTATTTTAAGAACAATGTATCTGATATATTTTGGATCTACCTCGTATAAACTCTTTTATACTCTTTATAAATATTTTCTAATCTACTTTATGGATTTCCTAACTTGTAAATTTAATTTAATTTTTTTGCTCTTTTATCAGTTCTAACACATTTTAATCAAAATTATGTCAAAATAGCAAAAATGACTCAAGGATAAATTAAATTGATATCTAATAACAAAAACCTATATAATTATTTATTGATAGTACTATTATATTTTTAATAATTCACACTATATTTATTAAGATATTAATTAAAAATATTATTTTATTATTTAATATATTATTATAATCGTATTTGGTTTATTGATATTTTTATATATTTTTTTTGATAAAGGGAGAGAAAAGTATCTCAGGAGACACCTTTATCAGAGAAAAGTATTTTTATTATAGTAATCCAGTGAAGTGTCTTTTTTTAGGTAAAAAGAAAAAAATAAAGAGTTTTTCTAGTGATCTTATCTTATAAATAAATATAATTTTATTAGTATTATATTTTAAAAATTAAAATTATGTAAAGATAATCTTGACAAGCATAAAAGATATTTTAATGAAAGGACATGTCTCTTAGAATAACATCATTTAAATGTGACATTTGGGACGCTTTTTAGGCTCTATAAATAGAATCGTAAATAACTATAGTTTATTAATTCATATTTCAATACAATTTCTCCTCTTTATTTTATAAAAATAATTTTATTATTTTGTTTTACTATGTATTTCCTAAGAGAGGCTAGTTAACTAACTCTATAATTATGCTCGTTAGAAAGATAATATCGATTCATGTTCGCAAGGATAAGATGGATTGAATATTGGGATGAGAATCTCGATCAATCCCATACGTAAGTATAAGTTTTTCGTATTAAGACATTTATTACATGCCTTTAAGTTCTTTCTAAACTTTATCTTTTTATTTTTATTATGTTAATATCTTATTTATTTTTTCATCAAAATTTGTATATCATTATTTTGCTCCAATAATTTAAGATAAATTTTCAATGAATTTTGGTTAGAATTAAAATAATAAATTAATATGATTAAACTGATTAATTATCATGTTTTCTTAATAATTCAAGCATTTAACTATTTATCATCTAAATTGAGAATGGTTAGCATTTACTTCTAGTTTTGTCTAATTATTCACTGTTTGATCTTTGTTGGATTAATTAGATGCATAATTTATATGAATGAAGATGGTACTAAATTTAACATTAAAAATAAGATATATTATAATATGAGACTTAAAACTTAGTGTATTAATAAAAATATTATCAGTTTATAGATATTATTTAAAAATAAAAAAATCCTAAAATAAAAAATTTCTTTTTTAGTGACAAATCAAAGAATATCAAATCTCATTATATTAATAATAATTTTAGTAGTTTAAAAACATTGCTTCGTACAAAAAAAATGCCACGTCTTGTTTCTTTAACATACAAATTCTAAAAGTGTAAGGTACACGAAATTTAACGTAGATGATAGCTGTATATAACGGTGTGATGTCAAACTACCCGCTACGTAGATTGGGTAAATATAACGGAACGATTTTAGAATGTAACGCTTGGGCTGGGTGGCATCTATATAACCCGAGGGCCCACTCTGTTGCAATCACAACAACTTCTCTCCCCTCGCGCGCTCTCCTCTCGGCTCTCGACTCTCGACTCTCGACTCTCGGCGATCTCGTCGTTCTGCGAAGGTCGGAACTGCTCTCCGACGAACACGAACGGGCACAGCTGCGAGGGTCCTTCCCTTCGATTTTTATTGCGGTGATCTCATTCCTTCTTTTTTCTCTTGTTTCAATTCGCTTGGTTCTTCATCCGTCGAAATTTTGATTAGGGTTCAGAATTTTTGTTGGTCTTGGGGTTCTTTTAATCGATTCTTGGTTGTCGGCTTTCTTGTGGGAAGAACGATCTTTCTGGTTTTCTCTATCGTTTTTCGTCACCTAGCCAGTCTCGTTCTGGTTTCGATTGGAAAATATGTCTTCTTCGCGTTCTAGGCGTGTGGAGTACGACCGCTTCATCCCGTTCCGGTCGGCGATGGACATGGACTACGCACGCTTTGCCCTAACCGGGCCTTCGAGACCGCAGCGTGATGGTTCGAGGGAATCCCCATCGAGCGTGGCGTACCAAAAGCTTCTTGATGACTGCATTTTGAAGAACAGGACTCGTATCCTCGCTTTCAAGACTGCACCTGAAGCGCCGGCCAGCAAGCTGCCCCAGTTTGACGAGCCCATTCGGCCGCAGAAGAAGCAGCAGAGGCGAATCCCTAAAAAAGAACCGGAGAGGGTTTTGGTAATCCACGGCTTGTTGGATGATAATGTTTTGAATCTCCTTGACTGGGGAAGCAATAATGTGTTGGCGATTGGCCTTGAGGACGCAGTGTATCTCTGGGACGCTGCAAATGAGTCGACTAAGCTTCTACAACCCGTAGAAGACAGAGGACCTATCACTTGCATCTGCTGGTCGCCAGACTCTGCAGTTCTTGCTGTCGATTTGGCAATTCAGATTTAGCCCTGATTGATCCAGCAACAGGACATGTCGTGGATGGGATGGAAGATGAGAACCAGGCCCTGTGTTGTCACTTGCGTGGAGAAGTAATTCAATCTTGACGGTCGGAAGATTTGATGGCACTGTTGTTGATTATGACTTTAGAAAGGATGACATGTTCATCTGTTTCTATAATGGGCATCGGCGTGGAGTTTGTAGTCTTAAATGGTCCGTGTTGTCAGGCGGTATTTGGCGAGTGGAGGGCAGGACAAACTAGTGCACATATGGGATGCCTGCATGCCTGTCTCATGTCACCATCCACGTCAACGTCAATGGCTTCACAGGATCAGCAGCCACACTTCCATTGTGAAGGCCGTTGACTGGTGCCCAACTCGGAGCAACCTGCTGGCTTCTGGTGGAGGTTGCAATGATCATTGCATTAAGTTTTGGAACACCGTTAATGGTGCTTGCTTGAACTCGATTGATGCTGGCTCTGAAGTTTGTGCATTGCTATGGGACAAAAACAAATCTGAATTACTGACCTCCCATGGTTCGCCGAACAATCAACTCACCTTGTGGAATTACCCATCCATGACGAGAGTGGCTGAGGTTTCCGGTCATTCATCCCGGGTTCTTTCCTTGGCTGGGAGTCCATTGGGAGGTGTAGTAGCTTCTGCAGCAGCAGATGAGACAGTCAGGTTTTGGAATATCTTTGAGACTCCCAAAATAACAAAACCTGAACTGCCCTTTGCCCAATTTAATGCCATAAGATGAAAAGGCGGATAGGTGGAAATGATTAAGATTCCAAATGGAAGACTTCTCTAGTGCTTGACATGAAGATCTGTTGTTGGTAACATTGCGATGGGAAGTTTCGTGGTGTCAAAGAGGCAGCACATTTTCATACAAGCGCATGGATTCGAGATCTTCAAATATGAGCGCAACCGCTAAGGTAAGTTAGAAGCCTTACAGCCTTTTACAGCATTTTAGTAGGCTTATTTACAACATGACTATCATTGCAGCTACGAGTCTGATTTTTTGTTTCCTATTTATAGTTTATCATTTCATAGTTATCGATATAATTATTGCCCAATTGTTGAAACATGTGGTCTATAATTTTTGCCCAATTGTTATAATCTAATTATGTGATTTAAAGTGATTTCAATTTGCTTCTCTTGTGTTTCTTTTTTGTAAGTTACTATCTTTGTCTCATTTTTGTTTGAGAATTTTTGTGCAGACTATATATTTTGTTGTGTATGCTAATCATGCATAATTAGATCAAACTGATAGATGCTTATTGTTTTTTTTCTTTTTTGAGTTGAGATTTCTTATGATATTCAATATGGCCTTGGTATCACATGAAGACATCACATTGCACACCTAGAAGAGTGTTTGACAATCGAGATATCTATGCATTATAAGAGGTAATTGCCTATGGCCTTATGTTTCTATTTTTCTTTCCGATTATAAGTTTCCTATGATATAAGTTAAACTTAAGAATTTTATATTCTTTTAGGACTATAAAGAAACTTTGAAGATTGAACTGTGTAGCTCTATTGTCAGGACAAAGCACTTGCAATATGGCCTTAAGTATCACATGAAGATATCACATTGCCAAAACAAATTTTGAAGATTGAACCGTATAACAAACTTCAGATTTCCTTTTTCATTTTTTTTTGAGTTGAGATTTCTTATAACATTCAATATGGCCTAGTTATCACATGAAGACATCACATTGCATATCTAGAAGTGTGTTTGACAATCGTGAGATCTATGCATTATAAGAGGTAATTGCATATGGCCCTATGCTTCTTTTTTCTTTTCTAACTATAGGTTTCCTATGATATAAGTTGAACTTCAGAATTTTATATTCTTTTAGGACCATTAAGAAACTTTGAAGATTGAACTGTGTAGCTCTATTGCGAGATCAAAGTACTTTCACATGTTGAATTTAAAATCTTGCTATGGTGTCTTTGCTAAATCTTTATTCACAGATACAAGGATATTAAAGCATCTTTGGATTTGCTTAGAGGGTGAAAATATGGAAACTTATGGTGTTGCACAACTATAATCATATTCAACAACTAAGAGATCTATGCATAATTTTGATCTAAGATGTAACTTCTTATGTCTTTATTTTTTGGGTGACTAAAGGTTCCCTAAAATATCCATTAGCCTTCAGATTTTTTATGTTCTTTTAGGACCATTCTAGAACCTGTGAAAACTTTTATTTGGTGTAGATCTTATTTCATTACGGAGTACTTCATTTCACTTGAAATAGTGTTTTTGTTTTATGTTTATTTGCATATACAAAGATACTAAAGCTTCTCAGGATTATATATATATATATATATATATATATATATATTGAAATGTATCTCTCGATATACAATACCATACCGTACCAAGCGAATCTCAAATCTCCGATATGGTATGAAATTTCAATCCATATCCTGAACATACATTTATTATTCATTATAATCCTTATCCTGAACATATATTTGTTATTCATTATAAATTTTTGACTTTTGTATATCGATCTTAAGTTGCTAAACTAAAAATGTATGTATTGGAAGGAAATCATACAGAAACAAGATGTAGTCTAATTAGTTTATGTCAACTAATCTAGACAAAAGTAAGCAAATAATGGGTCAGATGGATAGTTTACATTATATGATTCAAGTTTCAAAAATTCTACATATTCTTGCAAAACTCTTAGGATATGCTGAAATAAAAGTTGTAATTGTTCACAACAAGAAAAAGGATATAACTTAATTCCTTGATGGTGTGACAAAATTTGAACATTTTTTTTTGTATTACAATATGTCTCTTTAACTCAAGTCCTTGATAGTGTGATCAATTTAATTGTCTTCTTTTATATAAATTATTATCTGAAAGAGTCTTTCAGTCTCCCCATATTTTTTTAATTTTTGATTTTTTTTATTTTAGTACACTTGTTAATGGAGTTATCTCTTGATCTTCCAAGGCGTTCCCTCATTAAGATATTAGGACAAGCTACCCAGTTGATATATGGATCTGAAAATTAAACAAAAGTTGTACAAAGATTGCATCTTTCATGAAACAAATAGATATTTATATAGTTGGGTTTCCTTTTTCATTTTTTTTTGAGTTGAGATTTCTTATAACATTCAATATGGCCTAGTTATCACATGAAGACATCACATTGCATATCTAGAAGTGTGTTTGACAATCGTGAGATCTATGCATTATAAGAGGTAATTGCATATGGCCCTATGCTTCTTTTTTCTTTTCTAACTATAGGTTTCCTATGATATAAGTTGAACTTCAGAATTTTATATTCTTTTAGGACCATTAAGAAACTTTGAAGATTGAACTGTGTAGCTCTATTGCGAGATCAAAGTACTTTCACGTGATGAATTTAAAATCTTGCTATGGTGTCTTTGCTAAATCTTTATTCACAGATACAAGGATATTAAAGCATCTTTGGATTTGCTTGGAGGGTGAAAATATGGAAACTTATGGTGTTGCACAACTATAATCATATTCAACAACTAAGAGATCTATGCATAATTTTGATCTAAGATATAACTTCTTATGTCTTTATTTTTTGGGTGACTAAAGGTTCCCTAAAATATCCATTAGCCTTCAGATTTTTTATGTTCTTTTAGGACCATTCTAGAACCTGTGAAAACTTTTATTTGGTGTAGATCTTATTTCATTACGGAGTACTTCATTTCACTTGAAATAGTGTTTTTGTTTTATGTTTATTTGCATATACAAAGATACTAAAGCTTCTCAGGATTTTGTTTATATATATATATATATATTGAAATGTATCTCTCGATATATAGTATCATACCGTACCAAGCGAATCTCAAAACTCCGATATGGTACGAAATTTCAATCCATATCCTGAACATACATTTATTATTTATTATAATCCTTATCCTGAACATATATTTGTTATTCATTATAAATTTTTGACTTTTGTATATCGATCTTAAGTTGCTAAACTAAAAATGTATGTATTGGAAGGAAATCATACAGAAACAAGATGTAGTCTAATTAGTTTATGTCAACTAATCTAGACAAAAGTAAGCAAATAATGGGTCGGACGGATAGTTTACATTATATGATTCAAGTTTCAAAAATTCTACATATTCTTGCAAAACTCTTAGGATATGCTGAAATAAAAGTTGTAATTGTTCACAACAAGAAAAAGGATATAACTTAATTCCTCGATGGTGTGACAAAATTTGAATATTTTTTTTTGTATTACAATATGTCTCTTTAACTCAAGTCCTTGATAGTGTGATCAATTTAATTGTCTTCTTTTATATAAATTATTATCTGAAAGAGTCTTTCAGTCTCCCCCATATTTTCTTAATTTTTGATTTTTTTTATTTTAGTACACTTGTTAATGGAGTTATCTCTTGATCTTCCAAGGTGTTCCCTCATTAAGATATTAGGACAAGCTACCCAGTTGATATATGGATCTGAAAATTAAACAAAAGTTGTACAAAGATTGCATCTTTCATGAAACAAATAGATATTTATATAGTTGGGTTTCCTTTTTCATTTTTTTTTGAGTTGAGATTTCTTATAACATTCAATATGGCCTAGTTATCACATGAAGACATCACATTGCATATCTAGAAGTGTGTTTGACAATCGTGAGATCTATGCATTATAAGAGGTAATTGCATATGGCCCTATGCTTCTTTTTTCTTTTCTAACTATAGGTTTCCTATGATATAAGTTGAACTTCAGAATTTTATATTCTTTTAGGACCATTAAGAAACTTTGAAGATTGAACTGTGTAGCTCTATTGCGAGATCAAAGTACTTTCACGTGATGAATTTAAAATCTTGCTATGGTGTCTTTGCTAAATCTTTATTCACAGATACAAGGATATTAAAGCATCTTTGGATTTGCTTGGAGGGTGAAAATATGGAAACTTATGGTGTTGCACAACTATAATCATATTCAACAACTAAGAGATCTATGCATAATTTTGATCTAAGATGTAACTTCTTATGTCTTTATTTTTTGGGTGACTAAAGGTTCCCTAAAATATCCATTAGCCTTCAGATTTTTTATGTTCTTTTAGGATCATTCTAGAACCTGTGAAAACTTTTATTTGGTGTAGATCTTATTTCATTACGGAGTACTTCATTTCACTTGAAATAGTGTTTTTGTTTTATGTTTATTTGCATATACAAAGATACTAAAGCTTCTCAGGATTTTGTTTATATATATATATTGAAATGTATCTCTCGATATACAGTACCATACCGTACCAAGCGAATCTCAAAACTCCGATATGGTACGAAATTTCAATCCATATCCTGAACATACATTTATTATTCATTATAATCCTTATCCTGAACATATATTTGTTATTCATTATAAATTTTTGACTTTTGTATATTGGATCTTAAGTTGCTAAACTAAAAATGTATATATTGGAATGAAATCATACAGAAACAAGATGTAGTCTAATTAGTTTATGTCAACTAATCTAGACAAAAGTAAGCAAATAATGGGTCGGACGGATAGTTTACATTATATGATTCAAGTTTCAAAAATTCTACATATTCTTGCAAAACTCTTAGGATATGCTGAAATAAAAGTTGTAATTGTTCACAACAAGAAAAAGGATATAACTTAATTCCTCGATGGTGTGACAAAATTTGAATATTTTTTTTTGTATTACAATATGTCTCTTTAACTCAAGTCCTTGATAGTGTGATCAATTTAATTGTCTTCTTTTATATAAATTATTATCTGAAAGAGTCTTCCAGTCTCCCCATATTTTCTTAATTTTTGATTTTTTTTATTTTATACACTTGTTAATGGAGTTATCTCTTGATCTTCCAAGGCGTTCCCTCATTAAGATATTAGGACAAGCTACCCAGTTGATATATGGATCTGAAAATTAAACAAAAGTTGTACAAAGATTGCATCTTTCATGAAACAAATAGAATAAATATTTATATAGTTGGGTTTCCTTAGCACAAATGTAGTACCAATAGACTAGGTTAATGAAAAATGTTCTCACCTTGAACGTTAGGCAGGAGACTAGGTTAGGATGGAGAAATTTAAATGGACAAATTTATCTAATATAAGTATGTGTTAGACGTAAATAAATTTTTGCTTAGTTGTAAACAAGATGAAACATATTCAATCTAGTGGAGTTATTATGTTGATGTGAATGCCTCAATTGAGAACTTCATTTTCTCTAGGATTTTCTGCATTGGAAGTCATTGTGTCATAGGTTAGTGATATGTTTAGAGATGGCTATGCTTAATTTCCCCCTTTCCCCACCAAAATCACAGCCATAGAGAAAACAAACTTTTTCTCATTGTTAGGTTTAGAAAAGTGAGTAGTGCCATAATTCAAAGGCCTCTTTGTTGTCTAATTAGACAGAAGTATACTTATTTTTTGGATCTACAATTGGCACTTTTAAATTCCTGCTAGGTGTTTCAATTTTTATCTTTCTCAAAGAAAATTAGTTTCTTTACTTGATTTCTTGTTATGAGTACCATTGTTTTTAACAAGGTCATAAGTCTTGAAAGCGTCCCTTTGTCAGACGGCAGATGCATCGTCCGACAAGTTACCGACTCATGAGATCACCCAGTACCGTTACAGTGCTACAATACTATACTTTAGCACTGCTACAGTATGAAAAAAATAAAAATTTATTCGGTACACCCGCCTGGTACACCGGTACCATATCGTACCGAGCCCGGGTCGAAACGCCGGTACGATACGGTACAACTAACCTTGGTTTTTAACACCGCCAATGTCGGTCCCAAGCCCGAATGAAAAAGGTGGAGGGTTGCTTACGGCCATAAAAAGCCAGTGTTGAATGTAAGTACTCATAAGCATGATCCTAACTGTTTCATGGTAAGACTAGTCCGTCAAAATAAATTGATGTAACATACATTAACCTCTCCAGTTATTATGAGAAATAGAGTTTTTTAATTCCTAATTCTAACATTTAAAGTGCCCATCAGTTCTTTAAATCAAGGTCTGCAATACCGAATGATACCGCTTGTATCGGGCGGTACATATCGGTCCGTCAGCAGATCGGTACACGGACCGCTCGCTACCGAGTGGTACCGTCGATTAAGGCATTATCATCATCGATTGAGGTGTTATTATCGACGGTGACCGAAGGAGAAGAAAGAAGAGGGAGAAGGCGAAGAAAGAAATAGGAAAAAAAGGAGAACTTGGATATCACTGCTCTCCTCCTCGTCTGTCGGCGACTTCTCATCTGCGCGTGGGAGAAGAGGCATCGGCTCGTGGGGCGGAGAGAGGCGAAGATTTTTTTTTTTATTCTCTTCTTGGGTAATGTCGCCTCAGGCGTCGTCGCAATATTTTTGTTTTTTAGATATCTCAATTTTTCTTTTTTATCTGCGACGTCGTCCTGCATAGAGGTAAACCGAGCAGTTTACCTATATATATATATATATATATATACTGATCAGTATACCGAAATATACCGCTCGGTATATAGTACCGTATCGTATCGAATAAGTCTTGAAATTTCGGTATGATACGAAATTTCAATCCTTGATTTAAATAACTTCTTTTATGGAGTAACATGCAAATATCGAGATTGTGTAACTTATATATCATGAACTAGCATTGTCCATAATGCAAGTTACTCATCTAAGAAACCAACAAGCATGCTTTCTGGAGATGATAATTGTTAGTATGGGAAACCACAGCATGTGGATAAGGCTCTTAATGATGAAATTTTATAGGTTTGATCAAGATTGATAATCATTGGAACATGATGAGACTGATTTTAGTAAACTCCTCCTTTGATTTACTTTTAGATTTATATAGTTTTACATGTTGCAGTTCTACTCCACTCTATTTTACTTTGTGAACTAAAACATGATGGTTGATTTTTTTTACTTTTTATTGGTAGCTACAATGACATATGTGAATATCCAACTGAACTGTGAGAGACACAATGGCTATGCAGGTCCATCTTCTCAAAGGATTTGGACTGCCATTTATAAGGACAATTCTCCAGAGTGTTAGTTACAGATGTTCTTCTATTTCTTCTTTGCATTTTGTTCTGTAATATTTTGTGTTAAACATTGAAATAATTGTAGATGATGTGTTCCATATTACTTAATATAAATTCTTTTGCTTTTTGGCTTTCCACATGCTCATAAGTGTTGCTTTCTTAGTTTAGAGGATTCCACAATAAGTTTATGAAGAAACTAATGTTAATTAAACTATTTTTTCATGCATATTATGCGAATGGATATGGTTTCTTATCAAATCAATTTACAGCCTGATTTGGCAATTTTGTACTTGAATAGTTAGGTCTGTCTTCAATATTTGATGAAATTGTTAAAACTGAAGTAACCAGGCACATGTAACCTACTGATTACTTGAGCTTGTTTGGGGAAGAATTCAAATGAACTGAAGATTATTGGGATGCTTCTTATTTGAATGTCTTGGATATATCTGCAGCAGAAGAAGGCAGTCCTCATGTCTTATTTGGATGTGCTTCACAAGTATGTTGTAAATGGTCACCTACCCTATAATGTTTTTTAAACTAATTATCCTGTTTTTTTCCTATTGGAATAACTTTTAGCCACGAGGAGTGTAACTAAATTGTCGAGTGCTTACATTCTTTTATAAATAGACAACTTACTTTTTGGCTTTCTAAGTAAGCATTTATTTTTCAATCTTCAGGCAAAAGCAGCATGTGTATTGATTGATTTATACTTTGGACCATTATCACCATGTAAAGGTTTCATCTTTTCCCATAATAAGTCTACATATTAAGTCAACAATTTGTATTTTTGTTACTGCATTGACCCCTTTTCAGGTTGATCTTGTAATTGAACTTCCGGAGGACCTCTTGGTGTTATTCAAGTAATTCCATCATTCTTCTTGTTTTTATTACTGTTATGAAGGCTTAATTGTTTATTATAATGAATGCTCGTTTGGTTTGTTGGTTGGTTATGAAGTCATCGATACAAGTGCAAGATATTTATATGATGGATATAGGCATGTATCAATGTATAATGTTCACTATTTATTGTGACAACATTTGATATTTATTTAATGTTAGAATAGGTAGATGTATATAAATCATGATTCATCATAATTAACCTATTCGTCATGAAATTAAATAAACAATATTTGGTGAATTATCTAACATAAGCAATTAAAACTATCTATGTTTGATGAGTACTTGGTCATTTCTTGGTGCAAATATGACCTTTTTTGTGGTCAATACCAAGGTTCGCAATACCGTATCGTATCGGTATTTCGATCTGGGCTCGGTACCGGTACGGTACGGTGTACCGAGCGGTACACCCAGGTGCACCGAGCACTGTAGCATTGCTACCGTGCACTGTACTGTTACTGTACTACTGGCTACAGTGCATTGATACAGTGCACTGCTACAGTGCAACAATGCACTGCTACAGTCTGACCGGTACCGGGCGGTCCGCGTACTACTGGCTTGTCGGACCGATACGTATCGCCCGTACCGGACGGTACGATCCGGTATGACAGACACTGGTCAATACATTGTGATTTATTATGGATGGTCAAATTATCAATCACTAATTTTCTCTTGAAATAATCTTCTCATTTTGAGAAAAATATTATTTGATTTGAATATCATAGTCCTAGCATAACAAAGACTTTGAAGTTAAGAGGTAATTTGTTCTGCTGATATAATTGAATAATCTTTAAAAAATAAAATATAAACATTTTGTTGGGGATCATATCTTCTTTGTATTACGTATAAATATTGTTTGATATGGCATTTTCGTTTTTTGTTCTTTTAAAGCACTAACAGTTTTTCTATTGTGTTAGGAAATGAAAAAGTTTTTTACTTCCATTAAATTTGAAAACTACTTTTCAGTCTATTTTGTTGTCATCTGATGGCCTTGCTAGAGTATCCCTTGATGGTCCTATAATTGTTCCCACCCTCACTTTTTTTTTATAATTTATCAATTGTTAAAGTTATGATTATTAATGTCCTTCTATAAATCCAAGAAAAACTAAAAGTGAAATAAATATTTTTCTAAGCTAAAAAATAGAATTAATGCCAAATTGGCTGTTGAATTGGATCATAGATTAAAAAAGAAGAGTTGGCATCATTATGTAGTTTCACCATTTGATGATGTATGATAATATTTCGTTTGCCAGCAGTGATTAATGATTGTCGAACTATGTCATGCTAGTATAATACTAGCATGGAGTTTGGTTTTATACCAAGGATGTCCTTGAACACACAATCAAGCACAAGGCTTGTTCTAGCTATATGTTTAAACCGTGCTGATCGGCATGTATTGTACTGACATGTCCATCCTGATGAACAAAAAAAACACTTTCTATGACCTATCATAGATGTTATTTGTGATCCATCTATTACCTTATTGTGAAGATTCTAACAATATCAGTCATTTGTACACTTGAATAAAACTCTGATCTCTTGAATTTGATCCTGATCATGATAGCAGTTATTGTGAAACTGAAACTTTTGTCTGTTGGATTGGAGTGGGTTTTTTTTTTCTAGATTGCCAATAAAGAACCTATTGTTTGAGTGTTCGATGTTACAACTATGACATAGCCTTGTACAGAGTTCTTTGGAGTACTGTGCTCAACTCTTATGAGACTATTATGGACCAATATAACTACTGTTGTGTCTTGGATAGCTATATATTTCTTAAAGGGTAGAAGATTTTTTACATATTTCTTAGATACAAATATACACTTAAAATATTTTTCTATATTTTCGTGAAGTTTGGCCATATTAATTTTTCTTACACCCTACTCTATTTCGTCGGTCACCTCCCTTTTTTCTTGAACATGGGAGCTTGGTTCACTAACAGTTATGTCCAGGATACACCTAGACTCTGTGATTTCGCAGAATTGATTTTATCAAATTATAAAATCGGATAATAAGTTGTATCACATATTATAATTTATAGACTAGCCAAGGACCTTGCATTTGATTAGGTACTGAGATCTTACTGATACTTATTGCATTATGATCTTAATTTTTTACTGATTTCATCAATTTTTTTTTGGATATGCACAATTGGTAAAAGAAAATCAGTTGGGTCCTGATGCACTACCTTATTTCTGTGGCAGTCCATGATGGATCTAACAATAGGTTTAGCATGAAAATGTCTCTTTGTGAGTTCCACACATTGCAGCTAGCAACATGCATGTGACGGCTCTCTTGCACGCTTTCACTATATTGTTTCTAAGACTAATGAAGTTTTAGCTCCTGATTGTTTTTAAGGTACAATAAAACATTTTCTTTATGGAACCATATATTCTAACTTCTAAGAACCTATAATAGAATATTTTTAGTGCCACATTTTCTACGGGCACATTTGAGGAAAAGAGCATTTCCTGTTGTTTACTTATGGTGGATCATGTTTCTTATGTAGGATAAGGTTTTTTTCATGCAGCTTTTATGCATGAAACAATAAGGATCCTACCTGTGAATTTGGAATTAGCTATGGTTGGTTTATTCAAATCCTGTGAATGCAAGTCCTTTAGTTCTAGTTATTGTCATTTAGTACGTTTTAGTTCATGAACCCTGTATGTGACATCCATCTTTCATCTATGTGTGCTCAAGAAACTATGAATTTCGTCACAATGTCTCAGTTATTATCCAAATTCTATCCACTTCCTCCTGAATAAAAATTCAAGAAAAGGAAAAAAAATCTTGATACACTTCCATATGACAGATTAAAACACCTCGTATTGAACGATACGAGGTTATATCGGGCAGTAACAGTCAAAATTTCGACGGTTACCGCCCAACACAGCTAGGTAACGGTCAATTTTGACTGTTACAACTGAGTAAAAGTGCTCCAACGATCAAATTGTCTGTTGGAGCCCTTTTTCATGTTTTTAAACCCTTCTCTATTTCACTCAATTTCATTCTCATACTCTCTTAAACTATCTCAAACTCTTTTTTTTTCTCATATTTGTGTTATCCTAAACTCCATTACACCTAAATTAGGCGTACCGCTCTGTCACGACCTTAGCTGGAATTGCCTAAGGCGTGAGGCACCCTTGCGGCCAAAGACGCGAACTTAGCTTGCGTTGCCTAAGTCGCGAGTCACCCTTGTGGCAAAGACGCGAACTTAGCTTGCGTTGCCTAAGTCGCGCTTCGCCCTTGCGATCTTGCTCCGTAAGGATCAGCCCACTTTGTAACCTCTCGCAGGTCCCTAAGGACCTGTAAAAGAGAAAGAAGTTAGTTCGAAAGAACGAGTAACGGACAAGTCCCGAAGTCTCGCGAAAAGGGAAGCTTTACAAGCAATTCGACGAACACCCTGTGTGCACAAGAGAAAAGAGGGAGAGAGAGAAAAACAAGGCTTTCAAGGATGAACGAACAGCTGCAAGCCCACAAACAGCCGCTCACCTGGTCCCGGGCGCAAAGACAAGTTCCCGTAAAGGTCACGTGCGAACTTGCGAAAGAGATCTCAACGCCCGGTATATAACCGAAGCCCCATCCAGCCATGTGCCACCGGGGGTTCCTGGGGTCGAGATGGCTGACATTTTGGTGGCGAGAGGCAGTTCCTCTCACCACCTGCACTTAAAAACGGAGCTGTTTTTGGGCTGTTTTGGGGCTGTTTTTTTTTCGGTTCGGTGAGTGGTCGCCGGCTAACGCTGCAGCTTGTTCGAACTTATATATTTGCAAGCAAAATGACCCAAAACTAAGAGAAAACATGTTGCCAAGCAGGTTTGTACATGCAGGTGTGAGCGACGAACGGTTCGTTGAACGGAGTTGTTCTTGGTCTTGCGACGACCGTTCGTGACATTCTCCCCCAAAAACTGCCGGCCCTCATTCGGCTTTGTTGGTAGTTGTTGATGACTTCCTCTTCATGTCGCGAGGGCGTCTTCAGGCTCCCAACCGCTTTGATTCGGAAGCTTTCGCCACTTCACCAAGTACTCTGTTTGCTCCGCTCCGTTGGGTAGCTTCATTTTGCGATCCGCCCAGAATGGTTTCCACTTTCGCTTCTTGTAGGAGGTCGTGATGGGAGGTAGCCGAAGTTGGAACACTTCGGAAGCATCTCGCGGATCCGAAAGTGGTAGGCTTTTAGGTTCTTTGGCGTGAAGAACGTTGTGAATTTTGAACCACGCCCAAGAAATTTTCGCAGAACTTGTAAGAGACATTGCCTACCCTGGCCGATAATTGGGAAGGGCCCTTCATACTTACGCACCAATCCTTTGTGGACTTTGTTTCGAAGAATTGGAGGATCTTTGGTTGGAGCTTTACCAACACCAAATCGCCAACTTTGAACTCTTGTGGTCGCCTTCCCAAGTCCACCCACTTCTTCATTCGTTTTGTCGCCTTCTCCAAGTAAGTCCCGTAATATCGCATTTCGATGCCATTCTTTTTCTGAAATGATAGGCCGATGGACTGCTCCCAAGATACCCAATCGCCATGGTAAATGGAGTCGGCGGTTGTTGTCCTGTGATAATCTCGAAGGGGCTCTTGTTGGATGCAGAGCTCACAAGCAAGTTGTAGGAGAATTGGGCAATGTCCAGCGGCTTCACCCAATCTCGTTGGTTGGCACTCACGTAGTGTAGAAGATATTGCTCCAAGAGCGAGTTTATTCTTTCGGTTTGGTCATTGTCTGTCTAGGGGTGGAGGCTTGTAGAGAAGTATAACTTTGACCCCAACAATTTGAATAGCTCGGTCGAGAATCGTCCTGTGAACCGGCGTCTCGATCACTAATGATATTGTGCGGGACTCCCCTAATACTTCACTACATTCTTCATCATCGGCCCGTCGCCTCTTCTGGGGATTAATGTAGGGGAGCAAAGAATGAAAGTTGCATACTTTGAAAACCGATCGACTACCACGAGTATCGATCCGAGTCCCCCATTGGTGGCAAGCTTGATATGAAGTTTAAGGAAATGCTCTCCCACGGCCTTTTGTGGGTGCGAACAACGGCTCCAACGGTCCCACCGCTTCCATTGCTCCACCTTGTTTTGTTGGCAAGTAAGGCATGTTCGAACATATTCCTCCACATCAATCCCCATCTTCTGCTAGTAAAGGCCCTCTCCACGAGAGCCAACGTTTACGTAAATGCGGGTGTCGACCCAAAGGGAATCGTGACACTCTTTTAAGAGTTCACGCCTTTAAATTGTCCACTCGGGGAACATAGACCCTATTCCTTTTGTGTAAACAAGTCCCTCCTGGACCCAAAATCGTCGTGCCTTGCCTTCTTTGATGAGTCGCATCGGGATAAGCGCTTGGGGATCACTATCTGATCCATCCTTGATTCGGGAAAGTAAGTTGGAGTGCAAGCCGACTTGCTTAGCCTCGCCCTCCTCCAAAATAAAGCATTCACGATTCCACCTTCCGACTTAGCGCGCCATTTACATTCGCCTTCCGGGCTTGTACTCCATCGCCATGTCAAATTCACTGGGAAGTCCCGCCACCGCGGTACTGCTTTGGGGAGAGCTTCTTCCGAAGTTTGGAAATAGCTCGACATGATGTTATGCGTCCTCAAAGACAAATCGCGACCGAGGGAGGTAGTGTCGCTTAAACTTCATGAGACAGGTGGATCATCTTTGTCATCTCTTTCTCATGCAATCGGATACCGCCTCTCGGTCTCGTTGAGTTCTGGCTCTCGTGAGGCCGGGATGACCTTTCCCGCATGAGTACTCCCCAAATAAGTCAAAAATCTCAGATGGACTTGAAGGGCTCTCCATAGTTTGGAATTTGAGCACCGGTTCTTCTAGAACAAAGCGACCTTCGAGATCTTGGAATGCTATCTCACATTTGTCGGACCACTTCCAAGGTCGCTCCTTCTTCGACAACTCCGTCGATTGGGGTTGCTCCGCCGAATATCCCGCGAATGAAGGCGTCGATAGTAGTTAACGAAAACCAAGGAAGGATCTCAACTCGGCACCTTCTTTGGAGTTAGCCATTCCAGAATCGCTTGCACCTTCGACTTATCCATCCGAATGGAGCCATCATCGATTGATGATGCCCCAAGAATAGGATCTCGTCCGAGCAAAGTAACATTTCTCCTTTTTTTGAACGAGTATTCTCCCCGAGAACCTTGAAAATCGTCCAGAAGGTGCTTGGCGTGCTCCTCGAAGCGTTTTGGTCAGAGACTAACGATATCGCCCAAGTAGGCGACCACGAACTTATCCAAATACTCTTTGAATAGCTGGTTCATGAGAGTACGAATGTGGTCGGGCGTTGGTTAAGCGAAAGGCATCACCAAGAACTCAAACGCCCATATCACGGTCACCGCGTGTAGTCTTTTTTGTCGCGCCTTTAGCAACGCGCGCACCTACCAATACCACCGAAAGAAGGTCGAGTTTTGAGAAATACTTTGTTTTGCCCAATTGATCGAACAAGTCCGCAATGAGCGGGATGGGATACTTGTTCTTCACCGTCACTTTGTTGAGGGCTCGATAAGTCGACGATAATCGGAGGCTCCCATCTTGTTTCTTTTGGAAGAGAACCGAAAGAAAGGTGCTTTAGAGTCATGGATGAGACCACCGCTTAGCGGTTCACCTAATCGCTTCTGATTTCGCCAACTCACGGTGGAGGCATGCGGTAGGGTGGTCTTTTTGGAGGCTTTACTCGGCTCCAACTCTATCGTGTGATCCACGCCTGATGGCGGAAGAGTCTTCGGCAACTTCGGGTGGCATGACGTCTTTGAACTCTTTCGGGGACGTTCGCCACCACGCCGAGGTTCTTGAATGGCCTCCTCGCTGAGTGGCTCTAGCTTCATAGCGCCCACGAATGTCGGTTTTTTTTTCGCACCCCTTTCTTCAATTGTAATGCGAAATGTGTTGGGGCTCTTTGGTTCCTCTCCGAGAGACGGGAACCACGCAGGGGTCATTGCCTCCCATCATACATAGGGAGTTCAAGAACGGCATCGGCACCAACTTCGCCGCGTGCATAAACTCCATTCCAAGAATCACTTGGAAGTCGTCCAATGGCACGACCATCATGTTGGTGTTTCCGCTCCAAGTCCCGATTTTGATGGGAACTCCCTTCGCCAACCCGGCTTGGGCTTGGGCTCACCGCCTTCATTCGGCTTGGGCTTGGGCTTGGGCTTGGGCTTGGGCTTGGGCTCCCTTCGCCAACCCGATTTTGATGGGAACTCACCGCCTTCATTCGGCTTGGGCTCTTCTCCAAGGTCAACCCAAGTCGCTGTGCTTCACGATCGGCTATGAAGTTGTGGGTAGCGCCCGTGTCCATCATTGTACAAGTCGTTTGGCCATTCAGCTTGATGTCCACATACATCAGTTCACTACTTCCTGCTTTTTGTACCTTGGTCTTCATGTTCTCCCCCACTTGACCTCAAGATAGCGTTCAACAGACGCATTGCTCCCATTCGGGGTCCTTGCGACTCCATCATCGCCGGGATTGGGATTGAACTCGCTTGAGCTAAGAGCAAATGCTTTGCCCTTGTCCCGACGGGGAGGGTGGATGGAAGCCGTCAAAGCATGAAAGTCTTTTGTTTCTGTGGGCACTCCCCTTACCATGTGCGGTCCTCAGACAAGAAGCATCCTCCGGTTTTGAGGCCTTGCCTTTAGGGTTGACCCTTTGTGGGAGATCTTCTTCTTTTGTTCGCCCCCGAGCTCCTTCCCTCGAGAATGTTTTGGAGGACGATTTCACGAAGATTGCTTCCTTTCTTTGGGTCTTCGAGGAAACAAAATCGGTGAGCCTTTCTGCGGCGGCAATTGCCCCCAAACCACATCGGTAACATTCCCGATTTAGCTCTGTTGAGCCCATGGTTTCAAACCATCAAGGAAGCTGAACAACTTGTCCTTCTGGGACATGTCCTCGTATGTCCAAAGATTAATGCAGTAAAAACTACTTCACATAGTCTCGGATGGTGGTACTTTGGCGGAGTTGTCTCAACTTCCTTCTTGCGACGAACTTCGGTGTTCTCCGGTAGGGAACCTAAGTTCTCAACTCCCACTTCAAGTCTTCCCATGTGTTCCACTTCGACACCGACCTTATTGGATCTCCTCCCAATGAGTTCGCCACCAAAGTTTCGCATCTCCGTTCGGATACATTGTTGCTATAGAAACTTTGGTATCTTGAATCGGACCTCGTAGCTCTGGAAGTCTTTGCTCCATGTCGAACAAAAAAAAGTTCTCGAGCTCCTTGGCATCTCTCGGCCCCTCCATATCCATGAGGCTCAGGTGCCCTCAAATTTTGTGGCGGTGCCGCGCGGGTGTTGCCTCCTCCCGCATTTAGTGTTCTTGTGAGCATGGCCACCTTTGCAGTGAGTTCCGCCATAACATCCTGTAAGTGTTGCACGGAGTCTTTGGTGTCATCAGACAGTCGATCGACTAGGGCCTCGACCTTGTCGATCCTAGACTCTGCTTCCTCTTGCGAGCTCTCTATCCCAACAAGTCTTTGTTGGTCATGGTAGAGTTCCTCCATGCTCGCTTCCAGAACACCCAGGCGGGTTTCCGCCATCGTGAGTCTCTCCTTATGACTCTTTTTCCCAGTTAGCGCACCAGATTGCGCTTCCTCCGCTCGCGGAGAGTTGCCAACTTCTCGCTCGTCATGTTCGCTGTCGCGCTCCTCTTGAGCGGATACAACACCATGCGAGCGAGTGTGCACATGCAGCCCACAAGGGTCGCTTTGCAGGGGCAAGGGTGCGGCTTTTGCCCCGTTTTGCTTGATTCGCCACGATGCTTTGCCATGGCGAAGTTGGGGTTCGTTTCATTTGTTCGATCGAAGAGCTTGCCCGCCTCGATACCACAATGTCACGACCTTTAGCTGGAATTGCCTAAGGCGCGTGAGGCACCCCTTTATGGGCCAAAGACTTGAACTTAGCTTATGCGTTGCCTAAGTCGCGAGTCACCCTTTGTGGCAAAGACGCGAACTTAGCTTGCGTTGCCTAAGTCGCTTCGCCCTTGCGATCTTGTTCGTAAGGATCAGCCCACTTTGTAACCTCTCGCGGGTCCCTAAGGACTGTAAAAAGAGAAAGAAGTTAGTTCGAAAGAACGAAAGCAACGGACAAGTCCCGAAGTCTCGCGAAAGGGAAGCTTTACAAGCAATTCGGACGAACACCCCGGTGCACAAGAGAAAAGAGGGAGAGGGAGAAAAACAAGGCTTTCAATGATGAACGAACAGTGCGAAGCCCACAAACAGCCGCCTCACTGGTCCCCGCAAAGACAAGTTCCCCAAAAGGTCACGTCGCGAACTTTGCGAAAGAGATCTCAACGCCCGGTATATAACCGAAGCCCCATCCAGCCATGTGCCACCCGGGGTTCCGGGTCTGAGATGGCTGACATTTTGGTGGCGGAGGCGGTTCTCCGCTCACCTCCCGCGGCACGCAAAAAAACGGAGCTGTTTTTTGGGCTGTTTTGGGGCTGTTTTGCTTTCGGTTCGGTGAGCGGTCGCTTTGCAACGCTGCAGCTTGTTCGAACTTACATATTTGCAAGCAAAATGACCCAAAACTAAGAGAAAACATGCTGCCAAGCAGCTGTACATCAGGTGTGAGCAACGAACGGTTCGTTGAACGGAGTTGTGGGTGTGCGCACGACCGTAATCGTGACGACTTTCGGTACATCGTGATCGTACCATCTTGAGCCAACCTCGAAACACCGGTACAATATAATATTTCAATCCTTGCTTTGAAATATATCTTGCTGGCCTTGTCTGGGCATATGGATGATGTACTGTCAAAATATAAGGTTTGACCTTCTATTGAAGTATGAAGCATAATTTTGCTTACTCTTTCCATTCGGCTAGATGATTCCACTCGGCTAGATGATGCTTTTACCATCTGTGTAGGAATTTAAACATAGGCTTCTATTTCTTTTGGAGATGCTAGAACCCTTCCCTGATCCTGTGATTACTGGAACAAAGAATACAACTTCTGAAGATGCTTATGATATACACTTGGTGAAATAGAAGAAATGTTGTATTACATTCAATGTTACATGTACTGCATTACGAAGGCATGCCATTGTTCCTTTTGTGGAATCTGAATGGATATGTGGATCTATTGCACCAAGGTCTACTGTAACAGCGTATGATAATATCATAGGGAAAATAAAAAAAACTTTAACATCTTTATAATTTATACTTTATAGTGCTTATTTTTGGAGATGCAAAAAGAGAGAATGAAGTGATTGGTGAAGATTGCAGTTTAAAAAGATGTGAGAGTAAAAACAAAAAAAGAAATTATTAGTTTCTTTGCTGATTACTTGTATTCACAAGCAGATTATCTACAACTTGTAAACTATGAAGATTCGGTATATAGGGCTTTCCAATTTGAACATTTGGCAGCTGATTTGTGTTCCTAGCATGACATAACCCCAGAAAGCTGTGATAGAAGCCATACTCTTGGCCGCAGAATGTTATGCCAACTCATTCTTTATAATCGATTTCATATGGATGCAATTCAGAGCTCATGAATCAGATGAAAATCATTGGATCCAAATTCAAGAATAAAAATGGACTAGTGGTGTTTTATGAAGACCTTGAGAGATGTAATGTCAATCAGAGCTGATTGCAAAAGCGCCGATCCAAATTCGAATAAAGGCGCCGGGCGAAGGCGAGGCGATGAGGCCCGGCGCCTCGCTAACGTCCCAGCGGGCTGGCTTCAAACGCATCGCAAGGCCGCCCGAAAGAAGCCCCATGGCGCGGCGAGGCCTGGGGGTAAACTAAAGGACCGAACCAGAATTTTAGGTCCGGTTCGGTCTGGATTCGATTGTTAGTTGGTTCAATCGAACCAACTAAACCGATATAACCCTAACCCTAACCTAACACTAACTGTTGCGCGGCTCGATCCCGATCTGGAAATTAAACATTGCTTGGTTGCTTTCGTGCCCACATTTTTCAAGGCGCCTCCCATTTGAGCCTTCCATTGCTTTCGGCCTCCCATGAAGCTCTCTCGCTCCTCAGCGCCCTGCTGAAGCCCTCTCGTTCTCTCGCTCCTGCGAGCCCTCCATGAAGCCTTTCCGTGCTCGCGCCTCCCCTCGAGCCCTCCCATTGCTCCTCGCCCTGCGACCCTCTCGCCTCTTATGAGCCCTCCTCCTGAGCCTTCCAGATTTTGCTCGCCTCCCTCGAGGCCTCATTGCTTCGCCTTTCCGCTCTCCTTTCCCTTTCCGCCTGGGCCGTCGTCTTTCTTTCTTCCGTTAAATTTTGGCCATTCTTTGCTTTCTTCCTCGTTTCTCCTCAGTATACTCTTAATATTAAGTTTATTTGAATTTTGAAATGATTAATTTTTTGTTAATAGATTAATAATATATTATTTTGATTTTAATATTGTTAATTTTTATTTATTTGAAATTATTGTTAGGTTTCAACAAAAATGGCAAGTGTAGAGAGCAACTCAATAGAGTCTCCAATGGTATCAAAAAAAGATCCTGCATGGAAGTATAATTATTTGAAGGATCCGAAAGATCCTAATGCAGTGACTTGCATATTCTGCGATAAGACTACCAGAGGTGGTATTTTTCGTGCAAAACAACATCTAGTAGGAAATTTCAAGAATGCAGCAGCTTGCAAAAAATGTCCACCTGAGGTAAAAGAAGAGTTGCTGAATTATATGAATGAAAAGAAGACGCAAAAGAATGAATCTTATGGGAATTTACCAGAAGACAATGTTGAACATCTCAGGGATGAAGAAGAAGATTATTCTGCGAGTATTAACCCAAGTGAAAAAAGAGTATACGACAGAAAGGGAAAAGAAGTTATGAGTACTAAGAAAGATAGAAAAGGACCGATGGATCTATATATGCTTCAAGGATCCCAGAAACAACAAGGGTAAGCAGGAGGCTCAAAATTGAGACAAACAAATATAAGTGATGCTTGTGATAAAGAAATAAGAGGAAGAACAATTCAGCATATTGCTCGCTTCTTCTATTAGGCTGGTCTTCCCCTTAGTACAACTCGTTTAGACAGTTTTAAGGATATGATTGAAACTATTGGAAGATATGGTGCAGGATTAAAACCTCCAAGTTATTATGAGATGCGAGTTCCATTGCTGCAAAAAGAATTGAATTATACAAATGACTTACTAAAGGGTTATAAAGAATCATGGGCAACAAATGGTTGCTCTATTATGTCAGATGTTTGGACTGACAGGAGGCGCATGAGTATAATTAATTTTATGGTTAATTGTTCTTTAGGGACTATGTTTGTGAAGTCAATAGATGCTTCATCTTTTGTAAAATCTGGAGACAAGATATATGATTTACTTGACAACTTTGTGGAAGAAATTGGAGAACAAAATATCGTTCAAATCATAACCGACAATGGAAGCAACTATGTTTTAGCTGGTAATATTCATCTTTTGATTTTGTTAATTATTTTATCTTTAATTAAGTATGTTAAACTCTTAAGTCTTATCATTTTTGTTATCCTTTGTCTCAGGTAAATTGCTTGAATAAAAAAAACAACACTTGTATTG